>JZKD02S1981844.1:23004-62513 GCA_000966675.3 Picea glauca | reverse complement strand
CTATCCATATCAAATATGCATAGCTCTTCTTATATGGGAGGTGTTAGAACACGAGACATGGCTCTTCTTATATGGGAGATGTTAGAACACAAGACATGGATCATATAAGGATTCCTGAGACAGATCTCATTAGACATTTAATCATTAGTCCACATCATATCCAGTAGTCCTTCCAAATTCATTCATGTTGATGTTGCATTTCCATGTGGTGGAATTTAATTAGACCTTGTGTTTAATGAGCCAACCGTGTTTAAGGATTCCTGAGACAGATCTTGTTAGACATTTAATCATTAGTCCACATCATATCCAACTATCATAGAATCGTACCTTTGTGGACTTGATGCATCTTACCATGGAGAAACATGAGAGTGGATGTGGTTGTATTCCTCATGCAGGAAAAAATCTGATGCAATATGCTTCTAGAAAGTGTCAAGTGTCTAACGAACTTAAGCCATGGAACCTTAGGCCCACCAAGGCATCCAAACCTAAAATATTATGCATTAGGATTAAGTCTAGGTACCATGTTTCTAAGAAAGTTCTTGCATTGGAAATATTTGAAATGACAAATCTGCTCAATTCCTATGGATCTGATATAAAAATTTTATTTAGAACGGTGAATATGATGATGGACTACTAACTAACAACACATGCACATGAAACTGAAGGTACAACCAAACAGGTACCTGTCAGATATTTCTTCGTTGAGTGAGGAAAGATTAGGACAAATGGCGGCCGGAAATGCGACTGCATCTAGTAGATATGATAAGAAAATAAGGACCAGAGGTGAAAAAGTCAGAATAAAATTTTGTAGACACATGAAATTTTTTCTTTCCGAAGGAGGATCATGCTCTTATGATGATGAGAACATAGGAGACATAGATGTTCCACTCAGGTATAAGCATCTGGTGAAGCAATGGGTACCTAATGAACTACCTCCTATAGATGTTGACTTCGTTGTAAACAATAGGACATATCGCATTGCACCATCCTCCCTGCATGGCTTGGGGATATTTTCCATGGATGGAATAATTGTAAAATACAATACAGTAACTGAATTGATGGACTATGTCGGACCATGTTACAATTATAACGATTGGATGTGATTGGTCCGGTACATGCGAAGTATGTAGAGATATGCACTCTCCGCAAATTATATACAACTAATAAACAAGGATAAAAATAAGGGAGCGACTATCTATATTGATGGAAGGCCTAAATCTTCCAGCAATATCACAGGGTTTATAAACAGCACACGACCCGGGACAACAAACAAACAACCGAATTGCATATTTGAGGGATGTGAAGAGAATCGAGTAGTCATGTGCGCAATAAAAAATATAGCTCCCGAGGAAGAGTTATTAGTGGATTACCATTTAAATCGAATAGACACATTGACTAATAGTGTGCAGGTTCTTATGCAATACCTCTTTAAGAAACCTCTACTTATTGCAGTATATTTTTTTTATTATTTTTAACATTGTTGTAAATATTATTGTTAACATTGTTTTTTTGTTATCATTAACAATTTTTTAAATATTTGGGGGTTCTAATTATATTATAATGTGGCAGGATGATCGTGGAAAAGGGCCAGCCGCAGAACATGTAAATAATTATCAATTTCCACTTTCATTTTACGTTGTTTTTATTATTTTCTTATATAATTTTATTGAAATAACATTGTTTTTGCTGAAATTATATGTAGTCAGCAGGCCATGTGGATCATCATTCCGCCAATGAGGAGGGATTTTATTCTTGCGTTGATTCGATGCTCTCATTAAAAAACAATATCATTAAATCTAACAAGGAACTATTTAGCTTGTTAGATCGTCCAGAAAAAACTCCGGACGTCAAAGAAAGGATCAAGCTCCTTATGTCACAACTTAACACATATAAGGTAATAACCATAATTTAATTTTTTTTTTGTTTAATGCACTCATATGTTCAATTATGNTACCATGGAGAAACATGAGAGTGGATGTGGTTGTATTCCTCATGCAGGCAAAAATCTGATGCAATATGCTTCTAGCAAGTGTCAAGTGTCTAACAAACTTAAGCCATGGAACCCAGGCCCACCAAAGCATCCAAACCTAAAATATTATGCATTAGTATTAAGTCTAGGTACCATGTTTTTAAGAAAGTTCTTGTATTGGAAATGTTTGAAATGAAAAAACTGCTCAATTCCTATGGATTTGATATAATTTTTTTATTTAGAACTGTGAATATGATGATGGACTACTAACTATCAACACATGTAAATGCAACTGAAGGTACAACCAAATAGGTACCTTTCAGATATTTCTTCATCGAGTGAGGAAAGCTTACGACAAATAGAGGCTGGAAATGCGATTGCATCTAGTAGATATGATAAGAAAACAAGGACCAAAGGTGAAAAAGTCAGAATAAAATTTTGTAGATGCATGAAATTTTTTCTTGCCGAAGGAGGATCATGCTCTTATGATGATGAGAGCATAGGAGACATAGATGTTCCACTCAGGTATAAGCATTTGATGAAGCAATAGGTACCTAAGGAACTACCTCCTATAGATGTTGACTTCGTTGTCAACAATAGGACATATCGCATTGCACCATCCTCCTTGCATGGCTTGGGGTTATTTTCCATGGATGGAATAATTGTAAAATACAATAAAGTAACTGAATTGATGGACTATGTCAGACCGTGTTACAATTATAACGATTGGATGCAGCTGGTTCGGTACATGTGAAGTATGCGAAGATATGCACTCGCCGCAAATTATATACAACTAATAAACATGGATAAAAATAAGGGAGCGACTATCTATATTGATGGAAGGCCTAAAGCTTCCAACAATATCACAAGGTTTATAAACAACACACAACCCGAGACAACATACAAACAACTGAATTGCATATTTAAGGGAAGTGAAGAGAATCGAGTAGTCCTATGCGCAGTAAAAAAGATAGCTCCCAGGGAAGAGTCATTAGTGGAATACCATTTGAATCGAATAGACACATTGACTAATAGTGTGCAGGTTCTTATGCAACACCTCTTTAAGAAACCTCTACTTATTGCATTATATTTTTTTATTATCTTTAACATTGTTGTAAATATTATCGTTAACATTGTTTTTTTGTTATCATTAACAATTTTTTAAATATTTGTGGGTTCTAATTATATTATAATGTGGTAGGATGATCGTGGAAAAGGGCCAGCCGCAGAATATGTAAATGATTATCAATTTCCACTTTCATTTTACGTTGTTTTTATTATTTGCTTATATAATTTTATTGAAATAACATTGTTTTTGCTGAAATTATATGTAGTCATCAAGCCATGTGGATCATGATTCTGCCGATGAGGAGGGGTTTTATTATTGTGTTGATCCGATGCTCTCATTAAAAATAAAGATCATTAAAGCTAACAAGGAACTATTTAGCTTGTTAGATCATCCAGAACAAACTCTGGACGTTAAAGAAAGGATCAAGCTCCTTATGTCACAACTTAACACATATAAGGTGATAACCATAATTTTTTTTTTTTTTTTTTAATGCACTCACATGTTCAATTATGATACTTTGTTCTTTAACTTTTACATTATCTCATGAAAAAACGTTTTCTTTTTTATAAAGGAATATTTGGAGCCTGTTCAGTAGGGGGTTGGTAGCAGTGGCGCTATAGAGACGCTACAGAGTTCTGATGCGGGTGGTCATACAACTGCTAGAGCACTATTTACTTCTCCATATTCCACACCTCATTTAGATAAGAGAAATGACACGCACCGACAGACATCCACAACTCGATCAGAGTCTAGAGAGGGTGGAAGAGATGAAGAGATGAAGATCATAGTGATGTGGTTGAGATGGTTGCATTTCCTGGAGCTAGACGTGTGACCAGCACGGGGACCCTTTCGTGCACATTTTTGGTCGATGATAATGGAATTCCATTAAAACAATCAAGACTCCCAGGTAGTTTTAATTCATATTTTAATCGTTTAATGTTGTCCTCATATAGAAATTGTCTAGATTATTAATTTTAAATTAATGATCATATCTTTTTGTGTGTAGGAAACAACCTTTTTTATAGGCATGTAGAGAGCAAGGCCTTGTCTATTTTTGGGGAAACCTTACGCATGAGGTGGAATTTCTAGAATTCCAACCTCAAAAAGGAACTTATGGATTATCTTGAAGGCCTCTTTGGTGTAGACACATTCAATACAAAAGCGGTCACATCTCCAACGGGTGAATATTTAAAATATACCTGGGATGTTTATAGATGAAGCTTGGCAAGAAATCCTAGGTATGAGCATCCTCCCTCAATTCCATAGAGAGAGTGGAAGGCGATCATTGATGATGCAAAAGAGAAGATTTTGAGAAAATCAGGAGAACAAATAACTGGTACACCAAGGTAAATTACAAATTTTTGAATTCAATACTAGCTTTATTTTTCTTTAGATCTAAATAAAAGTAAGGTTATATATAACATACTTGAAAATTTTGATGATAGGTTGCCTGACACTTCGAAGGCAACCAAAGTAAGGATTTCCAAACATGGCCAACACAAGCTAGGCCAGGGTGGCTACTTGAGGTTATAGTCACGAATCGTAAGCACCCAAACATCTTAATAATATTATTTGTATCACCTTACAACTTTAAGGTAATTGCAACCAAAAACATTAAAAAATCATACCCTTATGCAATGCAGGGTGACGACTTCGGAATTGAAACCACAGATGAAGACCTCCAACTTGGTTACAAGTACGATTATAAAGCCGTGGTTGATCATACGAAAAGCATGGGGCGTACCCCAAGATCCAATTTTGATGCAGGAGCATCGTAAGCAGCCAACCAAGCGAGCATGAAGGCGGTAGATAGCTGGAAGAGAACAACACACATTTTGCACATTTTGAAATGTTTTTGAAAAATTAATGAACAGATGTTAATGTAGTAGTTAAGGGAAACATACTTGCGTGTTGTAAATAGATCTTGAGCGATTTGCTCTCATCTATCAATGTAAAAGACATTTAAGCCCAGTTAATGAAAGTAGGTAGATTTGAATTCATAGATTAGATAGTTAGAGCATAGGAGGGAGAACGGATATAGACACCCTCGCCTTTGTACCATGGTAATTTGTTGTTGTATCATTAGAATAGAAGAAGAGATATTTCACAAGATGTTGAGATATAACAGATAGTTGTAGAGAAGAACCCATGTATAGGAGTATTTGAGTTAATATATGAAGCTTTGACTCAGATTTCATGGTGTTATGATGCTTACTGTTTACATCTGCTGAGTGGTATGATTACAGTTGTTTTATTCTCTCTGTTATGCATTTGTTATGATGCTAGGCTGTGTTGAATGTATGAAGTCTGAGAGAGAAGGAGAATGAGTTTCAATTGTTTCTCATCCTGAGAGAGTTCCTACAAGGAGTGCAGTGAAACGTCCGCAAGGTGTGCATTGACAAGGGTTTTGAGTTTTATCTCAGAAAGCTCAGGAGGGATACCGTTGATCTCATTCCAGTAGAAGTGCAGGTGAAGCACAAAAACTGTGCATTCGAAAGATTGTATGTTTAAATCTCTCGAATTCGAAAGATTTTGTAGATGAGACTAATGAGCCATACATATATATCTTTCATATGGTCAAAACTCGAAACATTTTGTAGGCACATTTACAGATGCTGATATATTTGGAGGAGTTGCGACATATGGATGTGAGCTACTAAAAAACATGCGGGGGTTGGTGTAGGCTACAAAGTTTCAACACCTACATGTTAGTGCATGCTTTGGTTTAGAAGCGCTTCAAAGTATGGAAACAATGGTATCTTTGAAGGAGTTGTGGGAAAACCAATGTGTGAAGATGAAGAGAATATAGGGGTTGGTGTAGTGAACAAAGCTTCGAGAGTTAAAAGTTAGTGCATGATTTGAAGAGTTGCAAAATATGGAATTATTGGTAGCTATGGAGGATGCGTGGGTAGATTGGCGAAGTGTACAAAGCTTCAGAGGATAATTATTTCAAATCTTAGACACATAAGTGTTAGTGTATGCCATGAGTTAGAAGAGGTTACAAGTATGGAAACATTGGTGTCTTTGGAGGAGTTGTGGTCAGGTGAATGTGAATGTGTGAAGATGAAGAGCATGCAGGGGTTGGTATCGCTAGAGATGTTGTGGGTAAACAAACATGTGAAGATTAAGACTGTACTAGGGTTGGAACTAAGAGTTTATGGGTGCTCTAGGTTATAAGAGATTTCAAGTATGGATTCATTGGTATCTTTGGAGGGATTGTGGGAAAGAAGATGTGTGTAGCTGAAGAGCATGGAGGGGTTGGTGTAGGGGATTGAGCTTAGACACCAAATTTTTAGTGGGTGATCTGATCTAGAAGAGATACCAAGTATGGAAACATTGACCTATTTAGAGAATTTTCTCACAGACCCATGTGTGAAGATGAAGATCATATAGGGTTATTGTAGTTGAAAAATATTCAGACTCTTTTTTTGATGAAAACCCATGCTGTACTGGTTCGGTCCTTGATGTTATCGATTGAACAACTATAATTCAATGCAATAAAACAATATGATAGAGTCATATTTAGTTGTTGGGTATGAAACTTGGCATTCAATTAACCTTTTAAAATTCCACTCATTAATCAAGATAAGCAATGTTAGATTGTTGTAGTTATAACTTTGTGGTAACTTGATCATGTAGGAGCAGATTTGAAGGCAATGAAAAAATGATATTTCATAATGTTATCCCCAATTTGTAGGGATAACTAAGGAGATGATGTCTTGAGGCTCTCCGGTTGCAGACATGGAGTACCGAGAGACAAATGATTGACAACTTCCACATGCATAGACAGAGACCCACTTCACCACCACACATCCTAGATTCGTGATGATGACAATAACCACATCAGCTTGCTTCCAGAAGACAATGGGTTTTTCTCCATGAGGTACAAGTCATTTATTGTGGTAAGTGTCACTTTAATATTTGAGTCATTTGACTATGTTGTATTTAAAGCTGCTTTTGATTATAGAACGTCTTCTTGGAAATTATGCTCTTTTCCCCATTTCACCTTGGTGGTTGACATTGCACCCTAGTAAGTGGTCATCCTTAGCGATGGGTTTTCTACTGGGAGGTATCCTCAAAGATTCCTCGTGTCATTCCTGAACATACTTACAATTTTTCACATTTCACCTCTTTTATTTGATCTCCTTATCTTTTGGGATTTTTGGGTGTACTGACACAAGAAGGGATTGTACCTCATTTCATGAGAAGAAGGGGCTGAAGGCCCAAATATTTTTAGCTGGAAAAAGATAAAATCCAATCATAAACCTTCTAGATGCTCTTCCAGGGATCCAAAGGACAATGAAATGTCTCTGATAAGAAACTGATGGGACCCATAAAAAATAACAATATAAAATGACAACCAAGGTAGAGTGTGTGTGGACAATGTTTTTCATGCTTAGGTAGAAGTCCCACACATTGTCTTCAACTTGGGGAAGCATAGTGTGACTAGGGTAGAGTCAAGGTGGGAAATGTTTTTCATGCTTAGGTAGAAGTCCCACCTTGTCTTCAACATGGAAAAATTTAAAAAAAATAATGGTAATAAATGGGCTTGGAAAAAGGATGCATTGAAAATGAAGGTGAAACACACCCTCTACAAAGGCACCCATAAATGAGACAATACGAACCCTTGTATGTCATGAACCCCATGCCCAAAATTCTTACCCCCCATCCACTTCATATTCTCCACATGAATTAGAGAGGTTTCCACTTAGGAAACACTCTTTGACTAATGGACTGATTTACCCAATAGGTCACCTTGTCAACCCTCCCATACCTAAACTTGGCAAAGTGCATAGGATTTTTGAGCACTTGTTTAATTTGATGATGTAGTTTTTGATGTACATGCTTAGATGGCTCTTATATTGAATGTGATTTTACGTTCCATGATGATTTGAAATGATATCCTTGGAGGATGCACTTGTTTGTCTTTGCAGGACCTTTTTGATGGGCATTTTGGAGGAACAAGCCCAACTTGGGCCTTCATTGGGGCAAGAAGCCCACTAGTTAGATGCCATGGCCCAGACCTTGGGGAAGTATTGAAGATGCATGTTGTCTTTGGAGGCAAAGAAATAGACCTTGGAGGATCTCACCTAGCCCTTACAAGCCCAATGATTTTCCTTTGGAGGCTAAAAAGTCATCTTTGAGGGCTTGACGTCATCCTAGGGCTAGGGTTTTGGTGGTGATGGTGATTTTTTATGGAAACTTGGAACTTTGATGAGGAATATCCCTTGTACCTTTGATATAAGACCCCAATTCATGAATGGAAGGCCTTTGGAGGCCCAACAATTTCATCCTCAAGCTCAAAGATTTTCCAAAGTGACCAAGACATCACCCTAGAAGGGGTTGACGTCACACTCTTAGGGTTTTCTTCATGTGAAAATTAAAATTATTTTGTAAAGGGAAAAGTAAAGGGGGTTGGCCTCCTTACTTTTTGTTTTACCCTAAATTTATGTGGACAAACACTTCTTAGGAATTTTGTATAAATAAGAATAATTTTCATTTCATTTTGACATAACTCTCTCACTTGGAGAAGAGCTACTTGGTTGAAATTTGCACTCCTCTTGGGAAATATAATTCTCTCTCTCTCTCTCTCTCTCTCTCTCTCTCTCTCTCTCTCTTATGCTATGGTTTATCATTTTTCTTATGGAGTGAAGTGATGAAATAGCTCTTGGAGGTCTTTTCTCTTTCTATGGTGATGAAATCTCTTGGTAACTAGGGTTTTGTCTTGCATGCTCTTGAAATTGGTAAGGAAAATATACATTTATGTTCATTCTTATTTCTTGTTCCATGGTTATTATTGGATATATTCTTGGATAAATATAAGGGAATATACCCTCCACCAATTTTTATCATTGTTGTTGGTTGAAAAGGCTATTACAAAGGTTGCTAGGAGGAGTAAAAGTGCTTACACCCTCTTAGGTTTTACCTTGTTAGGGTTACTTTCTCAAGGGAGTAAAAGGGATTACACCCATTGATAAGTAGTAGGCCTAAAATGATATATGAAGAATCCATAAACCATTTGGAAAGGCACTAATCATGTATTTCATTGGAGAAATAAAATTACTTGCATTGGTAAACATGATTTTGAGAGATATTGATCTTGTTCGAGTTGGAATCTTTTCTTGGTGTCTTAAGATCGCTAAAACCATTGGGGAGTCTTAATTGGTCGAGTAGTTCTTGAGTTGTAATCAATAAAAATATACAACCACTAGGGATGCAGTAAAACACACCTTATCTCTTAATTTAACTTGCATTTCAACCGTGGAATTTTGTTTGTAAGCCACTATAATCATTCTACTTCTTATTGGTTAACTTTTTGTCGGATTACTTGCTAATTTTTGTGGTTGAAAATTGTTTTTGTAGAAAATGTTTGCTACAATCAATTGGATGTTACAATTATTCTCTGAAAACACTATCTAACAACCCTCTTTCACCATCAAAGTTTGTGCTTGAACATTGGAAATTCATATATTGGTTTAGTGCTTCATTGTCAAATAATTATTTGACAATTTTGATGGTTATTTATTTATCCAGGCGCACTGAATTAATATTCCTCATGATGAACACCATGGGGAATTAATAGCGTCGAGGGTGGCATCTTGGGGCATTAAATCCCCCCGCCAACAATGTCTGCCACATGTATCCCTCCTTTCGCCAGATGGGGTATGTCACCCCATCTGGGTGGGGTTATCACAATTTTAGAATGAATACAGATTTTGAATTATTATCTTTCACTTTAGATTTCCCTCATTAAATTATTTAATTACCAGTAAATCTGAGGCATGCAAGCCATCCAACTCTCCATAATTTGTATAAGAAGAAGATCACATTGGAATTGATCTAGTTGGAGTGATCCAAATAATCCATTCGAAATCCAGTCACTAATCTCACGGTTCATGATGCCAACTTTCATAAGGAATAGGTTTTACTCGAATTATCTCATGGTTCATGAAACCGACATTCATAAGGAATAGGGTTTACTCGAATTATTATGTTGGAGGAAATACCAATGCATAAGCAAAATAAATCTCAAGATTTCAAGATCTATTCAACGCTGGTTATGTACTCTTGGAATGGCTAACAAGTTATCTACGATCAAGTTGATTCATGTATCGACATAAGTCATGTCACTAGTATGAATTATATCTACATGTAGTTCATATATACCTCATGTAATTAAAGACTGAAATGATTTGCATTGTTTAAAGTTTTCTATAAATCAATTATATATATAAAGGGATAGATTAAGGTAAATGAATTAAAACTTGTGGTGACTGACTTTAAATTTGAAAATCTTAATTTCCATATAGATATTTTACAATATCATTGTTAGGAAAAAGTTAATTATTAGATTCAAGGGATGAATTGAAGGATAAAGTAAGTGATATGATGTCAAAATCTTCTTATGTAAGTTATAAAGGTATAAATAAATAGTTATTATTGTGCATTGCAATTTAAACATCATAAGATAAATTATAGAAGCTTTTGTATTTTAAACCCAATAGTTCGATCGCCAAGAGTTAATACATAAATAATGTACCTAGAAATATTATTTTTTCATTACTTAATGGCCAAACTTTTCGTTACTGGTCAACGCTTTCTCTTCACCTTTACGACAGTCAAGTTATCAATTTACTCTCCACATTGTGAAGAGGATTACTCCTTGCAAAGGTTACACCCATACCCAATAACTAAGAAAACTAATGTAGGAGAGCACATTGACTATGATTGGAGACGTTGGTCTTGTTTGGATGACCAAGTTGCTCTGAATTCTTTCATAGCGACAGGTATATGCTGCAATTTAGCCTTGTTCTTTTAAACATTGTCCTTTTTATTATTTTTCTTATCTGTAAGAGACAAGGATTGCAATGGATTTATGCATGATAAAGATACTAATTAAATGTTCATAGCAATATCATGGATATGCCAATTGTTGGGCTGAGTCTTGTAGCAGCTACAAATCATCCAATTCATCTTAAACATTATCCTTCATGTAGTTGCACACATACCTCTAAACATAGATGACCATTCATGGTATCAAATTTGTGATGATGCCTCACATGTATCATTGTTGATTGGAGATGTTATAAGAACAACATTAACATTCATGAGACTTCCTAGAAGGAACAATACGTGATAGATTTGGTGTCTAATAAGACTACAAGATTGTTTTCCTTTCTCTTGTCATAACAATTAGTCATAATTAATCGGAAGAACCACAATATTGTCTATTAATTCTGAACAAAACTCTCACCACATAAACCTTAACCATCAAATTAGTCATAAATTGATTGGGATATTTGAATTGATGCTCTACATTTGAGTATATGCACATGTCATTGTTGGTATAACATTGAAAGAGAAGAAAAATGTTTCTCTTCTTTATTAATGCTAGATCATTGTATTCTTTATGTTGTTTGAGAGTTGTGGATAAAAACAAAAATGTTGGATAAATGTTTGGTGTGAAGAACATGGGTGATTGGAAACCATAATTCATCCCATTTCCTTATATTTTAATTAAGAGACTACTAAGTAATGTGCTACATTGAAGGAGAGAGATCATTGTGAACTTTGTTGTTTAATTGCACAATAGATATAGCAGTTCATTTGCTTAATAAGAGTATAGGTATTGATAATAAATTGGATACAAAATGGTTTTTGATTAAATACTTCTCAAACCAGAGCAAGAGGAACTAAGTCCTTTAGACATTGATGTAGACAATGCCATACAAAAAAATAAACAATTGGAAGCAGAAAAAGAATGGGCACATAGATACATATGCATTTGTTGAGTTGGTGCGTTGTTCCCACCAAGATTGAGTACATGTAGTTAATTCAATTGCATTAACCAAGTTAGAGACATGTTGTTGACTGACATATTGTACAAAAAAGGTTTGTTTTGTTTTAGCGCCAATAGGAAGGGAATTTTTTTTTTCCCATTATTGATATTTTCCTTGGGATTACAAAGCCAACAACAAAACCATCCTTTCATGGTTGTTATAGAATAAGGAGTGGACAAGTTTGCATTAAAAATCACATTGAGAACATGCCTTGTAATCAGTTGTGAGTAGAGACTCAAGAGAACACATTTCATTTTCATAGAGGATCCATGTTGGTGAGATTTGAGGGATATAAGTTCCATGTTTATAGATCATATTGGTATCAAAGTAGTTGAATCCATTACCATGACACAATTTTTAGTACTTTTAAGAGAAATAGACTTTGCATGGGTAAAGCATTGAAGAGAGAGAGAGAGATAGATATTGGGAGACCTAAGGGCCATTAATGTGAAAATTCAAGAAGAGAATTGACACTTGAAGGAGAAGGTGTAGATTTTTTACTAGAGGATAGTAGAGCTAGAAAAATACCTTGAGATCTCTACAAAATTGTTTTATTTTCTAAATAATCATTTTGTTGAATGTAAAGATACCCTCATTGTTGTTATGGAAGGTCAGGATAAGAGTAGAGTTCAATTTGTGTAATTAGGAGAGAAGGTAATTTAGTTGGATAATTGGCAGGGGGGAGGGTCACTTAGATGATGACTCATTTTCACTAATAATTGGAAATGAAGGAGAATGCATTGGCCAAGCTATAGGTAGTTTTACAAAAGACCAAGTAACTAAAACAATATTCCATTGCTATTGCACAAGCCAACACTATGATCAAGACACGAATGGTAATATTACCTCCCATAGAATTTTCTCAAGATCACTTGGGTGATTTTGAAAAGCATACTAGAGGCATTGGTTCCAAGTTATTAAGATATATGGGCCATGATGGTCAACGGAAATGCAAGAGAAGTTAGGGAATCGTAAGCCCCATTGTAGCTAAACTACGGGTCAAGCATGAAGGCCTATATTTTAATGGCACAAAGGAAAATACCATGTGCCATTCCCATATTATTATTAAATATATAAATAATGAAATGATAAAAGGAATATAATTATTCTACTAAAATGGTCATAAAAAGTACTTATATGAATAAATAATAATAAAGAACTATATAATAATTATCCTAAATGGGGTCATAATAAGTACAATTATTCTACTAAAACGATCATATAAAGTAGTTATATGAATAAATAATAATAAATAACTATATAATAATTATCTTAAATGGGGTTATAATAAGTACTTATTATGGATATTTGGGAAATTAAAGAAAATGGTAAAATAAGGAACGACAATTAAGGATAAACCTTGAAATATAATAAAGAAGTAAATATTATATCTTAGGGATCCGTTTCTTTACCATGAATGGACTCTATATACAGAGGGAAAATAAGGAGAAAAGAAGATCATATTTCTTTTGGCTAAGATATAGAGAGGACAAGGATAAGGAATCGTTGACATAGTAGTAGATTGAGGGCTCGAGGGTAACATGCTACTGAAGATTTAAGTAGTAAGGTCTACGGTTGGGTGGAGAGTCATCCCCCACTCTTTGTTGCAGCTCGTAGATCAAGGCATTGCTACAATCTCTAGTTTAGGTATGTTGGTCTCTTCACCATAGGTAAGTACTCACTATTTCTCCTATAGGTTAAGTAATTTCATTAAAGTTCCCTATGTTGGAATCAATGTGTTTATGAATTGGAAATTCTCTTTATTTCAATTGGATAGTTATATTTGATTTAGATTGGGACATCACATATGGTATCAGAGCTAAGGGTTTCAACCCTCAAGACCTATGGGCCTTCTAAATTAAACTAGATGTAAATATGACAAAATACATATGTAAATCTATTAAATTTTTGGGTCATTGCATGAATTGGAACCAATTTTCCATAAGAGGAGCTCTGTAGCATCTATCTCCAAAACATTATTGAGATCCAACAGATCTACCACAATAGTTGTTGGATCTATTTCCAAGTCTTGGTAGATCTTTCAATTCTCTTGAATAAACATTCCTATATGATTTGTTGTGCTACATATATATTGATTCATCTAGATAAAAGGTTTTGATGAACTAGGAAATTTTTTTTCCAAGCCATAAAATTGCAATATTGTTTTTAGATCCTGATTTGTAAATTTGCACCTTATCCATATGTACTCTACCCTAGAAAATGATCTCGTTGGGATCTCTCTTACATTAATATCCTAGAAATTGTATCCAATCTATGCACTCATATCTTAGATATCAAGAAGATGTTACATGAATGTCTTGGGAACTATTCTAAAGGATCACTCGATAATTGCAACACATGCGGATCTCCAGGTAATCCTATTTTCTTGTCTCACAAGGATATTTCAGGTTTGGGATTCCTTAGGAGTTTAATATTGATACCTAAGTTGGATTCTGATTTGGTTCTCTCCACAATTTAATCTTAATCACTCTCAGTAAACCCTAAATTACATGACCTTAAGAACTCCCTCAACCAATATGTGTATGGTGTGTGAATTCAAGCCAAACATCTAAATAATTTAACAAACTGTTAAAAAAAAGGGTCTTCTTATGGTTGTAACCACTATCAAGAAAATGAGATATAGATACAAAATTTCACACCCTTCTCATCGAATTGGGATATTCTCTTGTTCTTGTGATGTACATAGAGATGTGGAATTTTTTTTGTAGGGATACCAATTCATATTGGGAATTTTCTGTTGAGTCTTCTAACACATTGATATTTTCATGTAATGACATGTAAGGATATTTCCTTTCTCCAACAGTGAGGGTACTCTACTTGATTCTTCCATTTGCTTGATAGAAGAGAATGCAAGAAACATTGAAAGAAAGAAATGGAATGGGCTCTTGACTTTGAACAAAGAAATCAATGAGTCTTCAATTCAAAATTGTACACCTATACACCTATTTGGATGCTTGATGGGGCTATAAAAAACATAGAGGAGAGGCTTAACAACCAAGGATATGATGCTTCATCTCCCAGTCCTACAAAGAATAAGATTGGAAATGATCAAACTCTTAGAACATTTAGCCTTCCATAAAGCTCAAATTGAAAAATGATTATGAAAAATGCCATCAGAAAATCTCAAGGAGATTGTTTTCTTACAAATCACACTGACATCAAAGGAAGATGAGATGAATATATCATGAAAATTTAGCGTACAATGTCCAATTTGGACATTTCACATGATAATATGTATGGTTGATGGCTCTTTGAAGATTTCCATTGACCCCTTCGCACTCTTGAGCACATGCATGCATTACATCTTTTTCCATATGTAGTTCTATCAGAATCAAGGATAATTTTCTTCATGCCCAATTCCTAATCTTAGGATCCCTATTCCTTGACCTAGGATGAGCCTCCTCTTTGGGATATTTAAGGATGATAAATGGGCTTACAATCTCATGATATGTGTTGGATAAAATGCGGTTGAGTATAATAATGACGAAAACATGGTTGAAGCTCTTCCACTGATGTTTCATATGGTATGTATAACGTAGATTGCAATCTTTAAACTTAATTTTACCAATACTGAGTGATGTTACCAACAATTTTATGAGTTCATAAAGATATCTTCTAATACCAACACATCACCTGAAACTAATTATTTGTGCTACCTTTGTATATCGGTTTTTAAGTGTGAGTTGATGCCAACTATTTATATTGGGGAAAGGGTTGTTTAAACAAGGATATATTTCACTTGTTCTCCTTTTGCATAGATAAAAACTATAGAAATATATAATATCAATCTCTAAGACTATAATCTATTAGTGAATGTAGTATATTGGAGTAAATTGTTGCAAAAACAAAGGAGGGGACATGTATTGAATACCTTAAAGCACAAACACCTAAGTCCCATCAATTTTTTTCCCCCAATCGTCAATCAATCCATGTATCGTTTTACACCTAGCATGATCTATGGCTATGAAATCATTATTTGTTTCCCTTGGTGTCAAAAAAATTGAAAATCTCTCTTAGATCTATGTAATTCAAAGGTACAAGGGTTTGGTGGTGTTATCCCTTGAGGTGTTCCAGGCTGTTATTGGAATGATGTCGAGGCACCCCATGAGATAAGACTAAAGATGGGTCTTAAAGCTATATTTGTAGTAAAGTAATTGTGAAATATTTGGGAAGTTTTTCCTTCTTTCCTTCTTGAAATTATAGGACCTCAATCAAACTCAACTTATATGACAAATTCTCTCAACTCTCAGAGGCATGTGTCTACGAGTGTTCTAGAAAATCAATATTTAAAGGAGAATGAAATGGTGAAATAGGATGAAAAACAAGATAAACATACACGACACTATTGAAAATGAATCTTGTAGCTTATAGAAAGAGAACAATATGTTGAGAAATTAAGAGTTCAACAACTCTAATAGGTGCATACAAATCAATAAAAACATGCTTCAAATAATTAACATCTTCACACATTCAAATGCATGGAGGTACCCTATGCATATTATTTGAAAGCATATTGAACTGACTAGAAATGGTTATTCATTAAGAGGAAATCACTTCTATGTTAGGAATCAACATCATACAGTAACATTGAACATGAAGTATAATATGTTGTCTGAGCTTTTATAAATCAGATCTGATACAAGAAAATAAAAATGGAAGTAGATTCTTTACAAGAACACAAACACTATAAGAAATAAATTAGAGACTGAAACAATAACGTAGGGGATGGATCTCTGGTTTCCTATTGCATTTATCATCTATCTGTACTAAAGGTTTCTGATCAAACAACTTTAGGTATAAGAATCTCTTCAATTCCCCAAAGTGCCAACCCTAGCAATGAGCACCTTCATTGTCTTTTATTCCTCTTGCTCATGCCCTAAACTGCTTCTTGAAACCACTCCTAACTTCTTGAAACTGTTTATTGCTTCTTGGTTCTTGAATGGTTTCCCTCTTGTTAAAATTGTAAAAATTACTTTTACCTGCTGGAATTTTTTATGCTGAGATTATGGGCCAGTTGGAGATATTCCAACCCAGATAAAATATCCATCATGCCCTACTCCTTAAAAATGTTTGAAATCATTTATTCTACTGCAACATACTCAAAACTACCACTACAGAGATAGAAAGACTCAACAACCATTGGATTCATCTTGGCGAGAAATTGTGACCATATATTTGTGGCATGATGAGCTCGATATGCATTGAAACCTAAAATTAAATCTGGACCGCTGGTATGGAACCCGATCAGATCTAGACTATTGATCAACTGAAACTTTCCTTTTCTTTATTGTCGTCTTATCAAAAAATTTAATAGGAGATTTATCCTAATCAAGTTCTGATTAACGAACCTTCGATGATTAATTTGTCTCAGGGAGTAATCTCATCCATTTTCATATCAATCTCAACAAATTATCACTATCATTGATCTTTTAAGAACAATATTAGTTCGTCGAATCAGGAGATCGAAGTTTTGATGATGTGGTGTATTGGTGATCGACGATCAGGGCTTTGATGGCATGGTGTATCGATGATTGATGATCATGGATCGAGGATTTGAACATTTCTAGAGACTAAAAACACCTATGGGGAAGATAATCCGATATGCTTGGAGCCCCAAGATCAGATCTGGATCGTCGATTGACTCTAATCAAAACCCAAAAGCATTAAGTGAAGATGAAGTTATGTTGATGTCACTCTAGACACATGGCAACCTTATACTGGTCCATGTTGATGTTGATGTGGCAAGGAGTACAAGACACATGTCACCCATTTTTGATATGATTTTTAGTGTCTTTGGAGGGTCCCTATGTCCTTGTGGTAAGTAGTGGTTGACTCTGACAGTGCTCCACTGACATGCCATGCTGTCATCTCTCCCTCTATGTATATTTGGTGGCATGTTGAGTTAGCTCCATGTGTAAGGTTTATGTGGCCACGATATCGTCGTTGGACCTAGGAGATACTCATGCAGAGGAACATTTGTTGCATTTCTCTGTTGACAACAATGTCATTGGGACGATCGAGGATAAATCACAATGGGGAACACTCTTTGAATTTCACCATCGTTGACCTCCGCCATGACCTCCACCATTAATATCTAGTTGAAGAACAAGGAGAGTCATTGATTTGGCTCGACCAAAAACCAAAATCAGATAAGGCCTTGAAAAAATCATATTGACATCAACCCAGATACGTGGTGACCTTATACTAGTCCATGTTGATGTTTTTGTAGCAAGGAGGACATGACATGTGTCACCCATTTTCAAGATGTCGACTTGTGTGTGGCGGGTTCCCTATGTCCACGTGGTAACTTTTGGTTGGATCCAACAATGCTTCGATGACATGCCATGGTGTCATCTCTCTTTGCATTTCCCTGATGATGAAATCATTGTTGGATCTTGGAGATAAATCACACTGGGGTGAACTCTTGTTGCATTTCCCCGATGAAATAGTCTTCATCGGGATGATCGGAGATAAATTAGTCATAGATCTGGACCGTTGATCCCAAAGGCCAAGAAGACAATGACATATGGACCATTGATTAGTCCCACTTAAAAGCCACTTGATTGGTAGGGTGTTGTGGGTTTGTTGGCACTTGGTTTCTAAGCCTTGGTCATGTGATAAGATCCCAGTTGTAACACACCCAACCCCTAAGTACCTTTTTAATGGATGGGGCATAAGAATTTTGCTTTTATCATTCATATTGAATCCTCTTCCTGAGATCTCTGTCATCTTCTTCTCATAAATATATTTCCAACGACTGTTACCATGATCAAATCTAAGCCTTGGATTGGAAGTTATGCCCTTCCGAATCTCTTCAGGCATCATTATTCAAAGACCATGTGGTACCCTCATGGGTTCACCTAATTCTTACCATCCCACCTGGCACATACTCGAACAAGGTTGTCATCCTTTAGTGATGACATGGCTACTGGAGGGGCAGTTACAAGGAATTTCCCCCGTGCCTTCATGATCACTGGGCCTTCGACCCTTCATCCTTCCTGTCCATGTTTGAAACATTCCCCGAGTCCCAAATTCTCGAAGTTTCCTAACACTCCTGCATCTATGGTGGAGATCAATCCATTGTTAAATCCAACGACTGATATTCTCCCTCGTTCAATGCATAGGATTAAGGGGTTTCAATTTTCGATCGTCTAGCACTAAATCCCCCTTTTATCTACTCACATATCTTCTGTAGTCCTGAAACCTAGGAATCCTGCCATGTGTCTCCAACCTTTGATCCTTTTGGAGGTTGTGTCTTAGCACTTCAAACACCTGGAGTTTCGAAGTCCCGAACTCTCAGAGCAGGTTGCTCTTGCATACATGGCATTCTGTACAAGTGTCCCTACTACAATCTGCCACTTGGAAGATACATGGCGATGATGCCACATTAACACGTGGTACCCATCTCTCCATATCTATACCATATACAATAAATTAGTAGGACACATGGCTCAGCATCCTTTCAACATACCGAATTTTCCAAAAGTAACTCAAATATCAGTTGGCTCTATCACATGGTTAGAATCCACCATGTACTTTGTCCATGTCATTTACTGATGTCACTCTGGATTTCAACGCTTTGGGGAAACTCCACACCTTGCATCCTTAATCACCCAAAGTGGGGCTTAATTGAAGAGCCAAATAATGATCGGATGACCCAATATCTTCCTTAGTTTGATCCAATGGAAGACATTTGGAAGAAGAAGGGTGACACGTGGACCAATCAACTGGTGACACGTTTCAAGGTCTAATTGATACATAAGGTCTGTGAAAGTCATGAATCAAGGTGACACGTGGAACACCTACTATGGGTCCACATCTCCCTAGGTGATATCAGCATGCCACGTCACTTTGGCCTTTGGTGCTCTGACAATATTCTCATTCACCAACATGTCGAACCTCCCAGAGTAGGACTTCGCTGAAGTAATTTATTCTATCCTTTCACTAGGCTTGATCTAATGGTCGAGAAGGGTCCCGAAGGGTCCTTACATCCACGATCCATGTTACTTCATGAGTTCAGTGTTCAGAGTTTCTGAATTTTTAACACCTTTTCTCTCCCAGAGTAGATCAACACCGGACTAACCATGTTCTATATCCAACGATCAAAAGAGAGGTCCCGAAGTATCCTTGAATTGATGGTCCTCTCCGCTTCATGACATCACCATTTGGGGATTCCAACCATTTAAAACCCTTTTTCTTATGGAGTGGTCAATGCCAGACTAACCACGATGTAGATCCAATGGTCATGGGAGATCTAGAGTATCCTTATATCTACGAATCTCTTTACTTCATGACTGAGAAGTGGATCGAGATTTAACAAGGGAATGAATCCCATGATAATGGGTAAATGAATGCCAACTCTCGGTCAATTGTCAAGTTACCGATTCAACAAGTCTCCTTCGACGTAATTGGAAATGGAAATGTTCATTCACCTCAGAGCTTTAGAATCCCAGAGTCTTGAATAACTTAGCTCCTTTTTTAGTGTAGCCAAGGGTTCCATGGACCTAGTCCTATGGAACTTTGTCAAGCTCCAAAGGCTATGCTCATAATTATTATCCAATATTTGGTTAAGGTTGTGGGCATGAGCCCATGGTCTCTTGTTCGAATGGTTTCAAGGAAGCACCTTCCATTCACATAACTTAAGTTCTAAAATAGGGGAAGGTATTTTCAAGGGATCAACGAGACTGAAGCATTCTAGTGAAGTCTGCCTCGACTCTTACATTACAAAATCAATCCTTGGGAAAATTCCCTTAAGGATTTTCCAACCAGTAGAAAAACCATAATATTATTCCTAATTTCATTTGAATACCCATGTGTAATAGTTCTCTTGCTTCTAAGCAGAGGCAAACATAAACCATTCAAATGCAGGGGTTTACAGAAGAACAATAAGCATTACTAATATTAATAATGGAATGCATATTTTAGCTAGTCATAGACACATACATCCAACCACTCATTTCAATTCTAGTACACATGGTATATGAAATACTTATCTATTACAGTCGATCATTGACCAATTTACTATGGGTGTTCTCCTTTCCACCCAACCGTAGGCTCAGAAGCATTCAATCTTAGTTCTTTGGCCACTCCCATGCCAATCCATGATATCACTAGGGAAATTTCATAGTTTCTCAGAGGTTCTTTCTTTGGCACAACCTCTACAAGGTTTATCATATTCTCCTTCAACATAAAGCTCACGACCTTCTACTCAGGTCATGTTTTTTGCAAGATCTCATAGATCCTTTCTCTTGTTCTCTCCAGTAACCAGAAGAGATTAATCTTCCAGTTCTTCCTCTTAGTTGGAGAGCCCTCACATGTTCTCTTTCTCCTTTTTCGAATGGTATGGTTCCCATTATTTTTATGAATATTTATTCTCTTGCACACCCTCTCCTTTTTCCCCAGGGAATTTTTGGATCTGTTCTGTTCCTTCTGTTAGAAGGAACTCTGGTCAATCTGGGTCTGCAGGAAAATTGCACTCTGTGGTAATTCAAGATGACAAGTTTATGTCTCCTCAGCTAGAATCCCCATGCTTCCATTCATTGGGGTAGTTGACTGTTCAACCACTAGTCCTTCTTTCACTAACTATTTTTTATTTTTATTTTTCTTTGGGATCGGGATGAGGCTTATTATTTCAGCAATGAGAATTTGGGTCATTTTGACATAATGAACCCTCTCTATAGTCTCCTCACTCTTTCCTCTAGTGATATCATGGCTAGTACTTCAAGGATTCATCCCCATAGTCAATTATTGGCAATATAAACAATAATACATTTACATTGTTCACATGCCATAACATGGTGATCATAATTAATGATTAATTACAAGCAAGGGGAAACAAGGGTATTACAATCCCCTCCCCCTTAAAAGTAATACCGTCCTCGATGTTCTTTCTTAGTAACACTTATCATGTCTTTATGATTCAACTGCTTCAGAAATCTTGATCCTCTTTCTTGGTTAGGTCCTTTCCAAACCCTTGGTCTTCGTCACCTGACTTCAATAATTTTGGACAACAAGCATATTAATCACAATTTCATGCGAAAACGTATTACTGTTATTAAAAATTCAAGAGGAAAATTTCATAATCTAGCACAATACTTATTTGTGCATTTTGTGGATTTGCATCCACATGGCTATCTTGTTATCTTGGCCCATTGTTTTTCATTGACATACCCATTGTGTGGATTATCCCAATCAATAGTTTATGAGAATTATCAAAGTCTCCTCTTCCATGCGGTCACTCACCCTCCAGGCCCAAGCTCAGGCATCCCCTTCTCTGCTATACAGTCCCTCGGGTGATCCATCTTGCCTTGCTAAGGATTTCTTTCACTAGAAGAGTTCTAAATACTTCATTGAGCCTTATAGTCAAGGCATCCCTCAAACTTTCTCTATCGAGACGTCTCTCCATCTTGTGTTACCACAACACAACATATTCTAGGGAAATCATGGGTTACCATAGGGTTCTCATGTATCAATAATAGCCTCTTTCATGATTTCCATCTTGACATCCTTCAACTTTCCTCCAAAGATAGATCTTTTCCATCTCACCTATATCACAACTATACAAAAATTATGAGATATTATCATCAATTTCAAATTCAAAATTTTCTTGCAAATCTGTCACACACATATTTCCAAATTCCACATTTATTTTCAGATCTGTTCTGCACAGGAATCAAATTCAAAAGTATGCTAATTTCCTTCCCATATCATTTTATCTTAGCAGGGAATTGGTCTTCCTTATGGGCTTACAACATTGCCATATCCAAGACCCTTTTCTTCCTACAATTTCAACATTCCTCAACCAAAAAAATTGTTAGTTTTCATGCACATTATATTTTCAAAACTATGCATACTAACAATCCAAGTCATTTTCATCTATTCGAGGGTACATAGCAAAAGGAAATATCATTATTTACATATGCATCCTTTCAACATACCAAATTTTCCAAAAGTAACTCAAATATCAGTTGACTTTAATCAGTGTGCCAATATTCATGTCCACATCCATACCCAATGTACCCTTACATTGGGTTCACGTTTTACATACTTATGACAAGAACCTTGTCATGGTGTGTTGGATCTCAAACAACATCTTCACCATAGGTTTAATCATTCTCATTCACTCTTACAACATGACTATGCGTCCCGCTACAGGATGATCACGATCCCAAATCAACACATATGAAACTAAAAGTTTCTCTTGAATGCACCGAAGCATTCTTTCGTTATTAGTAACCAGGGTGTCAACACTCATGGCCACCCAAAATTCTCTTTTCTTTAGCACCTCTACAATGCAATTAGAGTATTGGAAGCTCCTCCTTCCTTAATGGGAAATCCATTGTCTACCCTCTTTTGCAAACATGCATTTACTCAACACATTCCATGCAATGTTCTAACTATGAACACCTTTATTCCCAATATCTCTAGATTGGTCATTGTACCCATGGTACTCCTTATTCATGCATTTTATTACAAGGATTATAACTCATCCTTGACTGGCATAGACTTCCTCTCTCTATTATTCAGATTCTTCTTTCCTGAATCTTACCCCGCTTGGGTAGAAATGGCATACAATAGCCACTCAAAATGATTCACATATCAGTAAGATAATGAAATCTTTTCAGAAGGGGTTCTTACCAAATTCCTTCATACCTTATGGCCTATAGGAATGAACATTTTTATACCTTTTCTGGATGCTAGCACCCTTTTTTCTGATTTTTACCTCATCAGTAGTGCTTCATGGGGCTCCCAAATTCCCCTCAATAATATTTCAACAATGACCTTCTCGCATTCAGCCTCTTCTTGAGGTTTTCTACCATTGACAACTGTCTTTCCCAACAATTTCATTTTTTTTCTACACATGACATACATAACAATTATATTAGTTATCATGTAAAATAAAAATGCATATATCATAGCATTCCAATCAATAAAAAATCTCCAGATATGTCCTAACATATCTTTATGCACTTCATCACATTATCCTTAATGTTTTCATGAGTGCAACACAAACAATTCTCAATTTTTTTTACCATCATACAACCATCATCATTATGGTGTCAAAACATTTACTTGCATCATTAATTCAGTCTTTCATACCAGAGAAATACAATAAACAACAAGAAATGAGTTGAGGAAATCTTCCCTCATCCAACTCCTACACATCCCTGGACTTTTAGTCCATGTGAGTTATTTTCCAGGGCCTCACTACCTTTATTTATTC
Organism: Picea glauca; assembly: GCA_000966675.3. Lineage (NCBI taxonomy): Eukaryota > Viridiplantae > Streptophyta > Pinopsida > Pinales > Pinaceae > Picea > Picea glauca. Next base: position 38,391 of record JZKD02S1981844.1, on the reverse strand, counting down.
ATTTTCCCCTTTTTTCTAGCTGTACTTGTTCCCACAACTGCTCTTCTAAGGCTTACAACTCTGTTAAACAATTCCAAGTTTTTAGGGTGAGAAAAGTGTTCCTCCTTTTCTCCTTCTTTTCTTATGTAATCTAATTCTTATTGTGATCTCCATGCTCTTTTCCTTGAGTAGTCTTAGTTAGGTTCACCTCAACCTTTTGGATACATCAACATGCTCCAATAGAAAAAAAAATTGTTCATACCTAATCATGAACCTGTGCATTCTGCACATTACCACTCAGTTATCTGAATGGTCAACATTCATTTGTTAGTATTCCATTTAGGCACAATGTTTACAAAAAAATTAATCAAGGATATATATATATATATATATATATATATATATATATATATATATATATATATATATAGGCTTGCAACCCAGTACTCAATTCTCAACAGTCATTAAGGTTGTGACTATTTTCTCCTGAACAAAGTCTTCACACAGTTCCTCCATAGGGAACTCCTTTGGCATGTAACTTCCTTATTGCATATGCATCACTATATTTGATGGCCTCAACCTTGAGTTAGTTTCATCTTTACCACTTTAGTTATTTACCAAATATTCCATAAGGAATATAAATGTGCATTCCAAATACACATTAAAAGCATGTCCTTTATATTTTCAGCTTGCTTTCAGACTGTACTTCCATGCACTTAATCACATGCTTCAACACGTTGTGTGTGTGCCCACCATAGGAACCCTTTACATTTTCATTTCCGTATTGATTGAAAATTATTTAGTTTATGATTGTTCACAATCATGTACACATGGTCCTCAAAGTCATATTCATGTTGTCTTTTATCGTGACAATAGAGCGTCCTTGCTCATTTACTCTTTCATCTATTTACACTAGCTTTTCTCAAGGGAATGGGACACATTCCCCTCAATCTATTATTCAAAATTAAACTTTCGTGACTCCTCAAAATAGAGTCAACCATGCATCCATGGTATTCATTCAATCTTGGCAAGTGAAATTCTTTCCTTACATTTCACTCATTTAGGCAGTCACATCATGCCTTTAGTATACATATACTCTTACGTCATACATGAGAATCAATTTCAAATTTAATATCAGTATTGTTGGCACAGGGGCAAACCCAGGGTTCAACGCTATAACAATGCACCAAAAAAACCCTAACTACCAGCCCTTTCAGCAACACCTCCGAAGCATATGAAGTCTCACCCGAGGTAGAGGCAGGGGTGGTTGCAGGACTCAGGTGTCTGCAACCTTAGCTGGGACACATATCTGTGATTGTAATACTTAACATAGCACTTAGCACTGACAATTCATCAATATTTGACCACTATCTACTCCGCAGATAAAAAAAAGCATCGCATCATTCATCCAGATATGATGTATCTAAGCACTTATCATAGAGAGGTAGATTAGATCTAGTAGATTCAAGCACTAAGCACATTCATATAGGTCAGATCTAACATCCATATACATCGTTATCACAAAGCATAAACATATCTGTCTATCTATATCAAATCACTTAGCAAGTAAAGACATAAACACATCAACACATTGCACAAAGCATATCAACATAACATGTACGTGGTTCACCCCCATCCTGGGGCTACGTCCACCAACTCTTCTTCTTTATTATCTTCGGTCAAGATTCTTATAGGCACATAACATCAAAGTCCTACTCCGCAGAAGACAAGAGATCTGTGTGCACTCTGCCAGATCTTCCTTCTTCGAGTTAGGGTACAACACCCAGTCTTCTTACGATTACTTGCATGTAGTTCTGCAAGTCTCACACAATATGCACAAATAATATACAATCCATACTTAGCACTTAGCCCAATATCACACAGATATGCCTATATGCCTCTACTTACATTACCTAGACATCTATTTATACTTTAGAAAATAGGCCTAAACATGGGTAAACCCATGGGTCGACATCCCCATACCCGTTACATAATCCCAAATCCCAAAAAGGACCCAAAAAGGGGTTGAGATCCCACGATCTTTGCTTCTTCTTGAGTTCCACCTTTGAGAGGCTTTTGAAGTCCCATAATAGGTCAAACTTGACCAAGGATCTCCCAAATATTGGTCAAGGGCCAACTAGCCCCCAACACTCACCTGTGACTTGTCCCGAGTCACTCTGGTCTGGGTAGTTCTGCTTCAAAAGCCTCGAACATGGATCGAGCTGCTTTGACTTGTTGTTGTGCCACAACCTCCTATTCAATGAACTCTTGGATGATTGTGTCGTTGACAGGTCCCTCCAGGCACTGTTCAACTACAGTGACAACCTACTCGAGTTCTTCTCCTGAGACTTCGACCTCTGTGAACAATTGGTAAGTCTTATCTTGTACAGGTTGGAGCCTATGAGTTACTTCCATAACTCTGCTCTGGATAGTGTGGATCTGTTTTTGGGCAATGCATTACTTTCGGGATCACTTCATTCTTTCCACAACTGACAGGGGATTCAACTACGCTTGTATTATCTCTTCTTGCTTCTTTTCTTCCTGGAGTTGTGACTCCAGTGCCTTCAATTCTGGGTTCTCAGGGAGTTTCTCATATGTCTGGGCATTGCAATTACTCATTTTCTTGCATTCCATGGAAAGGGACTTTATCCTTTCAACTGTGCTCTGGGTGGTTGCTTCTCTTTGATCCCTTACATCTTGCGGAGTCTTGGGCACTGTGCGGAGCTCTAACTCTATTATGCATTGTTGTAGTTGTTGGATAGCTTCTGCGAGATGATCTACTTGTTGCATGACTCAGTCTGTCACATACCCACTACGCAAATCAAACTTTTTCATTGATTTCTCAACAATCAGAATCCCTGAAGTCCTACAGGGCTTAGCGCAGGCTAGGTCTTTCCTTTTTCCACCTTCATATGACTGTAGTTCACGACTATGGGCCGAATCAACATAGCGTCTTTTCGCACTTCGCGAATCAGGGCTACCGAAACGTCAAGTCGCTCGACTCTGCAAACCCCGAAGCTTGAAACAGCGAAACGCCGAACCCCGACGGGGATACCGAGGGGAAAGTTTCTCTCTTGGGGTCTTGTCTATGTAACCCTATATGGTGTCCACGCGCTTAAGCCAACCAAGAGCTTATCAGCTTTTCATGATTCGGGGAATCGTGATACACGACTTCTACCTTTCCCCATTCAAATCCCCAAAACTTTCGAGGTCTCCAATGTTTCCCTCTAAAGAGAGATCGATGACCGTAAGCCTCCCCTGATCCAACGACATGGATCCTTTCAGGGTTTCGGTACTCGGGAGTTCGAAGTGCAACGACTCCAAAACTCTTCATCATTCAAATCTCCGACTTCCGATATGGAAAGTCGTGTAAGAGATCGACGACTCTTAGGAGCATGGATCCAACGGTCCACGGGATTTTGGGTATCGGGATTTTGTGACTCGCGAAGGCAAGGTTTTCTTGCCTTTTGGTTCCCCAGATGCCGAAACGCCAAAACGTCAACCGAAAACCACGTGTCCCTTTGATGGACGACAGTGACCCTCAACCAAGATCGACGGTCGTGGTCTTTTTGGGATGATCAATGGTCACGATCAAATCCTGACTTTTCTCAATATTAATCACACCTCACTCCATTTCAAGGCTTCGGTGATCGAAATTTCGTGACTCACGAAGACAAGGGCTCTTTGCCCTTTTTTTTTCCGGGTGCCGAAACGCCAAAGCACTTACCAGCAGCCACGTGTGCTCTACAGATGGATGGTCCAGGCACTTTTGTGGACCATGGGGTCTATGGTCTCGATTCCTTCATCTCTTGCAAGGGAAAAAGAAGGGGTCATGGCATTAATGCCTACGTCTCTTTCTTAAATCAAATGATCATTACAGACCTTGGGATCCTCCGAAGGGATCCTATTCATGCATTGCTTGCAAAGGCGGAGGGGGGTCGAGGAATTATCATTCATGTGTACCACTTTGTCAACTCGAATCCCCGGTATCCGAAATATCGATGGACTCTTGATCTCCGCCACGTTTCCTTTACGGATGGACGGTCTAGATCTATATAGGAACTTTCACCATGGAATGTCCGGATCCCTTGTCATCAGGACTCCCGGAATCCCAAATTCCAAATCCCTGATACCGACTCCTCTCTCGAGACTTTCACCCTTGTTCACGAGGGTTTAACCCTCATGCCTCTCTTAACAGATCCAACGGTTGTCAGGTTTTTCTAGCTAAGATCTGACGGCTCAGATCTGTCCCATGTCGCGCACTCTCCCGCTACTTCATGGACGTGGAAAAATCAATGGTCCAGAGGTTCTCATGGACCTTGGGGGTCTACGATCCCGATTTCCTCGTTATTCACGAAGATAGAGGAAAAAGGGGCAAGGTATGCAACGCCCTTGTTTTCTCTCGTCAATCTAATGGTCATGAATGACCATGGATCTTCCGACGAGATCTCGTCTGTCGATCGATACTTATCCCTACGTTGCTACTTCAGGATTTTAAGAGGGTCATTCTTCCTCGTACAAGGTTGTTAAGACTTGCACATTCAAGTCCTTTTTCCAGGTTCTTGGTAAACCTTTCCAAGGAGGGAATCTCTGTGAGGATATCTATTCCGGGGCATTCCTAGAGACAGATAAGGGGAAACAAATTCCTGAGAATGGACTGGAAGTATGACTTGGTTCAACTTATGCATAATTAAATTCATTTATCAACATAAGCCATGCGTGGTTTTTCGGTTATAAGCATATACAACTACTAGTATTGATCAAAATACCACACAGACATTCTTATAATGAAAACATTCATAGTTTCACAGCTTATGAGCATAATTATCAGAATACGTATATTTCAAGGAGCCAGTGGAAAAACACTTATCAAAATTAACACCAGGAGTGAGTGAAACTGCTGAGAGGGGTGCTCGTTTCCACCCAACTGTAGGCTTAGCGAATCCTAATGGATTTACCACTAGCCACCCCCAAGCTGAGACCACGATGCTGTGAGACTGCGTCTCCATTTTCCAGTGACCAGGAGTGAAGGTTGCAATCCTCCCTCTCTGCTATCACTCACTCTGCGTAATGCCAGAGTTCTCCCCTCACGTCTACCCCCCGCAATCACTTATACCCCACACCTTATCCTCTTGCGAGGTTGTGTGAGGTGCTATTACCCTCACGCTGGTTAGTCATGATGGCTCTATGGATAGGTGGTTCACCTCCCCATCCCTCATTAAGCCATCTACCTACCATCCTGCGAGTCATTTAATTCAGGGCTAGTGAGCCACTTTTGGTTCTCCGGGCCAGTGGAGTCCAAATATGGTATTAGTTCTCGGTGTAAGTTAACGCCACATTTCCAGGTGCCTTCCACCACCATCGTGGTCTCTTTTTCTGCACATCCCCTCTCAGCAGTCCTGCAATAAAATTCAAAAGGTTATTCACATTCATTGACCTTTTCCTCAAGGTCCATTTACATCACATATTCACAGTTATGAGTTTGCCATAGTTCTTGTCCAGTACCATTATTTTTACAAACTGGGGGAAACATGGTGTTACAATTCCCTCCCCCTTAAAAGGAACATCGTCCTTGATGTTCTTATCTACTAACATGAATTGCATTTACAGAAGTAAACAAAATTGGATATGCCTGCCTCATGGCATCCTCCATTTCCCATGTAGCCTCATTTGGGCCAAAATGTTTCCACTGCACCTGGACCTGTGCAATGGTTCTGTTCCGGAGCGGGATTTCCTTTATGTCTAGTATGAATTGGGGTTCTGGTAGAAATTCTCCCTCCGGTTCCACCTGGATCATAGACCAGTCAATTATATTATTAGCATCATGTACATATTTCTTCAATAATGAAACATGGAAAACATTATGTTCTTTTACTGTGGGAGGAAGTGCTAGCCGATAGGCTACAGGTCCCACTCTATCTAGAATCTCAAAGGGTCGACGATACCAGGGTGCCAACTTGGCACAAGTTCCCATTTTCAGGGAACTCCTTCTGGGCTTAATTATGAGATATACATGGTCTCCCATTTTGAACTCTTTTGGAGTTCTCTTTTGATCAGCATAACTTTTCTATCGGTTCTGAGCAAACTTCAAATTTTGTTTTATCTAAGTCACTTGTTGTTCCATTTCTTTCAACATATCGGGTCCAATACAAATCCTGTTTAAAAGATTACTCCAGCTGATTGGAGTATTACACGGCCTACCATAGAGGACCTCGAAGGGACTCATCTTTAAGGATGCTTGGTAGTCGTTGTTGTAGGCGAATTCTACCAATGGCAGGTAGTATTCCCATTTCCTGGTTTGATGCATTACATGCATCCTTAACATATCCTCTAATACTTGATTCACTCTTTCTGTCTATCCATCGGTTTGAGGGTGATAGGCGGTGCTAAACAACAATTTGGTCTCCAAACCGGCCATCAATGATTTCCAGAAATTGGAAGTAAATTTTGTGTCTCTTTCTAACTCTATCTCTTTCGGCATACCGTGTAGTCTGAATACCTCTTTCATGAATACCTGGGCGATATCTATCGCCTTGTAGGTCGATTTGATGGGGATGAAATGAGCCGACTTGCTCAGTTTATCCACCACCACCATAATGGCATTGTTCTGTTTGGTTGAAGTTGGTAATCCAGTGATAAAATCCATGGAGATGGTTTCCCATTTCCATTCTGGGATGGGTAAAGGGTGTAATAGTCCTGCTGGGTTTCGATGTTCTACTTTAACTTGTTGGAACTCTATGCATTGGGCCAAATATTTGGCTATGTCCTTCTTCAATCCAGGCCAATAAAATTGTTTTCGGGTGGCTGTGATCATTTTATGGTATCCTGGGTGACCAGTGTAGGGTCTTTTATGTAGTTCATCCATGATGAACCTCTTCAAGTCGTCACGATTTGGAATGTACAGTCTATCTCTGTAAGTGAACGGACCTTCTTCGGTCATCTGGTAGCCTTCATATTTTCCTCCAGCGGGTTCTTGTTGTAGGTATAGGGTCACAGTTTGAATGAAGGAATCTATTTCTTATGCATTTCTGACTCTGTTCTTGACATATGTCTCGCAGGTACTCACCGCTGCCAGGTGAATTGTTTTCATGCTTCTGCTAAGGGCATCAGGCACCCTATTTTCCTTCCCTTTGATGTGTTTGATTTCAAAATCAAATTCTCTAAGGAGGGCCATCCATCTAGCTTGTCTAGCATTGAGCTTTGGTTGGTCGAAAAAATACCGTAATACACAATGATCTGTCATAAGTACAAATTTTCTTCCCAAGAGGTAATGCCTCCACATTTTTAAGGCGTGCACTATGGCAGCCAGTTGTAGATCATGAGTCACATAGTTGACCTCATGTTCATTCAATTTTCGGGATTCATAGCAGATCACCTTTCCTTCCTGCATAAGGACTCCTCTGAGCCCTTCGTTACAGGCATCTGTGCACACAAGGAAGTCAGCTTCTTTGTCAGCGATTTTCAACATGGGTGCATGGGTTAGTAGATGTTTCAAGGTTTGAAATCTTTCTTCACATTGCTGTGTCCATAGGAATTTTTTCCCCTTCTTCTAGAGGGCAGTGATTGGACAACCAATCTTGGAGAATCCTTTTATAAATCTCCTATAGTATCCTGCTAATCCCATAAAGGATCTGATGTCTGAAACATCCTTTGGGGTAGGCCATTCCATGATAGACTTGATCTTGTTAGGATCTACTGCTACCCCTTCCTCGGACAGAACATGTCCCAATTAATGTATTTGCTTCTGAAAGAAGTCACATTTGTTGAATTTAGCATAGAGATGATGTTCTCTTAGCACTTGCAGCACAAGTCTAAGATGCTCTTCATGTTATTCTCTATTCTTAGAGTAGATTAATATGTCATCAATAAAAACTAGTAAAAAATTATCTAAAAATTTACTGAGTACATTGTTCATTAAGAACATGAAAGTGGCAGGGGCATTGGTTAACCCAAATGGAACTACCACAAACTCATAGTGACCATACCGTGTTCAGAAAGCAGTTTTATGGACGTCTTCACCCTTAATTCGGACTTGATGGTATCCCGACCTCAAGTCAATCTTTGAGAAAATAGACGCACCCCCCAATTGATCGAATAGATGATCGATCCTGGGCAAGGGGTACTTGTTCTTTATGGTTACTTTATTAAGTTGTCTGTAATCTATGCACAATCTAAGGGTGCCATCCTTCTTTTTCACAAACAGTACTGGTGCTCCCCATGGGGACACGCTGGGTCGAATATAAACCTTATCCATCATTTCTTTCAATTGCAATTTGAGTTCCACTAACCCAGGTGTGCTCATTCGGTAGGGTGTCCTAGACACTGGCACCACTCCTGGTGCGAGCTCTATCGATAAGTCAATGTCTCTTCTCGGAGGTAGACCCGGTACCTCTTCCAGGAACACATCTCTGTATTCTCTTAGGATAGGGTGATCCTCAGGGCTTGCTTCAGCACCTTCAATTGTTTTTAACACCTGTATTGCATACAGGGGACATCCTTTTCAACAATACTTTCTCATTTGCAGGGATGATATTTGTCTCACCGAGACCGGTTTTTGGATCCCTTGAAGGGTTATCCTTTTTCCTTCTTTGCTCACACATTCTAAGATTTTATGGTAAAAATCTAGTTTGGCTTTATGGGTGGACAAACAGTCCATACCAATCAACAGATCATATGATCCCAGGGGTAATACGTTAAGGGTTGCTTGGGTGGGGAATTCACCCAACATTAACTGGCAGGCTGGTATGACCTCGACCACCTTTCTTTTGGTGCCAGTGGCTAACTGTACCAACCATGGCTTGGTTTTTTTTGTGGTTGTATCTTACACTTATCCATAGCTCTAGGGGATATATAACTCAAATTTGAACCAGGGTCAATCAAAACAGACACTAGATGGTTGAAAATCATACCTTCTATTTCCACCACTGAAGCTTGGTGGTCAGCTTGGTTATTATCCAAGGCTGCATAAATCTGCGACACACACCTTGCCACATCATTGACTATGGTAGCTTCATGAATGTTATAAAATTTCCAACTGTTCTGTTGTCGGTGTGGACAGTCTCTCAGGAGATGCTCTTCTCCGCAACCCCAACATTTCAGAGGTTCTTTCTGTGGGTTATTAGTCTTCACTGGTATAGGTCTAGAAGTTTTATTTCCTTCCACCGAGGGAAAGTTCTGCTGGAGTACACTCTGAGATGGATAGTTCATTCTGGGATTCTTCTTGTAGTTTTTAAATCCCGAGGATTTAATCCCCTTTTTCTGAAATCTCGAACCACTCTTCTGTTTCCAGTCTCCACGAGACTCTGCGTGATGTCCATATTGTTCATGACAATATGTTGCCTTTCATATAGTGTCTTCTAAGGTCTTTGTCTCATCAAATTTGATTCGGTTCCGGTATTCCTTGGGTAACCCGCTAATGAAGCGTTGCACCTTTGCCTTCTCTGCTTTGATGTAGGGTACATATCTCAATAAGTCGAGGAATTTGTTGACATATTCCTCTATAGTGAGTTTCCCTAGTCTGAGTTCATAAAACTCTTTAGCCTTCTCGTCGAAATATCTTTCCGACAAATAATTCTTCCAAAAGTACTTCTCAAACCGTTTCCAAGACAGGTCCTCCTCGCGGACCCCTTTCATGCTCTTAAGATCTTCCCACCAGATGGAAGCCTTTTTGTTTAGATTGAAAGTGGCCACTCGGGCCTTTAAATTCTCTGAAAAGTCATGGACTCTGAAATATTTCTTTAGTCCAAGTAGCCAAGCCTCGGCTTCCTCTCCCTTCTTTATCTCACCGTCGAAGGAGGGAGGTTTGGCCTTTCTGAATTCCTCAAATTTATGACCCTTGGAATTATTTTGCTTCTTTTGTTTTCTTCGAGAATAGGAACTAGTCTTGTTGCTGGAAGAGCCTTTTGAATCACCATCTTCCTTCTCTGTGGAATCATCTGGAACTGTTCCTTTACCTATGGGGTGGACCTTTCTTGATGTGCTTCTCTCAGTATGGCCACTGACACGACCATGATTCTGCATCTCAGGTTCCTGCTGCATTTGTCGCTGTAGGTCGGATAAGCTCTGCAGTAAAAATACATTAATTTCGGTTTGCTTTTCGTGTTCTTTCATCATCCTTTCATTATCGGCCTTGCAGCTTTGCAATTCAACCATGAGACTCCTCACAGCCTCGGCTAGGTCTGGAGGGGTTCCTATTGCTCTTCTTTCGTCAGAATCTTCGTCTCTGTTGTGGGATCCTTCTCCAACCTCTTGGTGAGTCACCATACTCTACGTCTGTAGATTCCCGTGGCTGATCGTCCACTTGAGTGAAAAGACAAACGTTGGTTATTAGTCAAGAGTTAAATACATTTTTATAATTTGCGCATAATTTATATCTCTTTCACATGCATACACAGTCGGGTTCTCGTTTCCAAGTTTTAATCTTGGACAAGAGAGTTACGTTAGGGGTTACTCTTCGTAGGAGTACTTCGAACGAAGATTATGCGCAACTCGTGCATGATCCCAATCAGGCCGAGTGTCATAACCATGCTCTGATACCACGTTGTCACATACCCACTACGCAAATCAAACTTTTTCGTTGATTTCTCAACAATCAGAATCCCCGAAGTCCTACGGGGCTTAGCGCAGGCTAGCTCTTTCCTTTTTCCACCTTCATATGACTCTAGTTCATGACTATGGGCTGAATCAGCACGTCATCTTTTCACACTTTGCACCTCAGTGCTACCGGAACGTCGAGTCACTCAACTCTGCAAACCCCGAAGCTTGAAACAACGAAACGCCGAACCCCGACAGGATACCAAGGGGAAAGTTTCTCTCTTGGGGTCTTGTCTATGTAACCCTATATGGTGTCCACGTGCTTAAGCTAGCCAAGAGCTTATCAGCTTTTCGCGATTCGGGGAATCGTGATACACGACTTCTACCTTTCCCCATTCAAATCCCCGAAACTTTCAAGGTCTCGAATGTTTCCCTCTAAAGGGAGATCGATGGCCGTAAGCCTCCCCTGATCCAATGGCATGGATCCTTTCGTGGTTTCGGTACTCAGGAGTTCGAAGTGCAACGACTCCAAAACTCTTCATCATTCAAATCTCCGACTTCTAATATGGAAAGTTGTGTAAGAGATCGACGACCCTTAGGAGCATGGATCCAACGGTCCACGGGATTTCGGGTATCGGGATTTCGTGACTTGCAAAGGCAACGTTTTCTTGCCTTTTGGTTCCCTAGATGCTGAAATGTTGACCGACAGCCACATGTCCCTTTGATGGACGACGATGACCCTCAACCAAGATCGATGGTCGTGCTCTTTTTGGGATGATCAACGGTCACGATCAAATCCCTGCTTTTCTCAATCTTAATCACATCTCACTCCATTTCGAGGCTTCGGTGATCGGAATTTCGTGACTCGTGAAGACAAGGGTTCTTTGCCCTTTTGTTTTCTGGGTGCTGAAACATCGAAGCGCTTACCAACGGCCATGTGTGTTCTATAGATGGACGGTCTAGGAACTTCCGTGGACCATGGGGTCTATGGTCCCAATTCCTTCATCTCTTGCGAGGGAAAAAGAAGGGGTCGTGGCATTAATGCCTGCATCTCTTTCTTAAATCAAATAGTCATTACAGACCCTGGGATCCTCCGAAGGGATCATGTTCGTGCATTGCTTGCAAAGGCGGAGGGGGGTCGAGGAATTATCATCCACATGTACCACTTTGTCAACTCGAATCCCCGGTATCCGAAATATCGATGGACTCTCGATCTCTGCCACGTGTCCTTTACGGATGGACAGTCTAGATCTATATCGGGACTTTCACCATGGAGTTTACTGATCCCTTGTCATCAGGACTCCCGGAATCCTGAATTCTGAATCCCCGAAACTGACTCCTCTCTCGGGACTTTCTCCCTTGTTCACAAGGGCTTAACCCTCATGCCTCTCTTAACAGATCCAACGGTTGTCAGGTTTTTCTAGCTAAGATCTGACAGCTCAGATCTGTCCCATGTCGCACACTCTCCTACTACTTCATGGACGTGGAAAAATCAACGGTCCAGAGGTTCTCATGGACCTTGGGGGTCTACGATCCTGATTTCCTCGCTATTCAAGAAGATAGAGGAAAAAGGGGCAAGGTATGCAACGCCCTTGTTTTCTTTCATCAATCTAATGGTCGTGAATGACCATGGATCTTCCGACAGGATCTCATCCGTCGATCGATACTTATCCCTACGTTTCTACTTCAGGATTTTAAGAGGGTCATTCTTCCTCGTACAGGGTTGTTAAGACTTGCACATTCAATTCCTTTTTCCAGGTTCTTGGTAAACCTTTCCAAGGAGGGAATCTCTGTGAGGAGATCTATTCTGGGGCATTCCTGGAGACAGATAAGGGGAAACAAATTCCCGAGAGTGGACTGGAAGTCTAACTTGGTTAAACTTATGCATAATTAAATTCATTTATCAACATAAGCCATGCGTGGTTTTTCAGTTATAATCATATAAAACTACTAGTACTGATCAAAGTACCACACAAACATTCTTATAATGAAAACATTCACAATTTCACAACTTATGAGCATAATTATCAGAATACGTATATTTCAAGGAGCCAGAGGCAAAACACTTATCAGAATTAACACCAGGAGTGAGTGCAACTGCTGAGAGGGGTGCTCGTTTCCACCCAACTATAGGCTTAGCGACTCCCAACGGATTTACCACTAGCCACCCTCGAGCTGAGACCATGATGCTGTGAGATTGTGTCTCCATTTTCCAGTGACCAGGAGCAAAGGTTGCAATCCTCCCTCTCTTCTATCACTCACTCTATGTAATGCCAGAGTTCTACCCTCACGTCTACCCCCCGCAATCGCTTCTACCCCACGCCTTATCCTCTTGCGAGGTTGCGTGAGGCACGATTACCCTTGCGCTAGTCAGTGATGATGGCTCTACGGATAGGCGGTTCACCTCCCCATCCCTCATTAAGCCATCTACCTACCAACCTGTGAGTCATTTAATTCAGAGCCAGCGAGCCACTTTTGGTTCTCCGGGCTAGTGGAGTCCAAATACGGTATTAGTTCTCGGTGGAAGTTAACGCCACCTTTCTAGGTGCCTTCCACCGCCATCGTGGTCTCTTTTTATGCACATCCCCTCTCAGTAGTCCTGAAATAAAATTCAAAAGGTTATTCACATTCATTGACCTTTTCCTCAAGGTCCATTTACATCACATATTCACAATTATGAGTTTGCCATAGTTCTTGGCCAGTCCCGTTATTTTTACAAACTGGGGGAAACAGGGTGTTACACAGTCCTTTGCCTTTATTTCTAAGACTATCACAGAGTGAAGTGCTTATATGATTGCTTCTTTCACTTCGAGTTGCTTCACGAGCAATTGTTCTTTTCCTTACTGCATTTGTGCTTTTTCTTCATCAAACTTCACTCAGAGAGCAATCTTTTCCTATTATGCAATGTTGCGTTGTTCTACGAGTACACCTTGCACTTGATTCAAGGTCTGGGTGGCTTGTTCTGTTTCTTCTTGTGCTTGTTGAAGGCGAGCTTCAAATGTATCAGCTAGTCGATGGAGTTGGGCTGGCTCATCTCCCAACTCTGGTTCTCCTGATGGCAGGGGCGCAGTGGAGACTGTGCGGCTGGACTGAAGGGCCTGTTGTACCCCTCAAAGTTTGACTTCAATTCTCTCATACATTTATTTATGCTTGGCTTCTTGTTTCTCTGTTATTTCTAGTGAAGCGTCATTCAGGGCTACTATGATGAAGTCAAAATCATCGGAGGTGAGGACAGTCTGCATCTTGATCATGGTGGCTTTCGATTTCTTTCAGGAAGAAGGTTTCAGGGGGGAAACCTTCCTCTTCTTCAAGGGGTCAACCTCATCTCTGGGCAGTGTTACTTCTCCTGACTTCTATTCAGCTTCTACTTCATCATCACCACCTCGGTCAGGTGACACTGAAGCAGTATTTCCTGAGGTGTTGCTTAAATTTTGAACCTCCTCAGTCTTCTTGGGTGTATTCTGTTCTTTATGACGTCTGGTCTGTCAAGATCAGATATCTATGAAGGGTTGGCGGGGATAAGGAGGCCAGTAGACCATTCCTTAGTGATCTCCTCAAGGTCTTCTTCTATAAGTTTATAATATGACTGGAGCTGCCCTTTATGTTCATCTTCTCGCGCTGTAATGTAGATGAAGCGTCGATCTGCACTGAAATTCATCAGGGATCGAAACCTTTTTAAGGTGTTAGAAGTCATGCGAGGCTCATCTTCGATGGCCCTCTTTAGCTGGAGGTAATATGTATGAAACACAACATTCGACTGCCACTGGTTTTTCATATCACTTGAATACTAAAGGGTAGTGAACTTCACAGCAAGTGGTTCAAATGACTCTATGTCTGGGAAGGTCGCACCTTCTGGAATCTCCTATAAAACAAATGTAATGAGGATCAAGAGCCAGCTAAAATGAAATTCATAACCCTGATCATGTGCTTCTTGATAGTCTAGTTCCAACTAGTTAACTAGGTACTTCACCCAGTTCATCTGTAGGCCTTCCGCACACTTCCCTGCGAGGTCAACGAAAAAGTTGGTGACTTGCGTAGGTCAGTTCTTCCTTACTAACTTTACAACTATCAGTTAACATGCTAGGTGCACTGTGCCACTCTAGATGGAAGCTACCTTGTAGCCTCTTGTTCCCTTCTCAACATTTCCATATGTATCCACTACTACATATTGAAAAATTTGTGACGACCACTTGTGCGAAAGTACTCTTTCGTTGCAACATGCAAGAGAAAAAGTTCATATTTTCTAAATCTACCTCATATTCATCGCAATATCGATGCCTACAGTTTAACTAAATTATTATGGTCAATGTTCGTCTCACGAGTGACGCCTGTAGATTGTCCATCGCTCTTGTGACGAATGTTGACCATAATAATTTAGTCAAAATTTACCGTTGAAAATGACCTAAAATAAATAGGTGAAAAAAAAATAAAATTGTAGGTCACTATCGTCGCAATTGCGACGATAGTGACCTAAAATTGGCCTATAAATATTTGACTATTTAAATATGTTGCGACAATCTTTCTATAACAACAACGGTTCCGAAAGGGTATTTTTGTGTGGAAAAATGTAGCAGAATGTTGTTAGAGGTGGGGAAAAAAGTAAAGCGGGTGAAAAGGGTGATGGTAGATGCTATTTCCCTTGTAAAAAATGTTGCCTCAGACGTCCTATAAGAATTTTAATAGCAACAACTACAAAACATTGTAGGAAATATGGTCACATTGATGCCGGATCGAATGAATATCGTCCCATGGTAATTAGGTATATATTCATTATCTTTTTTTATTTTGTCAATTTTATATAAAATTATATATATGTATATATATATTGTTTGAATGTTTTTTATAGTATACACTAATTTTGCATGATTGTTTGTA
>JZKD02S1981833.1:37592-54024 GCA_000966675.3 Picea glauca | reverse complement strand
GAGCCACATTTCAGAAGGCAATGGAAAATGCATTTGTAGGGGAAAAAGACAGATTTGTTTTGATTTATATTGATGATATCACAGTTTTTTCACACAACCATGAAGACCACTTGCAACATCTAAGAAAGACATTCTTGAAATGCAGAAAGTATGGCATTTCTTTAAATCCCAAGAAATCTCATTTTGCACTCAGAGAAGGTAAGTTTCTTGGGAATATTGTGTCTTTAGATGGAGTGAATATTGATCCAACAAGAGTAGAAGCAATTCAAAAATTGTCTCCCCCAAGATCCAAAAAAGATATCCAATCTTTCCTTGGAACCATAAATTTTATCAGGAGTTTTATTGCAAATTTTGCAGAGATTACTAAACATATCACATGCATGTTAAGAAAGGATTCTGAAGTAAAGTGGATAGAGGAGGCCAAAAATTCCTTTGAATCTATCAAATAAGCTATTATGACAACCCCTATCTTAATTATCCCAAATTTTGATAAAGATTTTTATATTTTCTCATTTGCCTCTAATGATACAATTGAAGAAGTGTTGTTACAAAAGAATGAAGATGGGCATGAGCAACTAGTAGAATTTTACAGCAAGGTTTTGAGAGATGTTGGAATCAAATATGACCCAGTTGAAAAACAAACTTATGCACTAATCAAATCACTTAAATCTTTCAGGATCTATATACTACAGGCCAAGGTAATAGCATAAGTTCCTTCCAGTTCTGTGAAAGATGTCCTGGTTCAGCCTGACATTGATGGGAAGAGAAGCAAGTGGATTTCTAAAATGATTGAATTTGATATTGAGATGAAGCCAATCAAAATTGTCAGAGGCCAAGGACTTGCCAAACTTCTTGCAGAGGAAAATTATAAAATGCTCGGGATAAATTTTGTTGGGGTAAATACAAAAATTATTCAATCTCATATTTCAGAAGAGAAACTCACTTATGATTTGCAGGTATATTCTCACTTGGATGAATGTGAATGGTATAGTCACATAATATATTTTTTGCAGAATCTTAGAGCTCCTCCAGACATGACCAAAACACGGGTGAGAGATTTAAAACTTAAATCTATTAAATTCTGCATAAATGACAAGATGTTATTTTGGAAAGATCCCTCATGTGTACTTTTGAGAGGCATCAACAAAGAAGAATTAGTCCAGACTATGACAAAATTTCATAGCAGTGAGTGTGGTGGACACCATTATTTGAAAACCACTGCTCACACAATTTTGAGAGCCAGATATTATTGGCCTTGTTTGTTTTTTTGATGTATGTTCTTATGTCAAGGCATGTGATAGGCGTCAAAGGTTTGTACATAAGTAACAATTTAAATCTCTTCCCCTTACACCTATTGTGGTCACAGTCCCTTTCCAACAATGGGGTTTGGATTTCATAGGGGAGATTCATCCACCTTCCAGCAATCAACATAGATGGATTCTAGTCACCACTAACTACTTCACCAAGTGGATTGAAGCTATTCCTACCAGGAATTCCAATCACACTGTAATCATAAATTTCCTATATGATCACATATTTTCAAGATTTGGCTGCCCAAAAATATTAGTCACAGACAATGCTGCTACATTCAATGATAAATCTTTGGTGAAGTTATGTGAAGACATGGGGATTCAGTTAGTGCATTCTACATCTTACTATCCACAAGTCAATGGCCTTGTTGAGTCATCAAATAAAAGTCTGGTAAGAATTATTAAAAATTTGCTTGAGAAGAATACAAGGGACTGGGATTCAAAACTGAAATTCACTTTGTGGGATGACAAAGTGACCAATAAGAAATCAATTGGAGCATATCCTTTCAAACTAGTATATGGCACTGAGGTTGTCTTTCCAATTCAACTTGCATTACCAGTAGCCAAATTTCTTCAAGAGGTAGATTCTGAGCCTAATGACCTTACCAGAAGGATTCTTCATTTAATGGATTTGTAGCAGGTTAGAGAACAACTATTGGAGAAAACAGAATTGCATCAGAGAAGGATGAAAGAGATTTTTGATAAGAAAGTGAAGACAAACATCTTCAAAACATGGGACCTAGTTCTAAAGTGGGATGCAGCGAGACAAGAGAGAGGTAAACATGGAAAATTTGATGCATTGTGGACAGGTCCATTCATTATTGCACAAGTACAACAGAACAACACTTTTTTTCTCTAGAATCTGGAAGGTGAAGAAGTCACAGGTGGCCCATTCAATGGGCGTTTTCTTAAAATTTATTTCTCATGAGGCTTTCTCAAGCCTTGCTCTATTGTAAATATTTATTTTCAGTTTGTTTGTCAAAATAACTCCATGCCCAATGGAATACTGAGTCAAGTCAGTTTTGAGTCTTAGGTGATAGGAAGGCTACTATGTCAATAAAGGTTCTTGAAACCTCACAGGGATGATTTCATCTCCAATAGGAGCCAGATGTTATCTCCTAAAATAAATTTGTCATTTTATTTTATTTTTAGGCGATATCATAGTCATGAATAAATGTCATATTAAAATTTTTGTGGTCTATAGTTTCCAAGTAAAGGGAATAAGTGATAAATTCCAAAATAGATCGATTTGTTGTTTATTACTTTCAAAAATCAAAGAAAATCATTTTCAGCGGCTAACCATTGTTTTAAAGTTGAAGATGAGTCGCCGAAAATTCAAGCTTCCGGCGGCAAAAGCAACACTTGGAAACACGAAGGAGCCCCCGAAAGTGAAGAAGTGGTTTTTGGCATCGCCTCCTCAAGAGTTCGAAAGGGAAAAAAAGTACACATGTCATAAAGGAATGATGACCGTTTTTATGGGAGATTGGCACATTTACACGACCTTATCACTGGTTATGGAATAATCATTCTGAATTCGGTTATGTAGACTGTGTGAAGGTGTGATGTCTTATCAGACCTGACGGTTATCCAACCATTATTAAATTTCACTTTCTCGTTATCAGATCTTGTCTACATCAACATTATGGCCATCATTTGAATTCAAATCCCACGAGTTCTGAATTCCTACAAACAATGTTTCTCCTCACCATTTGATCATACAAAGTTCATTCTTCATTGCCAGTAGGTTCTTTCCATTGGGAATATCTTTGTTTCAGGTTTCTACATATTAACTTGTGTTTTGCATATGGGTAAGAAATGAGGTGGTCCACCTCTCAAGAAGGAGTTAGATAGTATACAATATCTACAATCTCATCCAAATATTCATCAGTATTTCTCAAATGCAAGTTTTCTCACTTATGTGGAAAGGCTATAGGAGGGATACCACCAGGGTATCACATAATCTTTTGCAAAATCATATGATGGAAACAAAGCCACAGTTGGTCCTTTAGAGATACAAGTCGATGAAGTAGCCATATCCTCTACTATAGTCATGCCAAGAACAGGGAAACAATGGTTCAAGACCACAGTCACTAAGAATATGGATTTTAGACCTTATTTAAAGCCTGAATTCCAAGACATCATTTGGATTAGGGATATCCCCACTTCTCATCTGGAGGAGAAGTGGCAGGCTCTCCTCAAAGCCATACAATTGTATATAACTACAGAGGGAAGATATGATAGGGCCATGTTATATCACTTCAAACTTATGGACCACTTTACAGGAAAGGTTCCTCTCAATATACCATACTATTTTCACAGGAGCTTGACAAAGATGTCACACAAGGTTCAAACTAAACCTGACCATATCTAGAACACCTTGTTTCATTTTGGCTTAATCAAAAGGATTATTGTAGAAGAATTGAGGAAGAGGGAAAGAACATGGGAACACTTTCTGTTTTGGGGAGGTTTTGAGTTAGAGACTCAACCTGATAAAGGCAAGAGGAAATCAAGAAAAAAGCTACCAACTTCTCAGAGCAATGTAAAGAGGAGGAGAGTGATCACCCCTAACCTCTCATAAGAACCAACATCCAGCTCATGAGTTAAGAAGGAAAAGAAGAAATTGGTCTTCAAGGAAGTTGTAGAGAAAGCTTCAACTCAATATACCAAGAAAAGAAATGTGCTAAACCTACCCTACTTAGACTTTGATTCTGAGTCAAACAAAGAAGAAGTGCCTGTTGATCAGAACATAGAATTTTCTATGGAGAAAGCACCAGAAACTGAGGTGTTCGCAAGTTATGAGGAAGGTGAAACATCAAGCAAGAGAAAATCTAAAAATCACAGAAGATTAAGAAACTCAAGGAGAAAATAGCACAACAGGAAGTGCTAGAGAGGGTGATAAAGGCCAGATATGAGACTTTATCAAAGAATTTTGTAGAAACCAATGCAGCCTTCGAAATATTGGCACTTGAAAGTGTAAAGGAAAAGAAGAAGAAGAAGAGGGTCATAAAACACAATAACAAGCTATGGAGATTAGCTAGGCGTTTGAGGACAAAAGTCAAAAAGTTGAAGGCTAGAATAGCTACACACCTAGATTTGCATGTTCTTGCAGAGGTTGCTAAAAATTTGCAAGTGGATCAATCCAAATAATCAAGGAGAAGACTCATTTTTTGAAGTGTTTATATTTTTGGAAAACCCATGATTTTCGATGGCATAATCATCATAACAACACACAATTAGCCGCTGAAAATCAGGGCTTTCGGCGACTAACTTGGATTTTTCAGGGCAAAAGAGCCGCCAAAACTGCAGAAAATAGATTTTAAAGATCTGGAGCTCGAGCAAAGGGGATTTTTGGTGATATGAAGTATAAGAGAGTTTCCAACAATTTTCCACTTACATTTTGGCAACTTATTTCAGAGTTTTGAGGCACTATGCTAGGTAGATGCTTGATAATTGATCTATCTTTAGTGAAAAATTGCTTACAGTTATTGAAGACCTCCAGCTGTTGAAAGGAAACATCTACTCTTCCATGACACATCAGGATTTTCAAGCAATTGTTGAATACCATAGTTTTTGAAGACAAATCGATTTGGAGAAATGGACCAGATCCATTATTTTTGTAATATTGTTCATATTTTAGGGAAACCAGATCCATTTTTTCAGGATCTGGAAACTGTGTGTGAAGTCTATAAGGCCAGTTATTTTGATATACCAGGGGTTTGAGTATGGATACTATACCATGCTAATATTGTACTAAGAATTTTTACATATAATACAGATCACAAGTTCCTTTCACTGTTTATGTCAGATTATCATCTTCTCTCTTTTTCTGTGCTTGAATGATTACTGTTGTTTAAGTTTATCTAGTTGCAAATGATTTTCATCTCATTGGTCAACTCATAAACTGATGCAGGAGCATCTCTCCACATCAGCCAGCCAGTCAGCAGCCACGCCAGCAAATTCAAATCACATGCTAAAAGAGAGGCGCAGTCCTCCTTTAAATTTGAAATGAATGTAATTAAACGTCTTAGGCTAGTGAGCCATGGAAGTCGTGCCTTTGTGCATGCGTTAGATAAGATTGGCTTTAATGCCAATATCGTCTGAGATCTAGATCCAGGTGCTGGACTAGAAAACCATTGAATGTAATGTATTAGGGTAGGTGAACCTGGAGGGAAGCGCTCGATGAGCCCCTTAGGTAAAAGAGATTTCTAGATCTCATTTTGAAAAAGGATGGAGTGAAGATGAGGTTGTAGGAGAGGAGAGTTGGAGAGAGAGAGCTCAGGAACAACATTTGTAAAATACAGGCATTTGCCATTTTAATATAATCAGAAGCAATTTTTCCTGCATGTCATTCTATGTTATATGGGTGTCTGCGAGTGTTCCTTTTATGTGTGAATGTATGCTATGTTGATGCATTCTGCAGGAGTTTGTGTGATTCAGTTGAGGTCTTTGAGGTTTCATGCCATGAGGGTATGACAGAGGACTGCGGTCTCTGAATACCAGTGCACAGAGGGTGCACTTCTGAACTCTGAGGAGTCAGACAAAGACGTGCTAAGGCACAGGAACTAAGATCAACAAATCAAGAAGAAGGATTCAAGGTTGCTGAATACCTTGGAGGCAAGGCTGTGTAGCTGAAACACAGTTGCAGACAGAACTTTGCTGTAAGTTCTGTGGAGCTCTTCCAGTTGGGCATTGATCATAAGCATGAGGTGCTAGAGGAGGAACTCTGCTGACAGTTGAAGATAGAAGACCAGAATCACTGAGGATTCGGTGAGAGCTCTTCCAGGTGGGCATCGAGCGAGTGCATAAGTGCACAGGAGAACAAAACCGCTAAATGTTCTATGGAAGGAAGACACCCTTCCAGGAGGGCATCGAGATATTGTGTAGATGGCATAGGATAAGAAGACTCTTTTGAGTTATGTAGTTGAAGGAAGAATCCATTGGAGGATCTTCACAGGGTTACTGAACACCCTGAAAGTCTCAACAAGGGGTTTCTTGAGCGAAGGAGAGCCAGGAAGGCGTTTTATTCTCCATCTATGGGAGAAGGTATAGAAAAGTAAAATCCCTTAGGGGTCTGAGTATTCACCAAAGCTCAGAAGAGATATCACCAGCGTGTGCATGAGAAGACTCTGTAAGGAGTGCAGGAGTCATAGACTCCCTTGAAGAGTTGGAATAGAAGCTCAGGAGGGGAAGCCTTCTCATACGCGTAGCGAGGATAAATTTTGAGGAGCTCACGGAGAGGAGAAACAAAGGTTGAAGCCTTTGGAAGATTGAAATTCTTCCAAGTGTAGGAGGAAAGCACGCAGGAAGCTCAGGGAGGAGCAACATCGGCCATTGGATTAGCCAATAGAATCTGGACCATTGGTTTAAAAGTCCAAGAAGCAGCTGGAGGAGAGCGCACAAGGAGGAAAGACATGAGTCGTCAGATCTGGGGTAGATACTCGATAGATGTCAGATCTTCAGGAAGTTGCACGGAGGTTAAGCCTTCGTGAGTAGAAGGAGAGAAATCCTACGAGATTTGAGCTAGACCGTTCGTTTGGGAGCGTACACATGTCACGAGATTACCCACCTCGGGTACTCGGGCATCGAAGGTTAGAAGGAGAATCCATTCGACTTCATGAGCAGTGAAATGGCGAGAAGATCGGGACCGTCCATCTGAAGAGGACGCATGGTAGAGATCGAAGGGATCTTGGGAACTCGGGAGTTCACAGGGTTAGAGCCCAAACATTGCGTGCTCAAAGTATCGAGATCGCGAGATGCGATAAGATCAGAGCCGTTCGTTGTGGAGGACACGTGTAAGGAGATCCTCATCTCGCAGAATCGGATGTTAGAGGATAGAGAGGGAAACCTTTGGATTTCGTGAGGCATAAAGGGGCGAGGAGTCGTAAGCCTTCCATCTAAAAGGGGACTGGTGTCATAGATCTAAGGATCTCGCGAACTTGGGAGTTCACTGGTTGAAAACCCAAGCATTGGGTACTCCAAGTCGTGAGTAGCGAGGAGGCGAGAAGCTGTGAGTCGCCCATCGGAAGAGGATAGGTGTCAGAGATCAGTGATTTTGTGAACTCAGGAACTCACCGAGTGAAGGTCCAAATATTGGGTGTCCAAAGTCGCGAGGCGCGAGGACGCGAGAGGATCGTAGCAGTCCATCCGAGGAGGACAGGTGGCGAGATATTGACGGATCTCGCGAAATCAGGAGTTCATTGAGTGAAAGTCCAAACTTTGGGTATTCCAATTCGCAAGGTTGCAAAGTAGCGAGAGAAGGATAGCCATTGGATCCGTGACACAGGAGGACCATTGGATCTATGCGAGGGATCGTGTCTCGGGACCTCGTAAGAAAAGGTCCAAGAGTTTGGCCACAAAGGTCGTGAGGTTGCGAGAAGGTGAAATCCCGATAGCTGGAGGTAGCATGGGCTATAGCGGAGATGGTGAGTGGAGTACAGGTGGCACAAAGGGATCATCTCGAGGTCTCTCTATGAGAAGTCCCAAAATATTGGTGTTAGGATTCACGAGTTGCGAAGTGCCGTGGAGCCGAGGTTCGTGTGGGCGCCGAGTCACGAAGTGCCTAGGAGCCGAGATTTGTGTGGACACATGGAAGAACATATGGTGGGATCGCACGACCGATGGGTGGGCACGTCGCTTGGAGAAAGAAGTCAACATCCCGTTGAATTCTCACAACTCGGAACTCGCGGACTAGGAGGGTGAAAACTCGACGGTTCAACCAGCGAGGTTGCGAGAGGCGCTAACATTAAGCCTAGCCCACGGTTGTATGTGGTGAGGGAACTAGTAAAGGGAGGAGCTATACCGAATCGCTAGGTCGGGTATTGGAAGACTTGAAAGGAAAAGTTTGGGGGTTTCAAGTCACGAACTCGCGAAACAACGAGATTCAGTGGATCTCCCGGTGGAAAAAGGGAGACCTTGGAATAGATTATGTGGGTGTAGATCTCCCGATAGGGAGATAGAAGAACCTTCGAGTTCTTCGGGCTGAGGAAGAAGAAGGTCCTGTGTGAGCGGACGTGCCCACGAGGGTGGTGCGCGAACTATGTCAAGTGGTATCAGAGCTTGAATTCTTGTCTGTATATTTCAGGCAAGAGGGGAACAGAGGAGGAAGAAGAAGACAGAGTTGTTGAAGGACTTGTTTGCAGGTAGGCAGCAGTCTATAGACAGTCAATAGGACTGTAAGATGAAGATGGACACACTCAAGATGCAGAGTGACAGCAACAGGTTTTCCAGGAAGGCAGACAGGGACAACAAGATGGCTACTGAAGGCCATAGAAAGAAGAGAAAGGCAGAAAAGCTTGCCGAATGGGATGAAGAAAGGACTAGAGAGCTCTATGAGTTAAAGGCAGACATAGAGAAGCTAAAAATACGAATGCGGCTGGATAGGAAGAGGAGACGGATGCGCAAATTGCCTATGAAGAAGGCAACAACAAAATGGCTAGTCAGGGAGTTGATGGTCATGAGAGAGCACAGGATGTTAAAGAGATGGTTGAGGTATGCTGAAAACCACAAGGCCACAGAGGAAAAGATGGTTGAGGTATGTGAACCGGAGACTGGGAGAGGTCTCGATGATGATGAAGGGGATGAATTGGGATCGGTTTAGGATCTCAAGCACTGCCAAGAAGGCAGAGAAGAAGAAATTCCAGTTTTCCAGGAGGGCAATGAGCTAAGGTCGCTACGGGATCTCACGAACTGTCAGGAGGACAGTCGAGGAATTTCAATTTTCCAGGAGGGCAATGATGAGAGATCGCTGAGGGATCTTGAAGACTACCAGGAGGGTAGTGGAAGCATCTTAGACTGCCAAGTGGGAAAATATGAACATTCGAGACTGTCTAAAAGTCTCATGGACTCGGAGGAGAGTTCAATTTAGCGAGGAGTGCTGATGAAGATGGGATCAGTTGATCTCATAGTCTTCCAAGAGAGCAGCAGGGTCATCCCATATTTCCAGGTGGGAAGGGATGAGCAGATGAGATTGTCTGAGGGTCTCATAAATCTAGAGACGAATTTCGATCAGCAGGTGCAGCTGACAGAAGAGGAAGAAGATCAGAATGATATTCTGATGATTGGGGGAATTGGAGTATTCCTACCATGTGCCCAGAAGGAGGCATAAATTTATGTTGCAGATGGTGCAACAACAGAACAGTCACCATTGGAGATGGCTGTCAAAAGAAAATTGGAGCAGACATTTGAGACTGCCCAAGCGAATGAAGGGAAAGAGAATGAGCATTCCAAGGAATGGCTCAATAATTTTAGCGAGCAAGCTGAGAGCGCTGTAGCACTGAAGCTAGCAGCAGAGGAAGCCAAGGAGCAAGCAGGAAGATTTATCACTCCATGGGAGATGGAGCTAGAAATGCTAGAGGATTGGCTGAACAATCCAGCGCCAGCAAGAGAACTGACAAAATTTTACCTGTTAGAAAAGGTGACTGAACAGAAAGTCAGTCAAAGGGAGACTGCAAAGCTAAAGTCTGCAGAAGAGTGGAAACTTGAGGCCACAAATGAAGATGAAGATGAAGATGAAGAAAGAAGTATGGGAGATCATGATGATCTGCCCAAATGTAGAATCTTTGCAGCTAAGGAGACTGCAAAAACAAGACCATCCATCGAAGCAGCTGGATGAAGTGATAGAGAACATCAGAAGGCTGATGTTGAGATCAGCAGAAAATGCCAGCGGGGAGCAGCTGGGAAGAAGGAAGGAAGCAGCAGCAGCAAAGCAGCAGGAGGATGGAGCAGATGGAAAGCTCCAAAGACTGATTTGGGATCCAGGAGGATTTCCAACCCCTTACAGGGGAAGCGCATGAGCAGGAGCTCATGATTTTGCAGCTGAGGAGTATGATGCAGGAGCATGTCTCCACATCAGCCAGCCAGTCAGCAGCCACGCCAGCGAATTCAAATTGCACGCTAAAAGAGAGGCACAATCCTCCTTTAAATTTGAAATTAATGTAATTAAACGTCTTAGGCTGGTGAGCCATGGAAGCCGTACCTTTGTGCAGGCGTTAGATAAGATCGACTTTAATGCCAAGATCGGCTAAGATCTAGATCCAGGCACTGGACTAGACAACCATTGAATGTAATGTATTAGGGTAGGTGAACCTGGAGGGAAGCACTCGATGAGCCCCTCAGGTAAAAGAGATTTCTAGATCTCATTTTGAAAAAGGATGGAGTGAAGATGAGTTTGTAGGAGAGGAGAGCCAGAGAGAGAGAGCTCAGGAACACCATTTTTAAAATACAGGCATTTTCCATTTTAATATAATCAGAAGCAGTTTTTCCTGCATGTCATTCTCTGTTATATGGGTGTCTGCGAGTGTTCCTTTTATGTGTGAATGTATGTTATGTTGATGCATTCTGCAGGATTTTGTGTGATTCAGTTGAGGTCTTTGAGGTTTCATGCCATGAGGGTATGACAGAGGACTGCGGTCTCTGAATACCAGTGCATAGAGGGTGCACTTCTAAACTCTGAGGAGTCAGACAAAGATGTGCTGGGGCATAGGAACTGAGATCAACAACTCAAGAAGAAGGATTCAAGGTTGCTGAATACCTTGGAGGCAAAGCTGTGTAGCTAAAACACAGTTGCAGATAGAACTTTGTTGTAAGTTCTGTGGAGCTCTGCCAGTTGGGCATTGAGCGTAAGCACAAGGTGCTAGAGGAGGAACTCTGCTGAGAGTTGAAGATAGAAGACCATAATCACTGAGGATTCGGTGAGAGCCCTGCTAGGTGCGCATCGAGCGAGTGCATAAGTGTACAGGAGAACAGAACTGTTGAACGTTATGTGGAAGGAAGACACTCTGCTAGAAGGGAATCGAGATATTGTGTAGACGACACAGGAGAAGAGGACTCTTTTGAGTTCTGTAGTTGAAGGAAGAATCCATTAGAGGATCTTCACAGGGTTACTGAACACCCTGAAAGGCTCAACAAGGGGTTGCTTGAGCAAAGGAGAGCCAAGAAGGCATTTTATTCTCCATCTGTGGGAGAAGGTATAGAAAAGTAAAATCCATTAGGGGTCTGAGTATTCACCAAATCTTAGAAGAGATAGCACCAGCGTGTGCATGAGAAGACTCTGCAAGGAGTGCAGGAGTCAGAGACTCCCTTGAAGAGTCAGAATAGAAGCTCAGGAGGGGCAACGTTCTCATACGCACAGCGAGGATAAATTTCGAGGAGCTCGCGGAGAGGAGCAACAAAGGTTGAAGCCTTTGGAAGATTGAAATTCTTCCAAGTGTAGGAGAAAAGCGCACAGGAAGCTCAGGGAGGAGAAACATTAGCCGTTGGATCAGCCGATAGAATCCAGACCGTTGGTTTACAAGTCCAAGAAGCAGCTGGAGGAGAGCACACAAGGAGGACAGATTTGAGTCGTCATATCTGGGGTAGATACCCAATAGCCATCAGATCTTTAGGAAGTTGCACGGAGGTTAAGCCTTTGTGAGCAGCAAGGGAGAAATCCCATGAGATTTGAGTTGGACCATTCATTTGGGAGCGGACACGTGTCACGAGATTACCCACCTCGGGTACTCGGGCATCGGAGGTTAGAAGGAGAAGCTATTCAACTTCATGAGCAGCGAAATGGCGAGAAGATCGGGACCATCTATCTAAAGAGGATGCGTGGCAGAGATCGAAGGGATCTCGCGAACTCGGGAGTTCGCAGGGTTAGAGCCCAAACATTGGGTTCTCAAAGTAGCGAGATCGCGAGACATGATAAGATCAGAGTCGTTCATTGTGGAGGACACATGTAAGGAGATCCTCATCTCACAGACTTTGACGTTGGAGGATAGAGAGGGAAACCTTTGGATTTCGTGAGGCACAAAGGGGCGAGGAGTCATAAGATGTCCATTTGAAAGGGGATAGGTGTCAGAGATCTAAGGATCTCTTGAACTCGGGAGTTCACCGGTTGAAAACCCAAGCATTGGGTACTCCAAGTCATGAGTAGCAAGGAGGCAAGAAGTTGTGAGCCGTCCATTAGAAGAGGACAAGTGTCAGAGATCGGTGATTTCGTGAACTTGGGAACTCGCCGAGTGAAGGTCCAAATATTGGGTGTCCAAAGTCGTGAGGCGCGAGGACGTGAGAGGATCATAGCCGTCCATTTGAGGAGGACAGGTGGCAAGAGATTGACGAATCTCGCGAACTTGGGAGTTCGCTGAGTGAAAGTCCAAACTTTGGGTATTCCAAGTCGCCAGGTCGTGAAGTAGCGAGAGAAGGATAGTCGTTGGATTTGTGACACAGGAGGACCATTGGATCTGTGCGAGGGATCGTGTCTCGGGACCTCACAAGAAAAGGTCCAAGAGTTTGGCCATAGAGTTCGTGAGGTTACGAGAAGGTGAAATCTCGACAACTGGAGGTAGCGTGGGCCATAGCGGAGATGGCGAGTGGAGTACAGGTGGCACGAAGGGATCATCTCAGGGTATCGCTGCAAGAAGTCCCGAAATATTGGTGTTAGGATTCATGAGTTGCGAAGTGCCGAGGAGCCGAGGTTCGTGTGGATGCTGAGTCACGAAGTGCCGAGGAGCCGATATTTGTGTGGACGCTTGGAAGAACATACGGTGGGATCACGCGGTCGACGGGTGGACACGTCACTTGGAGAAAGAGGTCAACATCCCATTGAATTCTCGCAACTCGAAACTCGCGGACTAGGAGGGTGAAAACTCGACGGTTCAACCGGCAAGGTTGCGAGGTTGCGAGGTTGCGAGAGGTGCTAACATTAAGCCTAGCCCATGGTTGTATATGGTGAGGGCACTAGTAAAGGGAGGAGCTATACCGAATCGCTAGGTCGGGTATCGGAAGACTTGAAAGGAAAATTTTGGGGGTTTCAAGTCACGAACTCGCGAAACAACGAGATTCAGTGGATCTCCCGGTGGAAAAAGGGAGACCTCGGAATAGATTCTGTGGGTGCATATCTCCCGATAGGGAGATAGTAGAACCTTCGAGTTCTTCGGGCCGAGGAAGAAGAAGGTCCTGTGTGAGCGGACGTGCCCACGAGGGCGGTGCGTGAACTGCGTCATAAACACTGATTTAATAAGTAATTTGTGCTATATTTATTCATCCCATCACACATCTGATCTGGTTGATAGATATAGAATTTCTACATCCACCACTCAGTTACTCATTCGATTATACACTTTTGAAATCATTGTCTCATATGATTATATTACTAATTGTCTTAAGTGTAAGCCAGTAGTTTATGTGTCCCATTTGATCCAACCTACACAGAAAACCAAAACATATTTTAAGTTACCAGGATTCTTCTACCTACAACCCGAGAAGGACTCCTAGAGTGATAACATACCCAACATGTACCTCAACCAAAATCCCTCATCAATTTCATCATCCAAATCTGATCTGATCACATATACCTCAAACACTATACCATAATTCTGTACCTCAAACCATGTGCTAGAACCTCACTGTTATACAACCTCTATTTGTACCAATAACTTCAACAACATACCTCAACCAAAATCCCTCAAACATGAACCAATACTAAACTTCAGTAGATCTTCCTCACATCAACTCTACATTAAGCCATAAACTCCCAAGAGGGCATCCAACATATTTACAAGGAAAGCCCTCAACTTGATTAATAAATTCAACACTACAAATATGAAAACCATACCCTTTTTTCTTCTTGTAGCATTTTGTTGCCGTGGTTTTGTTGTCACGAATCCACTGTCGTGATTTTTCTGCTGCAATTTTCCTACCGCAGTTTTCCTGCTGTGATTTTTCTGCCACACTTTTTATTTTGCACTTTTCCTGCTACACTTTTTCTGCCGCACTTTTCCTACCGCACTTTTTCTACTGCAATATTTCTACTGCACTTTTTCTACCATAGTTTTCCTGCCACACTTTTTCTGCTGCAATTTTTTCTGCCAAAGTTTTCCTGCCACACTTTTTCTTCCGCACTTTTTCTATCGTAGTTTTCCTACCGCACTTTTTCTTTTGCAACCACAATTTGTTTTCTGCACTTTTCCTGCCGCACTTTTTTTGTCACACATTTTCTGCCATAGTTTTCTTGCCACACTTTTTGTGCTGCAATTTTTGTGCTGTAGTTTTTTTGCTGCAGTTTTTCTGCCACATTTTGTTTCCGTACTTTTTCTTCCGTAGTTTTCCTGCCACACTTTTTATTTATCAATAAAACTTGCCGAAATAACCTTTCACAAAAAAATATATATTCAATGATATTCAAGTGTGATTTGAATGAGAGACCATTGCCTCTTATTTATACTTTTATGTAGCTTCCTCAAGGGGTTACCTTCTGACCATATTAAACTACTTTCCTTATTTTAGGGTTAACCAACTTATAACCACTTGTCCACTTAACTTAACAACTTTCCATAATTAGTAAGTTATCCATTAACTTTATTATTTAAATAATTTCTTTTGCATACTATTTGACTTGTAGTACACTCATCACTTCACTTTATTATTTAAATAATTTCTTCTTTACAAACACTTTGACTACTTTGACCTTTTGGGGCTTCTAGATGAATCATGAGGGTTCTCCAACTTCACATGGCCATAACTCTCTAACTGCAAGGAGTTATGTGACGTTCCACATACCACCAAAAATGGCATGACATGTACTATCCATCTAGAATAGTATTATCTTAAAATAAATTAAAAATCATACCATTATACATCAAACAAACTTGGGTCCATTACCCAAACCTTTGTGATACCATAAGTCACTACCAGACTTTCTTCAAGGGCTGACATCAATGAAAACCAACAAAATTAATCAACAATATCCCCCTTTGACATTGATGGAAACACTCTGATGCAATACTAAATTCATATCACTCATGCTCCCTCTGTGACCATCGCTCCCCTTGGAACCATGCCTTTGTGCTACTTCTCTAAGTCTGCATCTGATAAATATCTCCTCATTTATCATCAATGGAAAAGGTATCTTTCCATATGGGGATGCTCCCCCTAACGAAACTATCCATGGGGATACTCCCTCGGACTGAACTCTTCCTGAAACTGGTCTCCCAACCTAAATTGTCCTCTTTATGTTGCTTCCTTGTGTAAATATAAGACATATAAGATAAGCATTAAAAATAACTCATTTTGGAGTATAAATTACTTCGAGTCTCTAGCGAAGATACTCAAAGGATTCCCTTGGAAGCGGTTTTGTAAAGATGTCTGCCACTTTTTCTTTTGTTCCCACATATTCAACTCTGATGTTCTTCTCTGCAACTTGTTCTCGTAGAAAGTGATACTTGATTGGAATGTGCTTCTTCTTAGAGTGCATCACTGGGTTCTTTGAGATATTGATGGCGCTTGTATTATCACAATAGATTGGAATGGGATCATCATACTCAACCTATATATCTATCAGATTTTGTTTCATCCATAGGAACCGTGTACACCATCCTACTGTTGCAATATACTCTGCCTCGGCTGTAGATAAGGATACTGATGATTTTTTCTTACTTAGCCATGATACTAAACACTCACCCAAGTAGAAAGATACTCCACTGGTGCTTCGTTGGTCATCCATCTAACCTACCCAATATGCATCTGTGTAGGAAATAAGTGATATATCCTTTCCTTTTGGATACCATAATCCAAAATCTTTTGTTCCTTTGAGATATATGAAAATCCTCTTCACTTTGATGACATGTGATTCCTTTGGTGCTGCTTGAAATCGTTCCACCTATCCAACTTCCTGCATTACATATGGTCTGGATGTTGTCACATATATTAAGCTACCAATCATTGACATGTATTGCCTCTAGTTTGTAGACTTTGAATCATCATATTTTCTCAACTTGCAACTTTTTTGCATAGGAGTGGTAATTGGTTTGCAATCTTCCATTCCGAACCTCTTTAACATTTCTCTGATATATTTAGTTTGAGAAATACAAATTCCTTGGTTTCTTTGACGTATTTGAAGACCCAGAAAGAAGGACAGTTCTCCTAGTAATGACATTTCAAATTCATTATGCATATCCTTTGCAAATTTCTGGCTTAACCTGTCATCATTGCTTCCAAAAATAATATCATCAACATAAACTCAATTAATAAAATACTATCTTGAGTTACCTTGATGTAGAGGTTGTTGTCTGCACTTCCTTTTCTGAACCCTACTTGTTGTAGATATTTATCCAGTCTAGAGTACCATGCTCTAGGAGCCTGTTTTA
>JZKD02S1981833.1:0-13361 GCA_000966675.3 Picea glauca | reverse complement strand
TCAGTTATTTCATACCTGTAACATCCTTAGCTGCAAAGATTCTGCATTTGGGCAGATCATCATGATCTCCCATACTTATTTCTTCATCTTCATCTTCATCTTCATTTGTGGCCTCAAGTTTCCACTCTGCTGCAGACTTCAGCTCTGCAGTCTCCCTTTGACTGACTTTCTGTTCAGTCACCTTTTCTAACAGGTCAAATTTTGTCAGTTCTCTTGCTGGCGCTGGATTGTTCAGCCAATCCTCCAACATTTCTAGCTCCATCTCCCATGGAGTGATAAGTCTTCCTGCTTGTTCCTTGGCTTCCTCTGCTGCTAGCTTCAGTGCTACAACGCTCTCAGCTTGTTGGCTGAAATTATTGAGCCATTCCTTGGAATGCTCATTCTCTTTCCTTTCATTCGCTTGGGCAGTCTCAAATGTCTGCTCCAATTTCCTTTTGACAGTCATCTCCAATGGTGACTGTTCTGTTGTTGCACCATCTACAATATAAATTTATGCCTCCTTCTGGGCACATGGTAGGAATACTCCAATTCCCCCAATCATCAGAATATCATTCTGATCTTCTTCCTCTTCTGTCAGCTGCACCTGCTGATCCAAATTCGTCTCTAGATTTATGAGACCCTCAGACAGTCTCATCTGCTCATCCCTTCCCACATGGAAATATGGGATGCCCCTGATTCTCTCTTGGAAGACTATGAGATCAACCGATCCCATCTTCATCAGCACTCCTCGCTGAATTGAACTCTCCTCCGAGTCCATGAGACTTTTAGACAGTCTCGAATGTTCATCTTTGCCCACTTGGCAGTCTGAGATGCTTCCACTACCCTCCTGGCATTCTTCAAGATCCCTCAGCGATCTCTCATCATTTCCCTCCTAGAAAATTGAAATTCCTCGACTGTCCTCCTAACAGTCCGTGAGATCCCGCAGCGACCTCAGCTCATTGCCCTCCTGGAAAAATGGAATTTCTTCTTCTCTGCCTTCTTAGCAGTGCTTGAGATCCTAAACCGATCCCAATTCATCCCCTTCATCATCATCGAGACCTCTCCTAGTCTCCGTTTCACATACCTCAACCATCTTTTCCTCTGTGGCCTTGGGGTTTTCAGCATACCTCAACCATCTCTTTAACATCCTGTGCTCTCTCATGACCATCAACTCCCTGAATAGCCATTTTGTTGTTGCCTTCTTCATAGGCAATTCGCGCATCCGTCTCCTCTTCCTATCCTGCCGCATTCGTATTTTGAGCTTCTCTATGTCTTCCTTTAACTCATAGAGCTCTCTAGTCCTTTATTCATCCCATTCGGCAAGCTTTTCTGCCTTGCTCTTCTTTCTATGGCCTTCAGTAGCCATCTTGTTGTCCATGTCTACCTTCCTGGAAAACCTGTTGTTGTCACTCTGCATCTTGAGTGTGTCCAACTTCATCTTACAGTCCTGCTGACTATCTATAGACTGTTTCCTACCTGCAAACAAGTCCTTCAACAACTCTGTCTTCTTCTTCCTCCTCTATTCCCCTCTTGCCTGAAATATACAGACAAGAATTCAATCTCTGATACCACTTGACATAGTTCGTGCACCGCCCTCGTGGGCACGTCTGCTCACATAGGACCTTCTTCTTCCTCAGCTCGAAGAACTCGAAGGTTCTTCTATCTCCCTATCGGGATATCTGCACCCACAGAATCTATTCCAAGGTCTCCCTTTTTCCACCGGGAGATCCACTGAATCTCGCTGTTTCGCGAGTTCGTGACTTGAAACCCCCAAAGTTTTCCTTTCAAGTCTTCCAATACCCGATCTAGCGATTCGGTATAGCTCCTCCCTTTACTAGTTCCCTCACCACATACAACCGTGGGCTAGGCTTAATGTTAGTACCTCTCGCAACCTCGCTGGTTGAACCGTCGAGTTTTCACCGTCCTAGTCCGCGAGTTCCAAGTTGTGAGAATTCAACGGGATGTTGACTTCTTTCTCCAAGCGATGTGCCCGCCCATCGACCGCGCGATCCCACCATATGTTCTTCCATGTGTCCACACAAATCTTGGCTCCTCAACACTTCGCGACTCGGCGTCCACACGAACCTCGGCTCCACGGCACTTCGCAACTCGTGAATCCTAACACCAATATTTTGGGACTTCTCGTAGCGAGACCTCGAGATGATCCCTTCGTGCCACCTGTACTCCACTCACCATATCCGCTATAGCCCATGCTACCTCCAGCTATTGGGATTTCACCTTCTCGCAACCTCGCGACCTCTGTGGCCAAACTCTTGGACCTTTTCTTACGAGGTCCCGAGACACGATCCCTCGCATAGATCCAATGGTCCTCCTGTGTCACGGATCCAATGGCTATCCTTCTCTCGCTACTTTGCAACCTTACGACTTGGAATACCCAAAGTTTGGACTTTCACTCAATGAACTCCTAATTTCACGAGATCCATCAATATCTCGCCACTTGTCCTCCTCAGATGGACTGCTACGATCCTCTCGCATCCTCGTGCCTCGCGACTTTGGACACCCAATATTTGGACCTTCACTCGGTGAGTTCCCGAGTTCATGAAATCACTGATCTCTGACACCTGTCCTCTTATGATGGGAGGCTCACAGCTTCTCGCCTCCTCGCTACTCACGACTTGGAGTACCCAATGCTTGGGTTTTCAACCAGCGAACTCTCGAGTTTGCGAGATCCTTAGATCTATGACACCAGTCCCCTTTCAGATGGAAGGCTTACGAATCCTCGCCCCTTTATGCCTCACAAAATCCAAAGGTTTCCCTCTCTATCCTCTAACATCCGAGTCTGCGAGATGAGGATCTCCTTACACGTGTCCTCCACAACGAACGGCTCTGATATTATCGCGTCTCACGATCTCGCTACTTTGAGCACCCAATGTTTGGGCTCTAACCCTGTGAACTCCTAAGTTCCCAAGATCCCTTCGATCTCTACCACGCGTCCTCTTCAGATGGGCAGTCCCGATATTCTCGCCATTTCACTACTCATGAATTCGAATGGCTTCTCCTTCTAACCTTCGATGCCCGAGTACCCGAGGTGGGTAATCTCGTGACACGTGTACGCTCCCAAACGAACGGTCTAGCTCAAATCTCATGGGATTTCTCTCCTGCTACTCACGAAGGCTTAACCTCCATGCAACTTCCTGAAGATCTGACAGCTATCGAGTATCTACCCCAGATCTGACGACTCAGGTCTGTCCTCCTTGTGCGCTCTCCTCTAGCTGCTTCTTGGACTTTTAAACCAACGGTCCAGATTCTATCGGCTAATCCAACGGCCGATGTTGATCCTCCCTAAGCTTCCTACGTGATTTCCTCCTACACTTGGAAGAATTTCAATCTTCCAAAGGCTTCAACCTTTGTTGCTCCTCTCCGCGAGCTCCTCGAAATTTATCCTCGCTACGCGTATGAGAACGCTGCCCCTCCTGAGCTTCTATTCCAACTCTTCAAGGGAGTCTATGACTCCTGCACTCCTTGCAGAGTCTTCTCATGCACACGCTGGTGCTATCTCTTCTGAGCTTTGGTGAATACTCATACCCCTAAGGGATTTTACTTTTCTATACCTTCTCCCACAGATGGAGAATAAAATGCCTTCCTGGCTCTCCTTCGCTCAAGAAACCCCTTGTTGAGACTTTCAGGGTGTTCAGTAACCCTGTGAAGATCCTCCAATGGATTCTTCCTTCAACTACATAACTCAAAAGAGTCCTCTTCTCCTATGCCATCTACACAATATCTCGATGCCCTCCTGGCAGAGTGTCTTCCTTCCACAGAACATTCAGCGGTTTTGTTCTCCTGTGCACTTATGCACTCGCTCGATGCCCACCTGGTAGAGCTCTCACCGAATCCTCAGTGATTCTGGTCTTCTATATTCAACTCTTAGTAGAGTTCCTCCTCTAGCACCTCATGCTTATGCTCAATGCCCAACTGGCAGAGCTCCACAGAACTTACAACAAAGTTCTGTCTGCAACTGTGTTTCAGCTACACAGCCTTGCCTCCAAGGTATTCAACAACCTTGAAGCCTTCTTCTTGAGTTGTTGATCTTAGTTCCTGTGCCTTAGCACGTCTTTGTCTGACTCCTCAGAGTTTAGAAGTGCACCCTCTGTGCACTGGTATTCAAAGACCGTAGTCCTCTGTCATACCCTCATGGCATGAAACCTCAAAGACCTCAACTGAATCACACAAACTCCTGCAAAATCCATCAACATAGCATACATTCACACATAAAAGGAACACTCGCACACACCCATATAACACAGAATGACATGCAGGAAAAACTGCTTCTGATTATATTAAAATGGCAAATGCCTGTATTTTACAAATGTTGTTCCTGAGCTCTCTCTCTCCAACTCTTCTCTCCTACAACCTCATCTTCACTCCATCCTTTTTCAAAATGAGATCTAGAAATCTCTTTTACCTAAGGGGCTCATCGAGCGCTTCCCTCCAGGTTCACCTACCCTAATACATTACATTCAATGGTTTTCTAGTCCAGCACCTGGATCTAGATCTCAGACGATATTGGCATTAAAGCCAATCTTATCTAACGCATGCACAAAGGCACGACTTCCATGGCTCACTAGCCTAAGACGTTTAATTACATTCATTTCAAATTTAAAGGAGGACTGCGCCTCTCTTTTAGCATGTGATTTGAATTTGCTGGCGTGGCTGCTGACTGGCTGGCTGATGTGGAGAGATGCTCCTGCATCAGTTTATGAGTTGACCAATGAGATGAAAATCATTTGCAACTAGATAAACTTAAACAACAGTAATCATTCAAGCACAGAAAAAGAGAGAAGATGATAATCTGACATAAACAGTGAAAGGAACTTGTGATCTGTATTATATGTAAAAATTCTTAGTACAATATTAGCATGGTATAGTATCCATACTCAAACCCCTGGTATATCAAAATAACTGGCCTTATAGACTTCACACACAGTTTCCAGATCCTGAAAAAATGGATCTGGTTTCCCTAAAATATGAACAATATTACAAAAATAATGGATCTGGTCCATTTCTCCAAATCGATTTGTCTTCAAAAACTATGGTATTCAACAATTGCTTGAAAATCCTGATGTGTCATGGAAGAGTAGATGTTTCCTTTCAACAGCTGGAGGTCTTCAATAACTGTAAGCAATTTTTCACTAAAGATAGATCAATTATCAAGCATCTACCTAGCATAGTGCCTCAAAACTCTGAAATAAGTTGCCAAAATGTAAGTGGAAAATTGTTGGAAACTCTCTTATACTTCATATCACCAAAAATCCCCTTTGCTCGAGCTCCAGATCTTTAAAATCTATTTTCTGCAGTTTTGGCGGCTCTTTTGCCCTGAAAAATCCAAGTTAGTCGCCGAAAGCCCTGATTTTCAGCGGCTAATTGTGTGTTGTTATGATGATTATGCCATCGAAAATCATGGGTTTTCCAAAAATATAAACACTTCAAAAAATGAGTCTTCTCCTTGATTATTTGGATTGATCCACTTGCAAATTTTTAGCAACCTCTGCAAGAACATGCAAATCTAGGTGTGTAGCTATTCTAGCCTTCAACTTTTTGACTTTTGTCCTCAAACGCCTAGCTAATCTCCATAGCTTGTTATTGTGTTTTATGACCCTCTTCTTCTTCTTCTTTTCCTTTACACTTTCAAGTGCCAATATTTCGAAGGCTGCATTGGTTTCTACAAAATTCTTTGATAAAGTCTCATATCTGGCCTTTATCACCCTCTCTAGCACTTCCTGTTGTGCTATTTTCTCCTTGAGTTTCTTAATCTTCTGTGATTTTTAGATTTTCTCTTGCTTGATGTTTCACCTTCCTCATAACTTGCGAACACCTCAGTTTCTGGTGCTTTCTCCATAGAAAATTCTATGTTCTGATCAACAGGCACTTCTTCTTTGTTTGACTCAGAATCAAAGTCTAAGTAGGGTAGGTTTAGCACATTTCTTTTCTTGGTATATTGAGTTGAAGCTTTCTCTACAACTTCCTTGAAGACCAATTTCTTCTTTTCCTTCTTAACTCATGAGCTGGATGTTGGTTCTTATGAGAGGTTAGGGGTGATCACTCTCCTCCTCTTTACATTGCTCTGAGAAGTTGGTAGCTTTTTTCTTGATTTCCTCTTGCCTTTATCAGGTTGAGTCTCTAACTCAAAACCTCCCCAAAACAGAAAGTGTTCCCATGTTCTTTCCCTCTTCCTCAATTCTTCTACAATAATCCTTTTGATTAAGCCAAAATGAAACAAGGTGTTCTAGATATGGTCAGGTTTAGTTTGAACCTTGTGTGACATCTTTGTCAAGCTCCTGTGAAAATAGTATGGTATATTGAGAGGAACCTTTCCTGTAAAGTGGTCCATAAGTTTGAAGTGATATAACATGGCCCTATCATATCTTCCCTCTGTAGTTATATACAATTGTATGGCTTTGAGGAGAGCCTGCCACTTCTCCTCCAGATGAGAAGTGGGGATATCCCTAATCCAAATGATGTCTTGGAATTCAGGCTTTAAATAAGGTCTAAAATCCATATTCTTAGTGACTGTGGTCTTGAACCATTGTTTCCCTGTTCTTGGCATGACTATAGTAGAGGATATGGCTACTTCATCGACTTGTATCTCTAAAGGACCAACTGTGGCTTTGTTTCCATCATATGATTTTGCAAAAGATTATGTGATACCCTGGTGGTATCCCTCCTATAGCCTTTCCACATAAGTGAGAAAACTTGCATTTGAGAAATACTGATGAATATTTGGATGAGATTGTAGATATTGTATACTATCTAACTCCTTCTTGAGAGGTGGACCACCTCATTTCTTACCCATATGCAAAACACAAGTTAATATGTAGAAACCTGAAACAAAGATATTCCCAATGGAAAGAACCTACTGGCAATGAAGAATGAACTTTGTATGATCAAATGGTGAGGAGAAACATTGTTTGTAGGAATTCAGAACTCGTGGGATTTGAATTCAAATGATGGCCATAATGTTGATGTAGACAAGATCTGATAACGAGAAAGTGAAATTTAATAATGGTTGGATAACCGTCAGGTCTGATAAGACATCACACCTTCACACAGTCTACATAACCGAATTCAGAATGATTATTCCATAACCAGTGATAAGGTCGTGTAAATGTGCCAATCTCCCATAAAAACGGTCATCATTCCTTTATGACATGTGTACTTTTTTTCCCTTTCGAACTCTTGAGGAGGCGATGCCAAAAACCACTTCTTCACTTTCGGGGGCTCCTTCGTGTTTCCAAGTGTTGCTTTTGCCGCCGGAAGCTTGAATTTTCGGCGACTCATCTTCAACTTTAAAACAATGGTTAGCCGCTGAAAATGATTTTCTTTGATTTTTGAAAGTAATAAACAACAAATCGATCTATTTTGGAATTTATCACTTATTCCCTTTACTTGGAAACTATAGACCACAAAAATTTTAATATGACATTTATTCATGACTATGATATCGCCTAAAAATAAAATAAAATGACAAATTTATTTTAGGAGATAACATCTGGCTCCTATTGGAGATGAAATCATCCCTGTGAGGTTTCAAGAACCTTTATTGACATAGTAGCCTTCCTATCACCTAAGACTCAAAACTGACTTGACTCAGTATTCCATTGGGCATGGAGTTATTTTGACAAACAAACTGAAAATAAATATTTACAATAGAGCAAGGCTTGAGAAAGCCTCATGAGAAATAAATTTTAAGAAAACGCCCATTGAATGGGCCACCTGTGACTTCTTCACCTTCCAGATTCTAGAGAAAAAAAGTGTTGTTCTGTTGTACTTGTGCAATAATGAATGGACCTGTCCACAATGCATCAAATTTTCCATGTTTACCTCTCTCTTGTCTCGCTGCATCCCACTTTAGAACTAGGTCCCATGTTTTGAAGATGTTTGTCTTCACTTTCTTATCAAAAATCTCTTTCATCCTTCTCTGATGCAATTCTGTTTTCTCCAATAGTTGTTCTCTAACCTGCTACAAATCCATTAAATGAAGAATCCTTCTGGTAAGGTCATTAGGCTCAGAATCTACCTCTTGAAGAAATTTGGCTACTGGTAATGCAAGTTGAATTGGAAAGACAACCTCAGTGCCATATACTAGTTTGAAAGGATATGCTCCAATTGATTTCTTATTGGTCACTTTGTCATCCCACAAAGTGAATTTCAGTTTTGAATCCCAGTCCCTTGTATTCTTCTCAAGCAAATTTTTAATAATTCTTACCAGACTTTTATTTGATGACTCAACAAGGCCATTGACTTGTGGATAGTAAGATGTAGAATGCACTAACTGAATCCCCATGTCTTCACATA
This sequence comes from Picea glauca, assembly GCA_000966675.3. Lineage (NCBI taxonomy): Eukaryota > Viridiplantae > Streptophyta > Pinopsida > Pinales > Pinaceae > Picea > Picea glauca. Next base: position 5,069 of record JZKD02S1981833.1, on the reverse strand, counting down.
ACTTCACCAAAGATTTATCATTGAATGTAGCAGCATTGTCTGTGACTAATATTTTTGGGCAGCCAAATCTTGAAAATATGTGATCATATAGGAAATTTATGATTACAGTGTGATTGGAATTCCTGGTAGGAATAGCTTCAATCCACTTGGTGAAGTAGTTAGTGGTGACTAGAATCCATCTATGTTGATTGCTGGAAGGTGGATGAATCTCCCCTATGAAATCCAAACCCCATTGTTGGAAAGGGACTGTGACCACAATAGGTGTAAGGGGAAGAGATTTAAATTGTTACTTATGTACAAACCTTTGACGCCTATCACATGCCTTGACATAAGAACATACATCAAAAAAACAAACAAGGCCAATAATATCTGGCTCTCAAAATTGTGTGAGCAGTGGTTTTCAAATAATGGTGTCCACCACACTCACTGCTATGAAATTTTGTCATAGTCTGGACTAATTCTTCTTTGTTGATGCCTCTCAAAAGTACACATGAGGGATCTTTCCAAAATAACATCTTGTCATTTATGCAGAATTTAATAGATTTAAGTTTTAAATCTCTCACCCGTGTTTTGGTCATGTCTGGAGGAGCTCTAAGATTCTGCAAAAAATATATTATGTGACTATACCATTCACATTCATCCAAGTGAGAATATACCTGCAAATCATAAGTGAGTTTCTCTTCTGAAATATGAGATTGAATAATTTTTGTATTTACCCCAACAAAATTTATCCCGAGCATTTTATAATTTTCCTCTGCAAGAAGTTTGGCAAGTCCTTGGCCTCTGACAATTTTGATTGGCTTCATCTCAATATCAAATTCAATCATTTTAGAAATCCACTTGCTTCTCTTCCCATCAATGTCAGGCTGAACCAGGACATCTTTCACAGAACTGGAAGGAACTTATGCTATTACCTTGGCCTGTAGTATATAGATCCTGAAAGATTTAAGTGATTTGATTAGTGCATAAGTTTGTTTTTCAACTGGGTCATATTTGATTCCAACATCTCTCAAAACCTTGCTGTAAAATTCTACTAGTTGCTCATGCCCATCTTCATTCTTTTGTAACAACACTTCTTCAATTGTATCATTAGAGGCAAATGAGAAAATATAAAAATCTTTATCAAAATTTGGGATAATTAAGATAGGGGTTGTCATAATAGCTTATTTGATAGATTCAAAGGAATTTTTGGCCTCCTCTATCCACTTTACTTCAGAATCCTTTCTTAACATGCATGTGATATGTTTAGTAATCTCTGCAAAATTTGCAATAAAACTCCTGATAAAATTTATGGTTCCAAGGAAAGATTGGATATCTTTTTTGGATCTTGGGGGAGACAATTTTTGAATTGCTTCTACTCTTGTTGGATCAATATTCACTCCATCTAAAGACACAATATTCCCAAGAAACTTACCTTCTCTGAGTGCAAAATGAGATTTCTTGGGATTTAAAGAAATGCCATACTTTCTGCATTTCAAGAATGTCTTTCTTAGATGTTGCAAGTGGTCTTCATGGTTGTGTGAAAAAACTGTGATATCATCAATATAAATCAAAACAAATCTGTCTTTTTCCCCTACAAATGCATTTTCCATTGCCTTCTGAAATGTGGCTCNAGAATCTTCCTCCTTCTTTTCTAGTTTAATGGAAACATCATTATGATCAAAAAGTTTCTCTAAGGGAACCAAACCTTTGGGAATACGGTTGGTAGAGAGCTGCACAATTTCATGGGGTCCAATTTTATTTCCGAATTTGGGCTTTTGAACCTCTTGATCATGCTCATTTTCCTGATCAATTTGTAAATATGAATACTCATCCATCACTCCTAGAAACCTGCTTAACTCTGCATCATCCTCAAATAGCTTCCAAAATTTAACATTATCAGGTAAAGAAGGCCTATACTTTACCTGAATTTCATAATTCAGCTTTGGGGGCAAAGGGGGTATGAAAGTACTAGCTGAAATAGCCAATGAATCAACCAATTGATTCATGGCCCTAGAAATATATGAGATCTTGAATTCAGTGAAGGAAACAATCAAATTTAGAACCTCATATATGTAAGCTTTCAACCTCACATGCTTGGCTTGGAAATACTTATTTACCTGTTGAATGATCAAATCAGCATCTCCATATGCTTCCAGCCTTTTAATCTTCATTTCTTTTGCAACATTCAAACCTAAGAGAAGAGCCTAGTATTCTGCAATATTATTAGTGACTTTGAAATCAAGATTGAATGACAAATGTGTAGTTTATTTAGATGGTGAAATAAATACAACCCTTGCTCTAGTAGTCTATTTAGTACATGCCCCATCAAAGAACATTCTCCAAAGATCATCTTCTCCTAAATCTATGGAATGAAACTCGGGCTTTTTAAGAAACAATGAATCTAACAGTGAATCATCAATCTATAATATGAAAGATCCCATACCTGTGTCAGCTGAGTAAATAGGATGATTGGCTGGATTTTGTTCATCGCGGATGATGTAGGCAAGTTGTGACTCTCTGTATAGTCTCTTTTTCCTCCTCCAAAAACAGGAATAGTAGCATATGAAAGGTCCATTTGAATATTTCCTCCTAACCTCTTCATCCATGATCTTGATAACAAACATCCGAATTTGGGTGGAATATCTACTACAACTACATCCATGACCATAATTTTCATAGTTGCTTGAGTTAAAGTTACTACCAAATCTTTGATAAACCCAAGACATTTAACTTTCCTAGAGTCAAATGAGAAAATATCATGGTAATTTTTAGTAATTTCTAATCCAAGCTCGTCCATAACTTCCTTTGGCATTAAATTGTGAGAGGCTCCAGATTCTAGCAGGCAGTTATGCAATATTTTGTCATGAATGTTCAGAGATATATAAAAAGGTGGAAAAATTTCATCTCTATCCTCTATCATTTGACCTAAGTCAATGGTGGGCTTGTCATCTTGTATATTAAGGATATCAGCAGAGGAAGATATGGATTTGGGATCAAGAGTATTGAGGATATATTTCTTGAATGATTCATTCTTCATTAATTCAACCAAAGGGATGGGGATTTTGATTTTTTGAATCTCAGCTTCAAAATTGAAAGAATAAGAGGTTTTGTCAAAAAGAATTACCTCATTTGAAGGGGATTTCAAAGCAATCTGTTGGTTACTAGGAATCTGATCTTTTTGTGTTTGTTGTTTGGCAGGAGCAACAGTATTCTTGAGAGGAGCTGGTGCACTCTGTTTTGCAGTATTGGACTTGGATCTTAAATTGTATTTGTTCTTATCATTAGTTTGAAAAACACCATTATCAACAGAATTTTCATTTATCTGTTCATTCATTAATGCCTCTTCATAATCATTATGTGCTAGATGAGATTTCCCTACATCATCTCCAATGCAGTGAATATTATCTTATTCTTCTTCTTCTTGAAAATCATCTTTGTCTTCATCCATCACAGTATTTTGGAGAGGAGATTTTACCTTCTGATCTTTTGTGGGATTTCTCTCTCTCTTCAAGATCTGAACCTGTTGGTTATTTCTTCTGAAATTATTAGGATTTTGATTTGGATTTTTGTGAGGTATTCATAGGAACATTTTCCCTTGGCAGGTTACTTATTCTCAATATTTAGCTTAGACATTTCTGAGGTTAATGACTCTATCATCTTAGCCAATTTGTCTATCTTAGGATTTGAATTTGATGAGGAAGAGGCTTCTTCCTTTTGTTTTTTTCTATCGACATTTCCCTTTAACTTATGAGCAGCTAAGATATTTGACTCTACTTCAAGGGAAACATATTGCATCAAGGAAAGTGTAGAAAACTTTCTCTCTCTTAGCAGCAAACAAGATTCAGAGTCAAATGAATTGGCATAAGTGATTTGGGCAGAGGTCTTTGTAGGTTTGATTTCTGTAGGTATTTTACTATACATTCTGTTGAATCTCTTGGTGAAATCAGATACAAATTCACCATTTTCTTTCTTAAGGTTTCCAAACTCTGTGATATAGTACAAGAAGTCTCTCCTATTTCCCTAGTGTTTCAAAAAGATATCATCCAACTCTCCTATTCCAGATATAGAACCAACAGGAAGTTCCTTGAACCACTTCCTAGAATGACCATCCAAGCTCTAGACAAAGACTCTAGTCCAGACATTATCATCTTCTATGTTTAAGTTCTCATCATAGCTATAGAAGGATTTTATATGTTCCTCTGCAATTACATCTCCCTCTCTTGTGAATTTTGGAATATACTTTTGGTATTCACCAGTAGGCATGGCTGTAGGTGGATTTTGTAAGACAAGAGGTGCATATCTAACAGCTAGAATCCATTGCATTTTGGTCAATGGAGAAAGTGCAACCATAATGACTATTGGTAAGAGAGGTGATAGAATTTTATCAGATTCTTCAACAATGGGAGCATTTAATTGAAAAGGGGGAGATTCTTTTGATGGGAATGAAGTTTGATATGAGGATATATATAAATTTGCAAGTTGTTCAGCTAAGTTTTCTTCACCTTTAGCAGACATCTCTTGAAGAATATGCTCTACAACAACAAGGCTAGTGTGGATATTTATATGGTCTTCTTCCTATTGTGAGTGAAAGGACTCAAGAGATGAGGAGTTGTGATTTCTTTCTAAGGTCTAAGATGATTCTTCAACTAGATTTGAGCCTAACACTTCTTCTGCAATGACATTTTCCTCTTGATAATAAAGAAACAATTGGTTCTTCTACAGTAACATTTTCAATAATTGATTCTTCTGCATTTGTTACAGTTGATCTTTCATTGAAAATATTAGAGGAAGAAGATTCAGTGTTTTCTGCTATTGATTTCTTAGATTGAGAAAGAAGAATAATTTTAGTACCTAATTTTGAAGTCTGACCTTGAAATGATATTCCTCTTCTGAGAATCAGCTATGGATTTGGTACTGGTGTAATAGATGGTTCCTATGGATTTTCCCTGGTGTTGATCCTTTTAGGAGAAAGAGTGAACACAGTGGAGTCGCCAGATAGATGATTAAAACCGATGTAATATCTAATCCTTGTCTATAATCAAGGAGCAATTCTAATGTCATTCCCTAGGGAATATTTCTTTAACTTT
>JZKD02S1981832.1:520309-551765 GCA_000966675.3 Picea glauca | reverse complement strand
CTCAGAGATAAGCTGCCACCATTCTAGCGAGTCTTTCACTCTGTATTTTTACAGTCTCTGTACATTTATTTCATTAATATAAATCATGTATTACTGTATATCTGTGTTTATGGTTTCATCTTTGATACATTTTTGTTATATTGTTATATGTATGTGATATCTCTGTGCATTTCTTTATTATATCTCTGCTCTCATCTCGTGCCGAAAATAATCCGGATCACCTAGAGGAGTGGCTCAAAATGGACTTTGTGGTTAATTTCTATGAATTCCATGACACCAACTAGTTGATGGCTTCATGGTGGAGGGAAGACAAGAAGTTCACTAATCATATAAATGGATGGTATGTAACAATCAACCTAAGGGAGCCATACATCTACTTGATGGCTCTCATCTATCAACTATATGGAGAAAAGGATTGCTTCAAGTTTTCAGAAGCATGGATGCATTTGGTGTACACAGTGGAAATCACTGAGAGTAGCTTCAACTGGGGAGAGATAATATCAAAACAATTGAGCACCTGTATGCAATAGGCTCATTTGCCAAAGGAAGGAGAGGCACCAACTTTCTACATGACCTCGTACCTTCTCGATGTCATGTGCGTGAGGAATATCTTCATCGGCATGAATCTAGGCTGGCATGTTGCAGAACTCATGGTCCACATCTACTTCAACGTACTATGGGAAAACATGTACAAGAAATCTTACGCTCTCATCTGTGATGAATTCATCACCCGCATTTATTTTATTATTTTTTAGAAGGAATTTCCAAGGATATCAGTGATAGCCAAGAAAATGATAGCCAAGGTAGGGCATTGGTACTTGTACGAGCGCTCAACATACATCAGGGTGTTCAAGGCCACCAGAGCACCACAACTCCTACCACCTCATGTCCCATACCGAATCTTCATGGGAGAAATATGTTATCAGACCATCCTGCAGGGCTATAATTCCACATTGGTTAAAGATAAGAAGAGGGATTTCATACCCTACGGTTTCCATATGGGGTTCTATCTAGTAAAGGATAGTGCTCAAGCCAAACAATAAGGGCTGAGCCAACTTGAATTTAGGTTCCCTATAGGCCAATTCCACAGGCATGATCCTAAAGGCCTGGTCCTCCAACATGCTTCGTAGGTATCATCTTGTTGGTCATATGCTCATGATAAGTTTGACGACAAAGTCTTCACAGAGAACACCCAAGACTGGATGAGGTGGTGGAGAGGATGGCCAATGAAAACATGATGAGTTTCAAGGCCATGAGTGTGGATGAATAGGTGGAAATAATAGAGAAGTCATCTCAAGAGGCCCTCAGATCCAGGGAAGAAATCAGAGAGGCAGAGGAAACAGAGGTGTGGGGAAGGGGATTGTTCCTGACACCAGAGGCATAGACAAGGGGATTGCTCCTAATGGAAGAGGCACAAAGAGTCATTGATTGGTTGCAGAACAACTCGGATCTTGTAGAGATGATGAGGGTTTCTGCTGAAAACCAAATCGAAATCTAGGGAGAACCAAGTTACCTAGAGCCAATACAAATTGAAGAAACCACCAGGTCATATAACCCTAAATCTTCAACACCACTGGTCATATCACCAGCGGAAGTTTTGGATCAGCCTGACATAGCGAGCACATTAGGGAGAGAAAGTGCACCAAATCCTACGTTCGATATAATAAACATCTACGATGATGAGTAGAGTTCAGAGGTGTCCCTGGTCACTCTGGTGAAAATCACAGAGGAAACAGAACCTGAGAAGGCATCCACACTAGGTCCCAATGCTCCAAGTCAGAGCAGTCCACATAACGATCACAAGGTGTAAAGTTCCTTGGATGCTGAGCCACTCGACACACTGAGAATCCCAATGGACAACTCAAGGGATGAGCTAGGATTGGGTGAACAAGGGGAAGAAATTCCACAATAGGAAAGCGACATATCGACAGCCGATTACCAAGTAAGTATCAAGCCTGCCCCTGATTCATCAATTTTGGCCATCACTTTACCTCCCTATGAGAAACAACCAGAGGTCGAGCCTTCATGACATACATAAGAGGTTAAGGAACCCAGTTTTGAACAAATATACATTTTCAGGATCCTGGGAAACACTCTTACTTGGGGAGAGCAACAAATCCCCGAACCTTTGAATGAGGTCACCAATATACAATCCATTTCCTACGACCAAAAGAGGAAATCCATCATGAAAATAACCACTAAGAAAAGGAGGCTTACTTTGGATAGTTCCATCCTCATCACTGTAGAGGAGACATTGATCAACACGGAGCATGCTAAGATATCTGAGCTTATTGGCACAGGGATGGAAATCACAAATGACACCCTAAATAGAGCAAGGAAAGATGAAGAGGAGCTATCCATTACGCTAAAAGAGTTGGATCATCTACACCATTTGGAAATATATTATCAATACTCCACGCAGGCTACGGTATTCTTATGAAGCGAATTCCAGGATGCCTACAGTAAATTCATGAGTGAGTGGCACCTTTTCAAGAAGACACCCTTATGGTGCTGGCAATGTGAAAATACATGGAAATATGGTATGAGAAATCCCACCAAGAGGTGGAAAGAATTGATTACATCAACGCGGTTCAAAAGGATCGAGACACTGAAGAGCGCGACATTTAGGTGCTAAGGGACAACAACATCGATAGTATAAGGAAATTTGTCAAATAATGGGTTAAGATGTCCCAATAACCTCAGTGGGAAATCCAAGAGAAATAGGTTGATTGAAAAATGAGCTGGACCAAAATCAATTGGGTGATGAGAGACATCGCTCTCCTAGAATTTGGTGCGCCCGAGGATTTTGTCGACTTGCATGACATAGTCAAAATACATGCATAAAAAGACTCATCATGGACTACAGAGATAAAAAAGGTGTCGAACATGGTGTCAGGTCAAGTACATCAATTCATGGAGCACCTAATCAAGGCTCAAACAATGTTACAACAGTTAAGTTTTAAAGTAGTCAAGTATCGGGCACGGGCAGTGGAGATAAAGGAGATCCTTTTGCCCCCGATGGACCAACACAGATTCCCGTATGCCAACACATGCGAGGAAATCTTCGTCAAATGGTCAGAGTATGAGAAGAGTCATCCACTCAAGTGAAACCATTTGATGCCTCTTAGAAGACTGAGAGATGAAAGCACCATTTAGAGATGTTTTTTTTCAATTTTGATAGTTATTTTTAGTTAATAATTTGTTATAAATAAGAGTATCAACCTGTTAGAAGAGGTCGATGGTTTTTGCAAAGACCCTCATTTTTGGAATTGTAAAGAACTATTTCAGAACTACCTAAATTGAGAAGTCTTGTTTAGGACCGGAGACAATTCTTTGTTTTACATCAAAGGCATGTGTGATTGGATCATAAGGAGGAATTACTTATGAATTTATCTCATTAATGGATGTTGTAATGAGTAAGAGTTTTTGACTCTATTGATAAGTTAGTTGATTCAATATTTTTATAGTTCTTAACTCTAATGATGGAAAGAAAATCATTGTGTTAATGTGTGATTAGTGATTAGAGATAAGGAAACTAATTTTCTTGCCATCATTTTATTACATGTATGTTTTCTTTCGATAATTGTATCTTAGTCAATAATTGAAATACCAACAAGTTGATGTATTAGTGTTGTAGGAAAATCTCCCCGCAGATAGGTAGATCTCCTCTTGAGAGCTAGACTCTTAACTCTTAAGACAGAAGACACTTATTGTGGACACTGACTTCCTTTTAGATCTATATAAACTAATGTGTGAGGAGGAAGGAGAAAAGAAGTACCTTTTACCAGTGTTTGTCCTTGCATGGTCCGAGTTGAGTTCCAATCTTAAAATCCTCAATAAGACCTATAGACAAACAAAAGTACAAACAAATTCCTACTCAACTGAGATTAGCTTGAAATAGACCTATCTATTAGAGACAAATTCATGTGAGATCAAACACATATTTGAAAGAAACATGCCAATCATATTATATTAAAGAGAACAACAATGAAGAATTCTTACAACCATAGATGCGAGTGCAACAGCTTCGTCAAGCCTTCCTCGTCTGAACCCTTTTTCAAACAGTCCACACACAAAATGTTGATGCTCCAAATGACACCTTCTTCATAAGATCATAGGTTAGATTCTTCACAATACTTTTTCCCAACTTTCACCATGATCAGGCCTATTTAAGTAGGCCCGGAGAGGCCCAACTACTTGAGATATCTTTGGGGTAAGTTGAGGATTTTCCTCCTTTAGTTATGGATATGCCCCAAGATCATGGCTTGACCAAGGATTAGAATCCTACTTCCTTAAGATATTGAGGGGATCATTCCCTCATTCTTCTCAACAAACCAATTTTTTTCTAGAATAGGTAGTGCTCCTCCAAAAAGTGCATCAGAGCGTTATAGTGCTCCTTGAAAAAGTAGTAGCAAGTGCTGGTGCCCCTAATAGTGGCAGAACTCCCCATAAAGGGCATCAGGGCGTTATAATTCTCCCTAACAGTATAGGGGGGAGTGCTCCTCTCTAAAAATATCTTTTGAGTGGGTTTTCTAGTGGCAAAACACTTGTACTTATAGTAACTTATTCCTCCTCTTCAAGACTAATCTTTGAGGTGTCCTAAGTGTCCTTGTCATGTTGTTGGAGGCATGACATAGGAAATAAGGCAGTATGATGTCAGCAACACTTATAAACTTGCATTCAAGATGCGACACTTGCGACACTAATGATGACACTTGTGACACTTGCGAAGTGAGTAATTTTGAGGTGTAACAAATTGCCCCCCAAAGTCTGAAGTTAGAAGATGAGAATTGATAACTAAAATACTTTGCAGACTTTCAAGCAAGGGTGCGGGCTTAGATAACTTGACATAAGCTGCACACAACCATCAAACAAATGTTAACACATGCTTTAAACCCAAGGCATGCATACCTATGCTTGAGTGATAGAGACTTACAAGATATGGCCGCCATAAATACACTATGGATCCATACTTATATTGATAAAGAGATATAGCCACCAAGGATACAGTGTGGATCTATACTCCCATAACTTGAACTAATCGTAGCCATGAAGAATACACAGTGGATCTACGAGACATAGACACGACCAATACAAAGTGGATCTATGTAACAGTATATGTGTTGTTGTTCAAAGGAAACTCCGTTGCAACCCAGGCAAAGTACCTATCAAAGTGATCACTCAACCCAGGGTCTTCTTACCGATCCCAATGTAGTACAAATCTAACCATGTGAATAGATTTCCTGATGTCAAACATGGCAAAAACCACTTGAATACCGATCAATGATGTAAACCGTTAACAAGCATGAGGGAAATCACCATTGATGTCAATGATTCCCAAGGTACCCTAGTACATTCCAACGAATATGAATGGATGAGCTGAAGTCAAACATCTGTGGAATCATTTGATCAGAGTTCAATGATGTAAACCCACTTTCGAATGTGAGGAGGCCTGCCATTGAGGCATGAAGGTCTCAAAGTACTAATTGGTTTCTAAGTCTAGTTCCTAGATAATGTATTGAATTCGACAGGAATAGACTCATCGAAGGAGGGCCTTGATGTATCCCCCATCAACGACATGAAACAAACAAAGACATGTAATTTGGTAGATCAAATGAACATGGACTGACACGGGTATTGAGACAAGGTGTTTGTGATGGCTGACTCTCAAGGCAGATACTTCCCTTGAACACTGAGGCACAACAACAGAAACATGACATGGACCAAAACACCATAATGTAGTGGATACTGTGACTTGCGTTGGGTGATCCAAAGGAGTAAAAAAAACTCAGAGGATTGGTTAAGTGCATAGGTTCAGCAGATTAAGATGTGTGCAAAGACAAAGTGCTGTGTTCAAGGGTGACTCTAAGAGTTACTTGGTAATGTTCTCAAAAACTGCTTGGCTTGCTTCTTTCAATTTTTACCCCATCCAGATAGATGAGTACCTCTTTTTAAATTAACAATCTCGAGGAGGGTAACACATGCTCGATATAACTCACCTTCAATAAGTTCCTTTTCCTTTGTTTGACGAATTGTAAGAAGTAAGGGTTCGGTCCCATATGGGCCTGTCGATGTTTGTTTAACGAGTCCAAAAACAGAAAACTCGAAGGTTTTTCATGATTATAGAGTCTAGAAAAACACTTAAAAGAGAACTCTCTCAAGACATTTTTCATAAAGTAGTCTGATGAGACCGAGAAAAAGATAAGATATCCCTCAACAAACATTTTCTTCGAATAATTTAACGAGCATGAAGAGAACAAGGTAGCTCGGCAATCTTTTCATGTTTAGAGAGTCTGAAAAGAACTTAAAGATAACTCCAATGTTATTATTTTTTGTAATGTTAGTCTCGCGAGGCCAAAAAAGAGATAAATTATCACTTGAAAGAAGCCCTTTCAAACCTTTTAATGAGTGGGAAAGGAAGCAATATCACTCGACAATCTTTTCATGTTTAGAGAGTCTGAAAAGATCTTAAAGGAGACTCCAGGGGGTTCCTTTTTCCTGTGTCCATACAGGTCCGAAAAAGAGATAAAAATTTACCTGGATGCATTTTCATGTATTTACAAGCATGAGAAAGAACAAAGACTAAGCTCCATATGCCCCCACCTTGACATCTAGTGGCTTAACTCATGAATGATCATCAAAGGTTGGAGACATGCCCCCCAAGCTTCAATTCAATCATCGACTTTGAGTTTGTCACCAATTTCTCTAGTAGATGAGAAAAAGGAGGAGAGTGGATGAAAAAAAGGTTCAAGAGAGGTGGCTATTTCATTTTTTAACGAGCTTGACATAGGAAAATAACTATTCTTAGGGTTCTCGGTTCGATCCCCAGATTGTTGTTTCATTTTTTAATGATCTTGCTATAGAGAGAAAAACTATGCTCAAGGCCTCTGTTTCATTTTTCAACGAGATTTCTACAGAGAGAAAACTATTCTCAAAGCCTCTATTTCATTTTTTAATGAGCTTGCCACAGAGAAGAGAAACTATGCTTGTGACAACTTCTTGATCATGGCTTCCAAGAAGACAATGTTCTGGAAGGATACCATGTCAAGGGACAAAACTTGGTCATGGCCTCTAGGAGATCTTCGCTAGATGGAAGATAATCACTTAGGAAGGAACACATGTCAAGGGTCATGATAGGGGTAAGGAGATTAGGCTCTAATAACCCTCCCGCAAAAATCACCATGTCAACTACTAGATCCAAATAATCATAAGTCGAAGGCATGGGAGATGATGGAAAATCAACATCAGGAGGGGAGATAGAGTGTATATCTTCCCGAATTTCTTCACGAGGGGGAAGAAAAGAGGATCGGTGACGGTTATTATCCTAAGGTAACTTGTCAATGAGAATCATTTCTAGAATAGATTCATGAAAAGGAAAAATTGGGGAAATGTAGTTGATCACAGATGACAAGGAACTCAACTATGATTGCATCGAGGAAACGTCAGGTGCCAATAGATGTTGGTCATCCGACAAGGGAGAAGCGGATTGGATAGAAACATATGATGTTTCGGTTGGACTAAGTGGCATGGTGTTACCTAGTGCATCGAATTCCAATGGAAAAGATACAATCCAAGGTTAAGATGATTCCAAAGATTGATAAGCCACTGTCAAAATCATATCGATGGTGGCAATATGATGTGTATTTGGTGAAAGTGGTGTAGGGAAGGTACCCATTAGAATCTTTTAGTAAGACAACACCAACACTTTCATACGTGATCTTGTGGTCTCCCAAGAAAGGAATATTGTTGGTAGAGGGAGCATGAGCATTGGTCGTGCAGAAATCCAACTGATCAACAATGACAATTTTTCCTTGATGAGGAAAATGGACACGTCGAAAAATTGACGAGGCAACAACAGTCATAGCATAAAACCAACTTCTTCCAAGTAATAAGTTGTAATCAAGGGGAGCATCGACCACCTCGACATCAACAGTAATAGTTTTGCCACCCAATTGGATGGGTAGGGACTGTAAAATCCCATGGGGATGAAAACCTCTCCCATCAAAGGTGCGTAACATCATTGGGGATTTGTTGAGTACTAGTGATTTTAAACCTTTCCAACACGCCAAAGACATGACACAAGTCGAGGCTCCCTCATCTAGAATAGTTCGGTGTATTTGTTGATTATGAAGAACAACATCAACTTGAAAAGAAAGTTGGTGAGAGAATCGAGATGCATAATTGTCCAGGTTAAACATGATATGGTTGGACTAATTAGGATCAACAACGCCAATAATGGCCAAGATCATTCTACGTTGACTGGGGTAGTGTTGTAGAACTTCTAACATAGAAATAGCACATAGTGCTTGAGCCAAATCTTCGACAATGTTGTAGTTCTAGGTGGCATGTGAACTAGGATTAAAGGTAGCTTTGTGGATAGTGCTTTTAGGAGGGCGTAAGATAGAGTCGAACGTAGGTTTCTCAATCTGAAGTCGTCCAGACAGAGGATTAACCGATGGAATACTAACGGAGGATGATGATGGATCCGATAAATTACCGGTACCGTTAGTGTCTTGTCCTTTATCAGGGTTACCTGGTGTGTCATATGCCTTAGATCAAGTGGTCAAATTAATCCCATTAAACATATAAATATGTTCACTCGACGAAGCCTCATCATTAGGATGGCTTGAACTGCCCCCGAGAGAGGGGGTTTCAACAACCATGGATTGTTGTTGTGGAAAAGGTTGAGTAAGCACAGCGGGTTGTGACTTTCCTTGGAAAATTTTGGCCACTTCATTGTGAAGTGGATAGTCTTGAGTGTAGTGATTGTCACCACAAATGATACAAGGGAATTTTAGTTTCCATTGTGTTTTCTTTTTGGTAGCAGGTGTTTGATTTTTTGTTTGATCATTGTTATTTTTTGATTTATTATTTGTCTTCTTCTTACCTTTGGATTGTTGTGAATGGGCAGATTGAACTGCATTCACCTCAGAGATCTAAGTTTGGGGGGAAGTAGAGGAGAGTGTGAGCGATAGGGAAGTAGATTGAGTTTTGATGGAACCGATAACACCATCCGCATGAGATGAGGATGACGGCTTAGATGGATTGGTATTAGCTCGAGAAACATTCAAAAGAAAATCATACAAAGTACCAGATTGGGAATAAACCAAATCTAAATACTGAGCCTGAGCGATGGCTTGTTCCTCTGTGACTGTGCCACCCATAGAAACATCACGAGAGATCAGGGGTAAAAGTGATTTAGTAAACCATTCCGCCAATAGTATGTCAGGAATGACTACCTTGATCATCCTCCATCGCCTCCACTCATGAATATGGTCAGAGATATGCACAGAGTCCATTTGATGAAGGGAGGTCAAGAGTTCAGTACCCATCTCATAGTGAATAGGCAGTTGAAAGTTCGTGAGGAAAGACATGGTGAGGGAATTGAAATCATGAAAAGAAGCACGCGGTAGTTCAATATACCACTTTTCTACCGAGCCGGTAAGTGTTCGCTGGAAAATATGCAAACATACAGAATCATCCATGAGGGAGTTTGATGAACACCACAAATGGAAAGTCATCACATGGTTGTTTGGATCTTCCCCAGATTTTCCGTCAAATTTCAGAATATCAAAAGGAAGTTTAGATGGAATGACTGGCCAAACCAGTGAATGAAAAATAGGATCATTAGTTAACCGAGGCAAGTCTCGGAGATCCAAAGTAGCAAGAAAAGGTAGTTGGTGGTTAATTTGCGGATGATACTGGTGTGGCATAGGAACACCAGTAGGACCATAAATTGGGTTAGGTGGATAGTTGTAACTAGTAGGTCCTCCTATATACGATTGTTGTTGGCCAAGATAAGAAGGATTCAATGGTGGATGAGAAACATTTTCATAACCCAGTGGGTTCTGAGCATTATAGGCCAGGTGATTTGCTTGCCCATGAGGAGGATAAACATTTTTCCCTTGAGAATGGTAAGGAGTATATCCTGGAGGTGGATACACATTAGACCTATGAGGAGGATAAGACTGTGGTCCCAGAGAACTCTAGGTGGTGTTTGGGATGCTGCCTGGATAAAATTGTCCGTAAGATGTTCCGGAAGGAATAGGATTTGATACCCCTCCTAGTGGATTATGAGATGAGTGCCCCCCAACGTGGGGTTGAATGAAAGTTCCTCCTAAAGATACTCGCCAGGATTGTGAAGGGTTTCTAGCAAATGAAGGTTTCCCCCCTATCATCGGTGGATTAACGATCGGGGAATGACTGGAAAATGGAGGTTTCCCTCTAGGAGGAGTATAAAAAGGGGTTTGTCCCCCAAGAGGCATAGGCCCACCATGGAAAGGTAGTCCTCCAGGAGGGAAAGGTTTGTTAGATGGTGGTCGCCCTCTAGCCAACTGTGTTGGGCCAACAGGGGTCTACATTATCGAGTGAGAAGATGTCCCAACAGGATCATGTGGAACATGTGGAGATGTAGAGTAAAAGATTTTAGAAACGGGGGTAGAGGTTGAAGTTCCTTGGAGATGAGTAGAGGTGATGAGTCCAGCATTAGGATGGAATTGTGCTGGTGTAACAATAGGGTTAATAACATGATCGACTGGGTGATTCATGGCTTGAACGAATGATCTTGTTTCACTAGGAGGGTCATGATAATGAAAGGGCTGTCGAAAGGATTCAAAATTTTCATAGAGATCGCGTCTCGATGAAGTCCTCCATATAGAATGATCAGGTGTGGGATTGGTATCTACTACGGTGCTAGGATGAACAGGAGTCCTATACTCATCACCAAAGATTGGTTATGTGGATCCCATATATGTTTCGGTAAAATTCCTCTCCAGTAATCGTGGGACCTCTTCATCTATGACATTCCCAAATGAGTCTAAATGAACTAAAAGTGGTTCTAGAGGGGTCCTCGACATAGATGTAATGGGATTTTCAACCATAACCAAATCACCTTCTGAGTTATCTAACGAAGGAGCAACAACATTTCCAACGTCGGATTGATTTTCTACCTCTCTACGGTAGTTGTCTTCTGGAGGGTTAGGAGGTAAGGGTTGATAGCCTTCCGGAGGCATCCCTTGCATCCTACGTGATCGATGAAGACCTTTATCGTCTACAGGCTCAATCATGGAGAATAACAGAATACACTGAAAATCTAGGGCCAACTAACAAAAAGAAACAACATACGCTAATAAAATTTAGGAATCAACCAAGCAAACAAAACTTCTCTCGATGATCATACTAGTTGGTGATGAAATCCAACGTCGCATGATCAAGTCAAGAAGGGTTTAGGATAAGGTGGAATAGTTACAATGGTGACCTGCTTAACGAAATTTCACCTTGGTGCAAACTTCCACACAGTAATTGTGGATTTACCCTCCAAGGAGACCGAGTGATTTTGACCAATGTCTATTCCAGGAACAATGAGACTTCCCTTCACCATCACCTTGTGTAAGTATCTAAAGATTATGGCAACTAAAGACACCAATTCGCAGTGAGTCCCTGGGTGGGTACAATCAACAGTCCGATCTGAAACATATGGGCAGGATAACAAGTCCAAAATCAACCTGAGAGGCTCCCACACATAATCGTGGGTTTACCTTCAAGTGACCCCCAATATACAATTTGACCACTACAAAAAGTTGAACCATGGAGGGATAATCTCCGTAATTCGCCCAAATGCGACCTCATGCATAACCCCTGTGTGAGAGGGAGATCCTAGAAAACCAATACGACAATTGGATTTAACACTCCCTAGCTTAGGATGCTAATGTTTGTTTTGAAAACTTTGGAGAGTTGTACTCACAGCCTAATCCAAAGTGCTAACCCTAGTCTACTGTTGGTGGAAGATCCTAAAAACAAAAAATGTTCTAGATAATTTTTAATTAGCATTTGTTTTACAGTTGTTCTTTACTCAAAGGGTATATGAAAGTGAAACTGATGGAATGATGACTCAAATTCTCAAAAAATGCATGAAAGATGATAAGAAATCGTTTCTTTTCAATGAATGCCTATTTAAGGGAAAGAGAAAGAGTTTTTTTCACTATCAAACACTAATGTGGAATGTCCTTAATCAATTGGTTCTCAATCGAATTCAATGCAATGATAAAACATTTCAAAAATGCCTTCTAATATGCAAACCAATCACTAAGATGTATTTTTGTCATCTGTATGTGAATGAATATTAATTCAATGCAAAAACTTCTCCTGCTAACTACCCTTTCAGATCAAGGAGATTGGGACAAGCATGATCAGATTTTGCACAAACAACACACCCTCTTGCTATGATTGAAACAAGAAGCAAAAAGAAAACAAAGATAACAAATAAAAATCAAACAATTCACACAAAAGAGAGATGTTTAAGAACAATGACCTCAAAATACCAAATGAGATGACTCATAGATTTCTGATGCCCTTCACCAGAGTTCCCACTCAGTCGGATAATAGAGAAGAAAGTAGTGGATTGATTCCAAGTTCTCAACAATAGAAAAAATCAAAATAAGGAAGAAGGCCACAAAATATGAACAAAAAAGTGCTTATTTCTAAGAAGGAAGGATTTCAAAGGTCAATAGGAAGAAGCATTGAATCACAAATAATCTCAACAAGTGAAAAAAACAGAGACTAGTCTTCAGAAAAGACAATTCTGGAAAGGATTTTTTGCAAAGAGAGGATGGGGCTCTAGTGTAAGGGGCACCAGAGTGTTATAACGCTCTTTATAATACCAAGGGGGAGTGCCAGTGCTCTAATAGCAAGGTAGGGGAGCGCCAGGCTTCCACAACTCACAAAATTGTCCCAAAAACCAAAATTTCAGTCAAACTTTGGCAATCAAGATGAACGTGATGGGATAATGAGTCAATCAGCATATGAAATCAAACATATGGGGTGAAAAAGGTCTAAAAACAACAAAGGGTAAGACAAGGTCTATGAGGAAAACCAAAACTGAAAGTTTTGATTCGTCCCCAATGGAGTCACCAATTTCTGTTATAGGAAAATCTCCCTGCGGACAGGTAGATCTCCTCTTGAGAGATAGACTCTTAACTCTTAAGACAAAAGATGCTTATCATGGACACTAACTTCATTTTATATCTATATAAACTAATGTGTGAGGAGGAAGGAGAAAAGAAGTACCTTTTACCAGTGTTTGTCCTTGCACAGTCCGAGTTGAGTTCCAATCTTGAACTCCTCAATAAGCCCTGTAGACAAACAAAAGTACAAAAAACTTCCTACTCTACTGATATTAGCTCGAAATAGACCTATCTATTAGAGACAAATTCATGTGAGATCAAAAACATATTTGAAAGAAACATGCCAAGCATATTATATTAAAGAGAACAACAACGAAGAATGCTTACAACCATAGATGCGAGTGTAACAGCTTCGTCAAGCCTTCCTCGTCTGAACCCTTGCTCAAACAGTCCACACATAGAATGTTGATGCTCCAAATGACACCTTCTTCATGAGATCATAGGTTAGATGCTTCACAATACCTTTTCCCATCTTTCACCATGAGAAGGCATGTTTAAATAGGCTTAGAGAGGCCCAACTACTTGAGATATCTTTGGGGTAAGTTGAATATTTTCCTCCTTTAGTTATGGATCTACCTCAATATCATGGCTTGACCAAGGATTCGAATCCAACTACCTTCATATATTGAGGGGATCATTCCCTCATTCTTCTCAACAAACCAATTTTTTCCTAGAATAGGTAGCGCTCCTCCAAAAAGTGCATCAGAGCATTATAGCGCTCCTTGAAAGAGTAGCAGCAAGAGTTGGTGCCCCTAATAGTGGTAGCACTCCCCATAAAGGGCATCAGGACATTATAACACTCCCTGACAGTATAGGGGGGAGTGCTCCTCTCTAAAAATATTTTTTCAGTGGGTTTTCTAGTGGCAAAACACTTGTACTTCTAGTAACTGATTCCTCCTCTTCAAGACTAATATTTGAGGTTTCCTAAGTGTCCTTGTCATGTTGTTAGACCCATGACATAGGCAAGAAGGTAGTATGATGTCAGCAACACTTATACACTTGCAGTCAAGATGCGACACTTGCGACACTAATGACAACACTTGTGACACTTGCGAAGTGAGTAATTTTGAGGTGTAACAATTAGTGTTAGGCTTGTCATAGGTGTGAAAATATTTGTTTGCATGCTTGAGAAGGAGGGTTATCCTAAGCTCAGCCTTGTTTAGTAGTTAATTTTTCCCTCTCTTTTTACCCAGCTAGTTTATACCAACACCTATCTTTTATCAAACCCACCTAATAAGAGAAAATAAAAAAGATAACATTCAAAATGGAGGAGTTTTCACAATAAGATATCTTGTAAATCACTACGTAAATACCATCGATTAATTGTCCAGATCGCAAGACCTGGAGAGTCTAATTGGGCCTCGATGGATGGTTTGGTTCCTACTATTTAGTTAAGGGGATTTAGGACCCCTCAATAGAATTGGCGCTAGAAGGATGGGCTGAAGAACGAATGGATGACAATATTTTTAATCTAATATTTCATGCAACCTGTAGATTCAAAGCAACCCACATGCATGGCTAGTCATTCTCAAGACAACACACACACATTGAGTACTCCTAAAATGAGTAACTCACCCCAACAAGAGAAAGAACATTTATTCCATAAAATACCTTACGCTCTTACCCATGAGGTGTTGAACCAGTTCAGAATAATCACAAGAGCTTATGCCCGAAAAATTGGAGCACTACCCTTAGCTTCGTTACTTCCTTGTAGAAAAAAAGTAAGAAGACCAGTGGTCGACACCCCCAACCAAGTTTTTTATCACATAGTAGAAGACCTGATAGATTTCTCCCTCACCGAAATCGAACATCCCCTTAATCTAATCCTCAAAACACCAGTCAATAACTACTCTGAGCCCGATGTTTGTTTTGACGAAGAAGGGTTTAACTTGGAACGCTCAGTGTCAGATTCGGAAAACATGGAAGATAAAAATGATCATAGTGAATAAAGGGGAAACCCACCTCAGAATACTCAACCTTGGTTGGCTAGAGATTCTCTAGCCATCCCCAGACGAGTACATAATCTTCCTCGACATCCAGAAAAGTTACTCCCTAAATTTGACCCTAAAACCTCAAGATTGCTCGAAGACCATATCAACAAATTCATACTGGATATTAGACTAATGAATGTCCAACATGAATATGTAGCATGCGGTATTTTCCCCTACAATTTTGAGAATTCATCCTCCACGTGGTATTTTAACTTGCATGTAGGGTCCATAACTAATTGGACAAAGTTTCAAAAGGATTTTCTAGATAATTTTGTAGAAAAAACCACTACAGGAGCCTTGAAGGATGAGTTGTTCGTTGCCACCATGAGTTCAAAGGAGAAGGTTAAAGAATTCAATCAACAATTCACCACTATCCTAAAAATATTTCAACTCGAAGATAAACCTACTCAGGAGTTAAAAATCGAAGTATACGTTAATGCTCTCCCTGCTTCCATTTCCATGTTTGTGAAGAGGGATTCCAAAACAACCTTAGCTGAGAATTTTGAGGAAGCCAAAACTATAGAATTCCAAATGAATGGATGTAAATAAGGCCAGGTCTCATTATTTAAGAAGAAATTTCAACCTCCTCCCAGGAGAGGACTCTTGTTGACTAGACCCCCAGGGAAACAAACAGAAAAGGTCCCAAAAAGGGAAATCAAGACATAGAATACCTACAACAAATGATAAATAAGTTTTCAAACAAAATCATAGACATGAAAAGAAGTGCAGGGGAAGGAAACCAAGGTGAGAGGCCCTATAAAACCTTTTTTAAAAGAAATCCACCATTCAAAGCAATTGAACCTCCCCCAGCCAACTTAAAACTTGATCTGGGAAATGTAGCATCTGACTCTTTCTATACCTATCATCAAGAGAAACATTCTGAAAGAGATTTCCCACAATGGGTGCATTCCATGAATTTGATGGAAAACCGATTTCTAGACGAGGATTCCCTTACCGAACAATCAAGCGTCTTAGCTATGAATATTGTTGATCAGGAATAAGTTGATCCATGGGAAGAAACAACCATGTTGATAAGAACCCTAACCTACCAATTCCTTCCGATGATCTATTTGAGGTTCAAGAACCACCCACAGTGGTCTTGGCTGTGAAAACACGAAGTAGGGGCCACTCGGTCTCAAACGACCTTACCGTGGCTCACACTTCAAGAGGAAAATAAACATCTGATCACCCAAAAGAATATTTTGTCTCCCAAAGAAATCCTATAAACATCCATACCCAAGAATCGCCCAAGATAGACTACAACATAGTAAAATATTTGAAAAAAATGAAGGCTAATATATCAGTCATGGATATGTGTAGAATTCCCCAGTAAAAGGACCTTCTGTTACAAGCTTTGAAATTAGTAGAAACTCCTATAAAAATCACTGACCAAGGAGAAAATACATCCCTCACAGATCTGAGAAGTAAGCCAACTGTGAACGCTTACTTTGAAGATAAAAAGGGAAATACTTTTGTCCCACCGTTCCTCTTGACATTTGAAGTCTTCAACAAAAACCTCCATAATTATTTGGTTGACTCGGGGGAATCCTCTAATGTTATGTCATTATCTATATATAATAAATTGAACACAGTCCCTCTCAAAAGTGATAAACATGTGATACAACTAGACAGAACCCAGGTGAAGGTTATGGGAGAGCTCAAATATGTCATGATGATAGCAATGAAGCCCCTTCCTCACAACCCGCAGGTCGGAAGGTCCACGTCATCTCACAGGATCTTCTCTTCCTTTCGACCCGAAGAACTAAAACATTCTTCTATTTCCCTATCGATAAATCTTCCCCCATAGAACTCTCACACAATCCCCTTCCTTTACTTATTAGGGAATCGGACTTCGCCACTTCATGAGGTCAATGATCAAACGTTGCACTCTCAGATCACCGAGACCCGACACCTCAGTCAACGCTGACCTTTCCCTTACATATCGGGACTACTCCTATCGTGATTTCACTACTCGTGATGTCGAACACTTCTTTTTACCGACTCTTGACTCCTGATATGCCGATTACCTGACACGCATGTGAGTTGACCTTTCAGCGTCCCGTCACCTCTATCAGGAATTCGGGGTTCACGATTTCATGAATCTTGATGCAATGTTTTCGACACTTCTCACTGCGAAACTCCGATAGCTCGTGCCACCTGTCCTACACTCGCCGAGTCCGCTGTGGCCCACACACTGTCCTTCGACTGTTGGGATATCATGATTCTTGTTGCAATAATTTGGAGTTTCGATCTACGAAACCCCGATACATGATATACGTGTATATCCAACGATCCTCGTGGCCCTGTTCAATGGCTCTGCCCCTCATGATATTTAAACCTCTAGAGAATATGACACCGTATCTCCCTTGCCCTTCTCCAAGATCTAACGGCTCACAGATATTCTCGGCTTCTCCTCGGAGAATATCGACCATCCGTTCCTTTCGGATGAATTCGACGCAATGAACAAGTGTAGCTCCATGGAACTCGTACGCCTGCTCACAAAATTACTATGCCTTCCGAACCTTCAAGGCACCACTTGCCTGCACTGTCCTTCAATAAACTCAAAGGCCTCTCCTTCCTGAGCTTTTCCTTGACCCTGCATCTTCTTAGAAATACTTCTTGCTCACACTCCTTGTGGAAACCTTTAGACACTTCCTAGTGTTGAAGTCTCTTGACTCTATGCACTCCTGCAACAGTAGTCCTCCGATACTTCACTCAGGTTCACAACCCTGAATTCTTACCCGGTCTGTGCACTCCATGCACAACTCCTGTGCCTGACTACACCTTTGGGATGAATGAGGACAAAAGCTATCTCTATCTGAACCCCCTGTCAACGCACTCCTTGCAGACACTTCAACTGTACTCCTTGCAGGAATCCTTTGGCTCAAATAGAGAAACAATTGAAACTCATTCCTTCTTCCTTTCAGACTTAAATCCAAAAATGAAATCATATACAAATCATATAAAAGCAAATGTATGACAGGAAGCAAACATGTATGAGTATATCAACATCAATACATAGAGAACAGACACACAAAACCATGAATTTGAATCAAACTCTTCTATTAATTCAAATATCTGTACATGGGTGTTCTCAAATAGCTCTTTGCATGCCCTTGCTCTTTCTGGATTTCAATCTCTAATAATGTTACAAATGCACAATGAGGGTGTCTATATCCCGTTTCTCTCTTGCGCTCTAGAAACTGTCTAGTCTAGAATTAAATTCTATCTACTTTACATTAACTATCTTAAATGTCGTCTACCTACTAAGGACGAGAGCTATCCGCTCAAGGTCCATTACAATATACAAGTGCGCCTCATCTTAATGGTTCATTTAATATCGCGCAACAATCCCAAAGTGTTTTTTCAAAATTTGTGCCGGCTTGTCCAGCTGTCCTTCCACTTCCGCGCTCTCTCGCTTGATGTGGGAGATGCTCCTGCATCATACTCCCTCGCTTAAAAAATTTCATGGGCTCCTATCCATGCACTTCTGTATTTCCTCTTCAGTCTTCCAGCTGGCATCTTCAATTGGATGATTCTTCCACTTGACCGGATACTCGAAATATTTATTTTGCCTGGTCCTCTTTCTCACTCTCTTGTCCAGTATGCACTCCATTTGTGGCTTGTTTGCAACTGGCATATGCTTCCTCCACTGGATCACTGGCTGTTCAGTTCTAGTCTCTTTTTCCTCAGATCTATATGGGTACAAATTTGAGACATTGAATATCGGAGATATTCCGATCTCATTGGGTAATTCAATCTCATAAGCATTTGTCCCAAATTTCCTAAAGACCTTGCATGGTTCGATTTTCTTCATCTTCAACTTATTGTATGTTCCTCTCGGGAAGCTTTCTTTCCTCAAGTGTGCCAGAACCAGATCACTAACCTCAAACTGAAGTTGTCTTCTATGATGATCTTCTCTGCGCTTATACTCTTGGCTTGAATTCTGCAACCGCTCCTTCACCTGGCTATGAAGTTCCTTCATCGCTTCTGTGAATCCTTCTGCACTAGCACTCCTAGTCACAGCCTATTCTAAATCCCTCAATTCATAAATTCCCCTTGGTTGTATGCCATAAACAACCTATAATGGACTCTGTTCGGTACTCCTGTTCACTGAGTCGTTATACGCAAACTCTGCCTGTGGCAATATATTGTCCCACTGGGTATGGTGCTCTGTCACCAAGCTCCTCAGCAAGTCTCCCAGACTTCTATTGACCACTTCTGTCTGTCCATCTGTCTGAGGATGATAATCTGAACTAAACATCAAATTAGTTCCTAGCTTCTTCCATAAGGTCCTCCAAAAATGCCCTATGAATTTCATATCTCGATCCGAAACTATACTTCTTAGAAACCCATGAAGTCGAATGACCTCTTTGAAGAACAGGTTCGCGATGTGAGTCACATCACTAGTATTCTGACATGGAATGAAGTGTGCCATTTTGGAAAATCTATCCACTGCCACAAAGATTGAATCAACACCTCTTTGTGTCCTTGGCAACCCCAATACAAAATCCATGCTGATTGCATCCCATGGCCTTTCTGGTATGGGCAATGGTTGATATAATCTCGCATTCTACTTCCTTCCCTTCGAATGCTGGAAAATTCTTCATATGTCAACGAATCTCTTGACATCATCTTGCATTCCTAGCCAAAAATATGACTCATTCAGCTTCATGAATGTTTTTCCATGGCCAAAGTGCCCTGCAAATCCTCCACCATGTTTCTCCTTCAACAAGTTCTCCCTCATGGAGCATTTTGGAATACATAGTTGATTGCCTCTAAACAACAATCCTTCCTGTATCATGTACTCTATCCATGGGCTTCTATCTCTGAGAACTGGATTCTCAGCTACTTCATGCGCTTCTACAAAATCTGCATCATCTGTGTACATGTCCCTGGGATCATCAAAACCTAACGTCTTGACTCGAAATTCCTGCAACAACAAAC
This sequence comes from Picea glauca, assembly GCA_000966675.3. Lineage (NCBI taxonomy): Eukaryota > Viridiplantae > Streptophyta > Pinopsida > Pinales > Pinaceae > Picea > Picea glauca. Next base: position 531,865 of record JZKD02S1981832.1, on the reverse strand, counting down.
ACTTCCTTCTCAAAGCATCAACAACTTTGTTAGCAGTACCAGAAATATGCTTAATCAAAAAAGTGAAATTCTGCATATACTCAACCCATTTAACATGTTTCTGATTCAACTTCTTCTGCTGAGTCACAAACTGCAGTGCATGATTGTCACTGTACAATACAAACTCTCTCGGGATCAAGTAATGCCTCCACTTTTTCAATGCCTAAATGATAGCATAGAACTCCTTATCATACATGGAGTACTTCAATTTTGCTTCATTCAGCTTCTCGTTGAAGTATGTGACTGGACTGTCTTCTTGACTCAAGACTGCCCCGATTGCAAACCCACTTGCATCACATTTCACTTGAAATGTCTTCAGGAAATCTGGCAACACCAACACTGGTTGTTCCGTGATCTTCCTCTTCAACAAATTAAAAAAAAATTCAGCCTCTATTGTCCAGTGAAAAAATTTATGCCACTTCTTCACTGTATCCATCATTGCTGTGCTAATTCCACTGAAATTCCTAATGAACTTTCGGTAGAAACTAGACAATCCATGAAAACTTTTCACCTCGAAAATATTCTTCGGTGATGGCCAATTTTTGATTACCTCCACCTTATCTGGATCCATCCTCAACTCATTTGCCAAAATAACAAACCCCAAATAAATGAGCTCTGTCTTCATGAATGAGGACTTCTTCATATTAATCAACAACTTCTCCTGCTGTAATTTTTGCATCACTGTAGCCAAATGCTTCAAGTGTTCTGCCACTTATTTACTGTAAACCAGTATGTCATCCAAATATACAATGACAAATTTTCCGATGAACTCATGCAGGACTTCGTTCATCACCCTCATGAAGGTACTTGGTGCATTTGTTAAGCCAAATGGCATAACAAGACATTCATACAAATCTTTGTTTGTCTTGAATGTTGTCTTCCATTCATCACCTTCTCTCATGCGAATCTGGTGATATCCACTTTTCAAATCAATCTTTGAAAAAGATTTTGCTCCGCTCAAGCAATCCATCAGATCATCCATCCTCGGTAATGGAAATATGTACCTGATGATTATCTTATTTATTTCCCTTGATGCAGTACACATCCTCCAGCCTCCGTCTTTCTTCGCACTGAGTACTGTTGGAACAACACACGGACTCAAGATTTCCCTGACCAAACCTTTGTCCAATAACTCCTGGACCTTCCTCTTAACCTCTTCATTCTCTTGCGACGTCAATCTATACATGGCTTTATTCGACAAACTGGCTCCTGGTATGAGATCAATATGATGACTCACACTCCTTATCGGTGGCAACGAATGAGGTAATTCATCCACTATGATGTCAGCGAACTCTTCCAGTAGTTCCTGAACTTCTTCTGGTAAATCATCCACTCTTGTGCTAGTCAGAAAAATCCTTGGCTTCCTGACTACAAAGAATTATGGATCCTCCTTCTTCTTCACCTCATTAAGGAGTTCCTTCCCACTCATGAGAAGTACAATGTTGCTTACTTTCGGCTTCACCTCCTTATCCTTTATCAGAAGCAACATGTGTGTCCTCCCATTCTTCTCGAGGGTGTATGTGTTCATTCACCCATCATGAATCACATTTTTGTCATATTGCGATGGTCTACCCAGCAATAGATGACAAACATCCATAGGAATGAAATCACATAAGATCTTATCATTATGTCCACCTATCTTAAAATCAACCAAGAATTGTTTAGTAACAGTTACCTGGTGTCCTTTTTGTAGCCATGAAACTCTATATGGGCTTGGATGATCAGTTGTCTCCACCTCCAGCTTCTCTACCATCTCTGTAGATACGAGATTACCCGTGCTACCACTGTCCACGATGACCTTGCATACCCTATCCTTGGTCTTGCAAGCAGTTCTGAAAAGTCTGGTCCTTTGGACTGAACTCTCCACCTCCTTCTCAAGTGTCAAAAGGAATTTTCGCATCATCAGCGATCTTCCGCCTTCAAAATCTTCTGCCTCAACATCTCACCCCTACGCCTCAGTGATGTGAGCTTCTCCAATGTCCTTATTTTTCTCTGGACACTCATAAAACTTGTGCCCATTCTTCCCACACGTGAAGCATGTGATTACTCCACCTCTTCATCTTCCTCTACCTCTAATACGAGGAAAAATTTTGTTGTCAGCATAGTCTCCTCTCTGCTCAACATATGGTCCTCTCTGTGAGGTCCCACCTCTCTCTGTACAAGTCTGAGATTTCTTCCAGTCTTCTTTGGGCTTCTAGAATTTATCCTGGGCAACTAATTTGCCTCTGGGTTGACTTCTGCCTCGACCCCTCTGATTCTGCTTTCGACTCAACTTCTCTTTTGCTTTCAGAGCCATTTGATAATCATCTTCCACCATTCAGATGGTTACCATGCTCATCTCATCCTGGATATCATATCTTAGGCCATTCATATATATGGAAACTTTTTCATCATCACTCTCCCGATGACCTACCCTGATGTTCAGTTTATAGAATTCCTCAGTGTATTCTTTCACTGTCATCAGCTTCTATATCAGGTTCTGCATTCTCCTGAACAAAGTAATTTGATAGTCCCTGGGGATGAATTTTTCCTTCATCTTCGAGATCATCCTGTCCCAGCTTTTGATCTTCTTCTTTCCCTTGCAGCGTCTGTCATATTGCAGTTCATCCCACCACAATGCTGCATGTCCTTTCAAGCGTGTGACAACATGCTTGACTTTCTTTTCCTCTTCGACATCTTCATAGTCGAATTATGTGTCTAGAGCTCTAATACAGTCTAGAAGCTCCTCTGTGTCCAAGTTTCCCTCATAAACTGGAATGTCCATCTTTACCCTTGCACCCATCCTGACAATAGCTCTGATCAAACGCTCGTTTGATGCATCTTTGGCTGCAACTTATTCTTCATGTTCAGCCTCAACTTCTCTTTCGGAATCACTCAGATCCCCTGCACTGGCTGTGCATCTTTGCACCATCTCCATGTCTTCGAGTCTGGCTCGGAGATCACGTATTTGTCTCTCTATGGCTGGATCTGCCATCTACCTGCCTCTTCTTCGTTGCACTTTCCTATCCTCTAGATCGGGTGATTGTTTATCTCTTCTTGGAGGCATGGTGAATTCTCTTTCTCTGCTACAGAAATCAAAGAATCCTTCTATGCTCTGATACCAAAATGATAGCAATGCAGCCCCTTCCTCACAACCCGCAGGCCGGAAGGTCCACGTCAGCTCACAGGATCTTCTCTTCCTTTAGACCCGAAGAACTGAAATGTTCTTCTATTTTCCTATTGGGAAATATTCCCCCACAAAACTCTCACACAATCCCCTTCCTTTACTTATCAGGGAATCAGACTTCGTGACTTCAATAGGTCAATGATCGAACGTTGCACTCTCAGATCGTCGAGACCCAACACCTCAGTCAACAATGACCTTTCCCTTACCTATCGGGACTTCTCCTATCACGATTTCACTACTCATGATGTTGAACACTTCATTTTACTGACTCCCGACTCCTGATATGCTGATTACCTGACACGCGTGTGAGTTGACCTTTCAACGTCCTATCACCTCTATCGGGAATTCGGGGTTCACGATTTCGCGAATCCTGATGCAATGTTTTCGGCACTTCTCGCTGCGAAAATATGATAGCTCGTGCCACCTGTCCTCCACTCGCTGACTCCGCTATGGCCCACACACTGTCCTTCAACTGTCGGGATATTGCATATTGTGATATCGCAATTCCTGTTGCAATAATTTGGAGTTTCGATCTACGAAACCCCGATACACGATATGCGTGTATATCCAACGACCCTCGTGGCCCTGATCAATGGCTCTGCCCCTCTTGAGCTTTAAACCTCTAGAGAATATGACATCATATCTCCCTTGCACTTCTCCAAGATCTAACGGCTCACAGAGATTCATGGATTCTCCTCGGAGAATACCGACCGTCCCTTCCTTTTGGATGAATTTGACGAAATGACCAAGTGTAGCTCCACGGAACTCGTCTGCCTGCTTGCAAACTTATGACACCTCTTGAACCTTCAAGGGATCGCTTGCCTACACTGTCCTTCAATAAAATCAAAGGCCTCTCCTTCCTGAGCTTTTCCTTGACCCTGCATCTTCTTAGAAAGACTTATTGCTCTCACTCCTTGCGGCAACCTTCAGACACTTCCTAGTGATGAAGTCTCTTGACTCTACATGCTCTTGTAGCAGTAGTCCTCCGATACTTCACTCAGGTTCACAACCCTGAATTCTTACCTGACCTGTGCACTCCTTGCATGGATCCTACGCCCGACTGCACCTTTGGGATGAATGAGGACAAAAGCTATCTCTATCCGAACCCCCTATCAACGCACTCCTTGCGGACACTTCAACTGCACTCCTTGCAAGAATCCTCTGGCTCAAATAGAGAAACAATTGAAACTCATTCCTTCTTCCTTTCAGACTTCAATCCAAACATGAAATCATATACACAACATATAAAAGCAAATGTATAATAGGAAGCAAACATTTATGAGTATATCAACATCAATACACAGAGAACAGACACACAAAACCATGAATTTGAATCAAACTCTTCTATTAATTCAAATATCTGTACATGGGTGTTCTCAAACATCTCTCTGCATGCCCTTTCTCTTTCTGGATTTCAATCTCTAATAATGTTACAAATGAACAATGAGGGTGTCTATATCCCGTTTCCCTCTTGTGCTCTAGAAACTGTCTAGTCTAGAATTAAATTCTATCTACTTTACATTAACTATCTTAAATTTCGTCTACCTACTAAGGACGAGAGTTATCCGCTCAAGGTACATTACAATATACAAGTGTGCCTCATCTTAATGGTTCATTTAAGATCGCGCAACAATCCCAAAGTGTTTTTTCAAAATTTGTGTTGGCTTGTCCATCTATCCTTCCATTTCCGCGCTGGCTCTCTTGATGTGGGAGATGCTCCTGCATCACATGATCAAGATGGTGACACACCCAAAATTTGTTCAAGTGATTGACATCATTGTAGTAGATATCCCAGAAGCTTATGGATTACTACTTAGTCGAGATTGGTCCAAAAAGTTAAACGAATACTTTAGTACAGACTGGACTCACCTTTGGTTGCCATTGAAGGGACACATGAATATGATCAGGATCAATAGGGAAATATATATAAAACATACTGTCACCGACCTAGAAACCCTCAACGAACCCTCCTCGATAGATTTTCCAATGCTAGGAAATTATTCCCGTGACTCTGATTTTGGAAATTTCTCCCCCTCTCATATGATGTCCCTCTCACTAAAAACTCCAAAATGACATTTCAAGAAAATTTGTTGATGGCGGCAGAAGAAACCCTCTTCTGTCAAGAACCTCTATTCAAATCCACAAAGAAAATAGGAGGAAAGGAAGAAAGTGGTAGGAAAAAATAAACTGATGGTTTTCTCTCACATGTTTGGACCTTTTACTTTGATGGGTCTAAGTCGCAAGAAGGATCAAGAGCAGGGTGTATCCTCATTGATCCCAAAGGTAAACAAAATTTCCTATCCTGTAGACTAGAATTCGAATGCACAAACAACATTGCCTAGTATGAAGCCCTATTACAAGGGTTGAACAAAGCCATAGACTTGAACATTAACGATATAAAGGTTTTCGAAGACTCTAAAATCATTGTTAGACAAGGAACACTATACATTGCAACTTCCCCCACCCAAGGAATTATCAACGGGAAGTGAAAATAATGATAGAACATTTTGAAGCCTTCAACATTACAACGATCTTGAGAACAAAGAACACACTGGTTGATTCCCTAGCCATCGCTGCCTCAAGGATATCCCCTTTATAATAATATGAAGCCTCTCGGTTTATTAAGGAGCTACTCTACAAACCTTCGGTGCCAACAATATTTCTAATTGGAAGGTCTTTGAAGGAGATGAACAGATCATAAAAATTTTAACCAATCAGGAAAATTTCAAAGATCTGGCTATTGACGATGAAATATTTCATGAGCAATTAGTAGAAACCGATCCCCATGTACAAAAACCTGAAACAAATCAACTGAATGATAAACTGAGGCCTCAAACGATATCAAAAGGAGTAGCCAATTTAGAAAACCTTTTTGACTTAAGGGAAAGATTTAAAGGGCCAATGAACACAAAGATAGGGATTTCATGTCCCATGTACGAAACCATTAATCTAGGAATCCCGAAGAACCCTAAGAATATAAATATCGGTAAGACAGTATCTAGAGAAGAAAGGAAGGCCTATCTCAAACTTTTGAGAGAATATAAAGATGTTTTTGCATGGTCCTACCAAGATCTGAAAAATTATATCATTCAACACACAATCCCGTTGAAACCTGGAGTAAAACCCTTCCAATAGAAGCTCCAGAAGTACCACCTATCTCTAGAACCTCTCATGTGTCAGGAGTTGAAGAAATTACTAGATGCTAAAATTATATTCCAGGTTAGAAACTCTGCATGGGTATAAAATTTGGTTCTTATTAGGAACAAGTATAGGGAAATTCGTCTATGTGTGGATTTCAGAAACCTCGACAGAGCATAAGAAAAGGACAACTACCCAGTCCCACCGATGGAGCAATTCTTGCAGACCGTGTCTGGTTCTAAGATTTTATCCTCGTTGGATGGTTTTTCAGGTTATAACCAAGTTCTAGTTTCACAGAAAGACCGTTTGAAAACTACATTCCAAACCAAGTGGGGAACCTTTGCTTATAAATGCATGCCCTTTGGGTTAATCAATGTAGGGTAAACCTTCCAAAGGGCCATGGATGTAGCATTTTGGGGATTAATCAATAAGTGTGTAGTAGTTTATTTGGATGACATGACTGTGTATTCAAAGAATAGAGAAGATCACATCCGACACCTAACCCAAATTTTCGAGAGGTGTAGGAAATAAGGTATATCTTTAAACCCTAAAAAAACTATCTTTGGTGTCGAGGAAGGGAAACTACTAGGTCATATTATATATCAAGTAGGAATTCACATAGACCTAGAACTAATTAGGGCTATATCTCAACTTCCATTACCCCGCAACAAAAAGGCTATGCAATCCTTCTTTGGGAAAATAAATTTTGTGAGAAAGTTCACTCCCGATTTCGTTGAGACCATCAAACCCTTCCAAAAAATGATCCGCAAAGATGTTGAATTTAAGTGGGATGATGAACAAAAAATTTCTTTCAGCAATATTAAGATTACAATATCTCAAGCTCGAGTGTTGCAAAGTCCCGAATTTAGCAAATATGTTTTACTCTACACATTTGCCTCTGACCAATCATTAACTGCAGTATTGACTTAGAAGGATAATGAAAGCAATAAGGCTCTGGTCTCATTTATGAGCACTAATATCCAAGGGGATGAACTAAATTACCTTGCGATATACAAGAAGGATTATGCGGTGTACAAGGCAGTGAAGCACTTCAGATCTTACATCCTAAAGAACCATACCAATGTCATTGTACCTCATCCCGCAGTCCAATCCCTATTCACTCAACAGGAGATGGGGAAAAGAAGAGGAAATTGGATGGCATTGGTCCAAGAAATTTATTTAGATATAAAACTTGCCAAACTGGTTAAGGGACGAGGATTATGTAAACTGGCAGCTGAAGCCCAGGACCAAGTAAATGAAGACCCCTGGTGGGAGAATGAATTGGCATTATGGTGTAGTGAATCTTCATACATATCCCCAGGGAAGGAGTCTTGGTATGGGAAATTATCTTATCTCCTACACCATGGGACGTGCCCAGAGAACCTAAGCCCTAAGGAAAGGAGAGCTCTCAGGATAAAATCAACACAATATCCCCTCATAAATTTGGTGCTCTTCCACATTAATTATGATGGGGTACTTTTAAGATGTCTAGAACGAGAAGATATAGACAAGGTTATTAAGGATCTCCATGATGGTCCTGCAGGTGGACACTTCTCAGGGAATACCACTGCTCACAAAATATTGAGAGTCGGCTATTATTGGCCTACTCTGTTCATGGATGCTCACACATATGCTAGGAAATGTAAAACTTGTCAAATAAGTGTGGGGAGGGAAAAGAGAACAGTCATCCCACTCCAACTTGTGGCCGTCTCCAGGCCATTCGAGCAATGGGGGTTAGATATCATGGGAGAAATTACACTGTGTTCTTCAAAACAACATAGATACATACTGACTGCCACAGACTATTTCATGAAATGGGTCGAGGACATCCCTATGAATCATGTCAACAAAAAGGTGGTGATCCAATTCATAGAACAACAATTGATTACAAGGTTCGGCATGACTTTCTTCCTTCTTTTCGATAATGTCGCTTACTTTTATTCCACCTTATTAATAGATTTTTCTTTAGACAGAGGAATCATAATCAGATACTCTGTAAACTACTATCCATAGGGGAATGGAGTGGCTAAATCAACCAATAAGAACCTAGTGAGGATATTAAAGAAAACTGTTGCAAACAACCTAATGAATTAGCATAATTCAATTCATAATGCCTTATGGGATGATAGAGTAACACCCAAGGAAGCTATAGGGAATTTCCCATACTTTCTGGTATACGAACATGAATCCATTCTCCCGAATGAGATATATCTTCCATCTCTTTAGCTTGCTTAGGATTCTAGAGGACAACCCTCATCAGTCATTCAATAGAGAATTGATACCCTCCTAATGTTGGAAGAAGAAAGGGAAAAATCAAAATCAAAGTTCATTTCTCATCAGCAGGTAGTTAAAAGGTGGTTTGATAAGCATAAGGCCAAAGAGAAGAATTTTGAAGTAGGAGACTTAGTCCTGAAATGGGATAGTGTGACTGAACCGAGGGAAAGCATTCGAAGTTTCATAATATATGGCTTAGAACTTTTTAGGTAGACGATAAAATTGGGGTAGGAACGTATCAGTTGAAAAATCTGAGGGGGGAACCTGATTCTCTCCGGTGAATGGCCAATCCCTAAAACAATAATTCTTTAAAAAAAAAAAAGTGTGTGTGTTTTCATGATATTTTGTTTTTAGGTAGGTTGATTGTGGAGTTCTCCATTTTTTATTTTTCTTGTTATAGTATTGGTTATGCTTTGAAGATTGTGTTTAGCAAGGCATTGGTTGACCTTAGCTCATGCAGTATAATGAACTCTATTCTTGAATCATGTTTACATACAACACAAGAAGCGTTGGGAGAATTGTGGTTTTTTTGAAGGAGTTCTGTATCTAACTTGTGCAAATAAACAACCTTGACAAAGTGATGAAGTGTCCTCCTAGTGTTCTGGTAAAACCTAGAGGGAAATATGGCAAGCTAGAAAGGACCACTATTAGTCCCCAGTTTTGACTATATTATTTCCTATATCATGTCAAATATACCTCCATTCTCATATCTAGTATCATTTCCTTCTGGCCTTACCATGACACATTTGACATCGTTTTACAACTAAATGGGGCTATTCAAGGTTTTCTTATGATTCAAATTATTTTTAATGTATTTTGATATTTTAAACTAATGTTGATACTAATGTGACATGAGTTAGGTACTATTCCTTTGAAACATAACTTATTAGTACCAGGTACCAGCTCGCACTTAGTGGAGATACCAAAGAAGTTGTTGAAGACTTGCACGACATGGCCAGAGTGGATTGACTCCGATTCATATGATTGATTGAGTCATAACTCAATATGCTGACTCAGGGTGAGATTGTAGAACCGTTTGATTAGAATGCTTTATGATCCACACTTCTTGACACTGTGTGTCATGAAGTTGTGAAGTTCGTTTTAACTAACTATGAGTCATTTTCGGATCCGATATCTATTTAGATTAATGCACCTATGTTTAAAACTACTTTTGGAGAGGGTCTATATAAACTGAGGATCGCTCTCAAGAAACGGTGGTTACAATATACTATGTGATACGATTTTTGATAATACAAATTTGTTATGCATTATGTTATTCGCTATTAAATGATTTGAGTCGTTTTATGAATTTCCAGTGTGATATCATCTCATAGATTGATGAATTTTGAATGCGTTATTTATCCCTGTAGAACTTGAAGAATGAACTAGATTTGCTCTGTTTCTAGTTTTCAATTTGATCATGATTTAAAGGGAATGCGATTTTAGATTTACTCTGTCTTGTTAGGATAGTAAGATTACTCTGTTCTATTAGGATAGTCAACTTATAGTCAGTTTCTAGTTTTAAATTTGATCATGATTCAAAAGGAGTGAGAGTTTATATTTACTCTGTTCTGTTAGGATAGTTAGTTTATAGTCGGATTAAAGAAAGCTTCCAGTACCAGTAGGGTAAATAGGACATTTATTTGTTCTACCTGTGGATAGATTCAGAACTATTTTTGATGTTTAGATTAAAAGGTTTTCAAAAATGATCTTTCTTTTATGGCTTAGATAGATATGATGATGATTAGATGTTTAAGATAATGGTAGAAAGTCTTGGGAGATTACACTAGATCAGAAATAGAAGTACTTGTACTTAAGCTTAGAACTGTTTTCCTTTGATGAATTAAACAAAAGATGATTAGTTTCAAGATAATCATTAGGGTTCAGTTTTTAAAGAGTGAGTTTGTGTTTTCTTCTCAGAATAACCTTTATATAGGAATTAGAATCTTACAAGAACATACAGTTTAGCATCTCTAAGTTCACTTACCCTGGTTTGACAATTCAGTGTTTTCAGGTAATTAAAAATCTTTAATATAACAGCCTGACATTTTTGGCGCCATTGTCGGGGAGTTGTTTAGAAGGTAAGTTAGATAATTGTTTTGGTTATTTTCTTAAAATGTATTTGGTTTGGTGTGGTATGTTAGCAAGTTGATGAAAGAGGAGATGTGAAATGAAGGGTGAGAACTGACATATCAGTTATCACAGGTTCCTCTGAAACTCAATCTTAGTTTTTCTTTCATCTAGTATGTTTTCATGAGAAATAGAGATCATAGAGGTAGATTTAGGGGAAATAGAAAACAACAAAAAGAAGAAACCTCCACCCAAAAAGCAATAGAAACTGAGATTGGAACTTTGGCTGAGGAAACCATAGAGAAAAACATAGAACCGGGAAACACCACATACCAACAAATTCAAATTCCTAGTGATCCAAACTCGGTTGACACAGTTAATCCAGAAGAAGTGCAAGCTATTCTCAGGAACCCTGACACTATAGTTTCACAAATAACAACTGCAATTGTTGAATCAAAGGTAATAGGATCCTCAAAAGAACCAATAGGAGATAGCAATTTTGTCAAAAAGAATCCAGAGAGGTGGGATTTCACACCCTCACGAAAGAAAGATTAGATTGCATATACAATTTTTGGTAATCCTTTTAACATGGCAGAAAGAGGGAGAGAATTGGATAGAAGAGAACGAGGAGAAATTCATGTTGAAAATGAAGAATAAGAACAAGTAGAGACTGAGCTAAGACCAGAAACCACCTTTGGGTTTCCTAGTTTGGATTTGGTCCAGAATGTCAATATGAAAAACATCCCACCTTCGGCACTACCAACCTTTTATGGGAAAAGTAGTGAAGACCCAGATGTCTTTCTTTTTGAGTTTGACATCCTATGCAGGAGTTATAACTATCTCCAGGATGCACATAAACTGAAGTTGTT
>JZKD02S1981832.1:489255-503567 GCA_000966675.3 Picea glauca | reverse complement strand
CGTGCAGGTACCCACGGGCTAAACCTGAACAGGCCGTGGGTATGAATAAAAGCTAAGATAAAACAACACATAGGCAGCCCAGACCTAAAAAAGGCCTCTGGTATTGACAACCAGGGTCTCTAAAAGGTTTGGATGCTTTTACTTTAACAGAAAAGGAAAATTTGCAAAAAGAAAACAAATGCAAAGAATAACCAACACAATAAGGTAGACTGAAAGCAAGACAGTAGACCAACAAGACCCAGACAGGATCCAGAAAGCCCCCTGAGAAGGTAAACTTCTGACAGGGAAGAGGAGACTGCCTCTTAAGCTTCCTGGGCTCTACACGCTACTGAAACCACTACAACAGGCGTTCAAATGCGGGCTGTAGAAGGTCAGGGTGCGGGTTACATGCGTGTAGGCCTTCTGCAGGCCGCGTGTACCTATGTGTGTCCTGAGAATAAATGTCAAGCAACAATCAAGGAAAAAATGGTATTGATAATCAGGTTCCCTGCTAGCTTTGACCTAACAGAAAACAAATAAACAAAGAAACTGAAACTCTACTTATGTGAACTACCCAAAAAACCTTTAATGAAATCCGAAAACCCTAAGATTAAATCTCTCCAGTGGAGTCACCAATTCTGTTGTGGGGAAATTCTACCCTACGGACTAACAAGCTAGGGCTTAAAATTGCATGCAGATAATGACCCTTCAGAAATTACTTTTAACCTTCTACCCCAAACCTAAAACCCTTTTTCACATGCAAACATGGAAAGAATCAAATAACCTTTTTATCGACGGCTGGTGTAGATCCTCCGTTGCGCTTTATCCCCTTTCTTCTGCTGCTCCTTCCAAAAAGCGATCCTGCAATCAAGACAAAACTATGTATGCATGCTATTGTTCTACTAGAGGTTTAGAGATTAAACACAAATCAAATAAAACATATAAAACTCGTGTATTGGGACGGGAAAAGTACTCTTTATTAATCTCAAGATGAATCAACTTACAATGATATTAGAGATCGGCCACCGTTCCTTGATCCTGATCCTGGGCTCCTCCTCTTCTTTGTCCTCCAAATGCTTTGCTTGAATTCTCCTAAAGCTTGAGGAAAGGCTAAAGGGTTGGGACAAAACGGATTCGACAATTGGGTAGAGTTTATTTGCTATGATTTTTTCTCCTTTTGAATAGTACCCCTACCCCTTCTTTTATAGGTTAGAAGGAGCTAGGGTTTTAGATGAACTCTCGTCCATGCATGGCTGGGAGTTCCAGTTAACTGACCCAAATCTTTTCGTTCCGTCGACAACTTTCCTGATTTTTTGCTTTGTTAGGTAAACGCAGGCTGTAGTGGGCCAGCCAACGTTCCAACGTGTGCAGTATAAGGCCTGCCAACATTCCAACGCGCTCAGTAATGGGTTAGGGCGTAGGTTACATGATTTAAGAGGTTTTTCAAGAGTTTGTTCAACATGTATTTGGCAATGAAGGGCAATGAGTTGGCTTGATGCCAGGTAAGCATGTGAGGTGCAATTTAGGGTTATAACACCAATAGTTTCAGTGACTATCAACAATGTTTCTATTGGTAATACTTTAGTTGATCTAGGTGCAGGCATTAATATAATGACTATAAATACAATGGAACTCTTGCAACTAAGTCAATTCCTTCACCCTACCCCTACAGTTCTTGAAATTGCTGACAGAACAACTATAAAACCTGCTGGAGTCCTTGATGACATCCTTGTTACAATAGCTTCATGGGAATATCCTGTTGACTTCATGATTATTCATTCAAAGGACCTCATGAAAGGCCATCCAATCATTCTAGGGAGACCTTGGTTGGCCACGACCAATGCTTTCATAGGATGTCGCGGTGGGGATATGTTCATCTCAAATGGCATTTCTTCACAGAAACTTACTCTTTTTCCACCTGCTCAACTGGTTACAGAAGAATTACGCTGGCTAAAATGTCCCTATCATGAGAATGATGATGAAGAATATTTATTCTCTGTTGATGAGTTTCACGCACTACAAGAACCTACAGAGGATGATATTTTAAGTCAATTTCTTTCTGTGACAGAAAATGTTGAGTTCCCACAAACATATTTTCAATACAATCAAATTTTCAGAGAGGAATTTCAAGAACGAAGTGAGTTATTTTCCTCATTTTCACCATCTATGGTTTTCACCATTGATGAGAATCCGAGGTCATATACCATTCTAGTAGAACTTAGCCCAGGAAAATGTATATACATCAACTCTGAATTAAGTCTCAGCCAACAGGAACAATTGACAAACCTTTTGAAAGAACAGTCAGGAGCATTTGCATGGGAGTACATTGATATGAGAGGAGTGCATCCTGACACCTACATTCACCACATTTATATCCAACCAGGGATAACCCTAGTAAGACAACCACAAAGGCGTATGAATCCAATCCTAAAAGATTTTGTGAAAGAAGAATTACAGAAATTATTAAACGTTGGATTCATTTATCCAATTTCTGACAGCAAGTGGGTTTCACCTCTTGTTGTGGTACCTAAGAAAATGACAGGGAAATGGAGAATGTGTGTAGACTTTAGGGAGTTGAACAAGGAAACCCTAAAGGACTGTTTTCCCTTGCCCTTTATAGATCAGGTTTTGGATACCTTGGCTGGAAAAAGATCTTTTCCTTTCTCGATTGATATAGTGGATACAATCAGATTCAAATTGCTCCTGAAGACCAGGACAAAACAACATTTACATGTCCTTGGAGAACTTATGCTTATAAAGTGCTACCTTTTGGACTATGCAATGCTCCTGCTACATTTCATAGAGCATTCCTTGGGATCTTTGATGACTTAATTCATGATTTTGTGGAAGTATACATGGACAATTTTACTGTTTATGGTAACACTTTCGAAGAATCCTTAAGTAATCTTGAGAAAGTCTTGATTCGCTATCAGGAATTAAATTTATCCCTTAGTCACGAAAAATGTAAAATGCTATTAACTGAGGGAATAGTGTTGGGTCATCATTTGTCTACAGAAGGAATTAAAGTTGATCCAGCCAAAATTGAATTGATAGTTAAACTTTCCTCTCCAAAAACCCAAAAAGATGTGAGAAGTTTTTTGGGACACGCTGGATATTATTGTCGATTTATTGAAAACTTTACAAAGATAGCCAGCCCCATGTTTAAACTGTTAGCAAAAGATGCAGAATTTTGCTGGAATAACAATTGTCAGAATGCTTTTGAGAATTTGAAATAAAAATTGTCCATGGAAGCTATTCTAAGAGGACCAAATTGGTCTCTTCCTTTCCATATTTCAACTGATGCCTCAGACACTACTTTAAGAGGAGTTCTTGGACAAAAAGAAAACCAACAAAACTATGAAATTTAGTTCACTAGCAAAAACCTTACTCCTCCTGAATTGAACTACACTGTAACAGAGAAGGAATTTTTAGCAGTAGTTCATGCCATTAACAAATTTCATCATTACATCACTGGATATGAGGTTTTTGTACATACGAACCATTCTGCTGTCATATTTTTGATGAAAAAACTAGTTACTACTGGAAGAATCACACGATGGATTTTGTTGCTTTAAGAATTTAACATCACTATAGTTGATCGGCCAAGGAAAGAGAATGTAGTTGCATATTTTATTTCTCGTATTCCTCAAGATAGTACTGACATCCCAGTGAATGATAATTTCCCTGATGAACATCTATTTGCAGTAGCTGTTAAGACCCCTTGGTTTGGAGATACAACAAATTACTTAGCTACAGGAAGATTTCCAGCTCATTTGTCACCACCACAAAAGAAAAGAATTATTCAGCAAAGTGCTTACTACTCTTGCGTAGGAAGTGATCTTTTCTATACAAGTCCTGATATGATCATTAGGAGATGTGTCCGAGAAGACGAGATTCCCGATATCCTTCAGGCCTGTCATGATGGGCCATGTGGAGGACATTTCTATGATAAGAGAACAACATATAAAGTCTTACAATCAGGATATTGTTGGCCGACACTGTTTAACGATGCAACAAAATATGTGAGAAGCTACGATAGTTGTCAAAGGATGGGAAGACCTACCGTAGCAGACGATATTCCCTTACGACCACAAGTTGTGATTGAACCATTTGATAAATGGGCACTTGATTTTGTAGAGCTGATTTCCCCAATGTCGAGGAAGAAGAAGTACATCTTGGTTTGCACAGATTTTTTGACCAAGTGGGTAGAGGCAAAATCCTTATATCAAGCAACTGAGAAATCGGTGGCTGAATTTATTTATGAATATATCTTTACCCACTTTGGTGTTCCACAAGAGATTGTTACTAATCAAGGTGCCCAATTTGCTTCTAAGTTGATGAAAGAACTCATAGATAAATATGGGATAGAACATTGTAAGTCTTCCCCATACCATCCACAAGCCAATGGGCAAGTGGAATCCACGAATAAATTTCTAGAAGATATTTTGACCAAGACAATACATTTACATCACAAAGATTGGGTGGATAGACTTCCATAGGATTTATGGGCATACCGGACTACATGGAGAAATACCACTAGTCATATCGGACTACATGGAGAAATACCACTGGTCATACCCCTTATGAATTGGTATTTGGAAAGCATGTTCTCCTTCCCATAGAATTTCAGATTCATATCTTCCGCCTAGCAGCAGAGTTGGGGTTGAATTTGGATGAGGCATAGAAGCAGAGAGTCATGCAACTAAATGAATTGGGAGAAATTAGGTAAGATTCTCTTCAAAGAACTATCCTTGTACAAAATCAACGTAGCAAATGGCATGATAAATACATTAAGAAAAAATATTTTCAACCAGGGGATTGGGCATTGCTTTTCGATTCCAAATACAAAACTTTCAAAGGAAAACTTACGACAAGGTGTTTGGGACCTTATGAAGTGGAAACTGTTTTTTATAATGGATCTGTCAGAATCAAGACCATAGATGACTCTCAAAATTCCTTTGTAGTAAATGGACATCGATTAAAAGTGTATAACAAACCCTTGTCAAGAGATGACTTTCTACAGGAAATTGCCAAACAAACAGAAATAAATATAGTAGGAGAAGAGTCTTCTCCTCCTGCTAATCCATGATCATTTATGCTATTTTAAGATTTTGTAAATAATAGAATTTTACCAGAAAATAAAAAATCAAATAATAAAATATATATAAAAAAACATTTATTTTTGGATATGTTGATATATTGTCTTCAGTTTTACAGGTTTTTCAAAGCAAGTACAGAATTGAACTTCATCACTCTCGCAACAGGTAAGAAGGTAAGAACATTTTATTTTATGAAATTTTCTTATCAATATACACTGACTTGTTTTGAAATGAATAAATTTGAGCTTGTTTGCTCCCTTTAACTGCTCATTAAAGTATGAAAGGGGAATTTATCAGGGATAGGATTATTCTTTACTAGGCCTGATGAATTATGATGGGAAATAAACCCCCCTAGAGTTTTCTTTTAGCATTTTCTCAGACTCTCAAAATATGAGAAAGCAATGAGCATATACTAACTTGGGCTCATAAAATCCACAAGTAAGTGATTACTGTTCCAAAAATTATATCTGCAAGATTTCTATTTGCACTCGCGTTGGATGATGTGGAATACATTAAGGTCCACCTTCCAACAAGTCTCACTCCATCGACACCAACAACTTATATGGAGTAGATATTAGAGACTATCTAGTACCCTAGACTCTGCATGCCTCAATGGAAGATTTCCTTGCTAACAACCATGGGAATACATCAATGTCTCTTGGTTGATAGATCCTATAGGTGACTCAACACCAAGACCTTTATTCATACTTGTTAGGATGTACTATAGGTACCTTGAGGCCCATTGACATCATTGGTGGGTCATATTGCATTGGTTAACGACATTCATTAATGGTCGGTAATCCAATGATTTCTTTTTGTGTTCAACTCCAGAACATTTATTCACATAAATAAGAATTGTACCATGGGTTAAAGCTTTGAAGTTGTTGAAGACAAGATTTTAATTGATCCCTTTCAGGAAGGAACAAAATTCAGGTTCAGGGATAATCATCAGATAATTTTCTTTCATAAACAGGAAGTGTTTTTCTCAGCAAGATATTATTGGTTCAAGCTTCTCTGCAGATTTCAGGTTATTTCATCAGTACTAGTTAGTGCCAGAACATAATCCATTAGCTATAGTGGTCATCAGAAATACAAAGTCAAATTACAATTTTTTGCGCTCTCCAGATACAAACTTGACCTCAAAAGATCTCTACAGTAAGAAATGCATAACAAGGGAATAGGTAATATAATTCAAGTATGCTTAGTTTCATGTTGGTTTAATGTATTAAATTACATATTAATAATTTGAACTGGGAATTCCTCAATACTCCATAATGTTTCATTATACCTATACTCTGTACCTAATAAACCAATCTATGTCGACATTTCATATCATGGAAATGCACTACATTATCTTGGCTAAATTTGACACGATTCATATATAATAATATTTTGCAAATGTGTACGACCATCATCATTTCCTTACATGCTATCGATCCTCATGACAATTCAAACGTTCTTCTATGATTCCTCTCATGACTACTTCACACATCATACCTTATTCCTCTATTTCCCTCATCTAATTCTGTTGCTCACCTGTGGACCTTTCCTGTGATACCGAGTGAAATTATGGTGGCAAATCGTCACGAACCTGAGACCTTTGCAGACTTGGAGGCTCTTCTTGAGTATGAAGCCACCAAACACATTTTTCAGAAAGTTGGATGGGAGCCATTTTTCAAGAAATTCGATGGGTATGATGATTCAATTATGCTTCAGTTCACTCTGCATTTTCATGGTGGACTAGCTATAGTGGGCGAGCTAGAGTTTGAAGTCATAGAAAAATTCATCTCTGAAGCAATTCAATTACCCAACACTGGTCAGAAATGGACGAAGGGCCAGCCCGTCGACAAGAAGCTCTGCACGCAGCTTCTGCAACCATAGTACTAGAAATTACAATGGTTAGAGGGCACATCAAGGTCATGGTTAGAACCAAAATGGGCTCAGTTGCTAGCTATCCTCCAACGCTACCTCACTTGCGAAGGATGGTATACGATCCTGTTTCCATGTCATGCCCGACTCCTACTACATTTCAAAGGTAACCATTTGATGAACATACCCTATTTTCTGTTGAAGAGTTTAAAGAAAATGGTAGAACGGGTCTGCAAAGCCAAAGATTTTAGAGGTAGCTTATTTCATTTTGGTCTTGTCAAAATATTGATTAAGTCTGCATTATCCCATAAACAAGAAACTTGGTATATGTTCATTGTAAGAACCCTAGCCTCTGACAAATCTCGAGATAAAAATGTTAAGTCCGCTCCTCCACAAAATAGGTCGAACTCTAAGAAAAAGGGTGTTAAAACCCTGATCGAAATCTGTGATGACCCTAAGAATACACCAGACTGCACAGTTGAAGCTAGTGATGATAATCCTGGTACATAACATTCATTTGATGTCCATGGTTCTGATGGTGTGGAAACTAACCATGACAGAGTGGAAAACACTGTTCCTACAGAGGCGAATGTTGAAATTCTGATTTCTCCTCCACCTGCTACAAATATTATTGATGTGGAACAACTTGAAGAGTTAACTGACAAACCTAGGAGAAATCCCAAACGAAAATGCACACGCACATTGTCAGGTATGGATAACTCTGTGCCTAGTTACTCACCACAGGAAATATTAAAAAGTGTGCATGATCATGAGGAGGCTTCGGAGTCCTCTGAAATGACATGGACTCTTTCCCAACTGATTCGAAAATTCCGTAAAGTCAATCGGCAAGCTAATGCACCCAAAGAAATTGAGCAAGATAATCCAATTCAAATGCTAGTGGATACCCCTGCTCAAGTGTATAAAGAGTTTACTCCTAAACTCAGCCTAGTCGACAACCCTGATCAAGTGTATGACTAGCCTACTCCTAAACTTAGTCTAGTCAACAACCCTGTTCAAGTATATGACGAGTTTACTCTTGAACCTAGTCTAGTCGACACCCATGATCAAAGACCATATGATTTCACTCATGCGTCCAGTCCTCAAACACAACAAGGACATGGTAAACATTTGAATCTTACTGTGAAATTTCCTCCAGTAAATCCTTGAGATTAATGGTAGACAGATTAGAAAGCAAGAATCACAGGTTGAAAGAGAAGTTACAAGAATACACCATATTGGATTGACACATCAAAATAGAAAATGAACTTATGAAACTTAGGCAAACTCGTTTCTCGTCCAAAATTGAACAATTAAAACGAAAGAATAAAGGTCTTTTCCAGAGGAACATGAGACTGCAAAAGATTGCCAGGAAGCACATCATCATTAATCGAGTTCTTAAGAAGGAAATTAGAAGCATGAAGAAACATTAGAAATTGCAAATGTTGGTTGCGGCTGCTACAACACTCTGATGAATCTCAGTTTTTGACTTTTTGTTGTCTGAGGACATGCAAAGACTTCAGTTTGGGGGAATGCTAGTCCCCAATTTTGACTATATTTTTCCCTATATCATGTCAAATATACCTCCATTCTCATATCTAGTATCATTTCCTTCTGGCCTTACCATGACACATTTGACATCCTTTTACAACTAAATGGGGCTATTCAAGGTATTCTTATGATTCAAGTTATTTTTAATGTATTTTGATATTTTAAACTAATGTTGATACTAATGTGACATGAGTTAGGTATTGTTCCTTTGAAACAGAACTTATCAGTACCAGGTACCAGATCACACTTAATGGAGATACCAAAGAAGCTGCCGAAGACTTGCACGACATGGCTAGAGTGGATTGACAGTCCGATTCATATGATTGATTGAGTCATAACTCAATATGCTGACTCAGGGTGAGAATGTAGAACCATTTGATTAGAATGCTTTATGATCCACTCTTCTTGACACTCCATGTCATGAAGTTATGAAGTTCATTTTAACTGACTATGAGTCATTTTCGGATCTAAGATCCGTTTAGATTAATGAACCTATGTTTAAAACTATTTTTGGAGAGGATCTATATAAACTGAGGATCGCTCTCAAGAAACGTTGGTTACAATATGCTATGTGATACGATTTATGATAATACAAATTTTCTATGCATTATGTTATTCGTTGTTAAATGATTTGAGTCGTTTTATGAATTATGGAGCGTGAAGTATGAACAAGTTTTGCATGGAATGATATGAGTAGCTTTGGTTTCATTTTAGGCGATTGCACCTCTTGGTTGGGCCCACCAATAGGTTCAAGTCGTTGTCTCTTTTCCATAATAGAGTTAGTTTATTTTAGTATTTTAGAATCTGTATATGAGTTAGTTTATTTGAGTTTGGGAATCACTTTGTTAGATTCTTGCTTAACCATTCTTCGGATTGGACCATTTCCAGTGTGATATCATCTCATAGATTGATGAATGTTGAATGCATTATTTATCCTTGTAGAACTTGAAGAATGAACTAGATTTGCTCTATTTCTAGTTTTCAATTTGATCATGATTTAAAGGGAATTCGAGTTTAGATTTACTCTGTCTTGTTAGGATAGTTAGCTTACTCTGGTCTGTTAGGATAGTCATCTTATAGTTTGTTTCTAGTTTTAAATTTGATCATGATTCAAAAGGAGTGCGAGTTTAGATTTACTCTGTTCTGTTAGGATAGTTAGTTTACAGTCGGATTAAAGGAAGCTTCCAATACCAATAGGGTAAATAGGACATTTATTTGTTCTACCTGTGGATAGATTCAAAACTATTTTTTATGTTTAGATTAAAAGGTTTTCAAAAATGATCTTTCTTTTATGGCTTAGATAGATATGATGATGATTAGATGTTTAAGCTAATGGTAGAAAGTCTTGGGAGATTACATTGGATCAGAAATAGAAGTACCTGTACTTAAGCTTAGAACTATTTTCCTTTGATGAATTAAACAAAAGATGATTAGTTTCAAGATAATCATTAGGGTTCAGTTTTTTAAGAGTGAGTTTGTGTTTTCTTCTCAGAATAACCTTTATATAGGAATTAGAATCTTACCAACACATACAGTGTAGCAAATCTAAGTTCACTTACCCTGGTTTGACAATTCAGTGTTTTCAAGTAATTAAAAATCTTTAATATAGAAGCTTGACAACCGCATGTACCTCAAGATAGAGCTAGTAAATATTCACCGTAACCATCTCATTTTGTAAATAACAGACGTCCCCCTCTCCCTCTCTCTCAAGGCATTCTGCTGAAACAAAATCAATTATATCAAATGAGTTCAAAGTAGGATATGGTATGCAAATAACTCTGTCGGGGATATGGACTCTCACTGGCAGCGGAGAAAGGTTTGTGACGTCGGGGTGAATTTGTCAGGGCTATGGATGCTTTCTAGCAGCAGAGAAAGACTATAGCAAGTGAATGATGATAACTAAAAGGCCTGGTGCTAGTGAATTCTTTACCCGACTCTTGTAAAAAGAGGGCATGGGTCATGGTTAAAGGAAACAAAGGTGAAATAAAGGTTGAAACCCCACAGGCATGCCTAGATTCACCAACTACATAATTTCAAATGCAAGGATAGAAGAGGCTTTGATAAAAACAAGTTAAATTCTTAACCATCTTTTGCATCAGATGAGCCCAAAGTAGGAACAAATATTCTTCTTTCGCCCAGTAAGTCACCATTTGTTGATCACTCAACACACGCTAAAAGCCTTATCAAATTTTGTCACTTTTTGGGTACCACTTGTTTTCTTCATTTGTCTGACTCGATTTCACTTTGGGAAATGGTTTATCTTTTTTTGTTTTCATGACTCTTATCACCTATTCATGTTTGTCTCAACTTATGAAACCTCATGTTTAAAATACCTTAACACCTGAATTAAGAATCGATAGCTAAACATTGCACCTCACGCAATCATGTTCGACATTGGAAAGAATTTGAGTAAGTAAAGGAACCACACAAAAACAATAGTCGATGAGCATCAATCTTCATCGGCATCAGTAGAAGGAAGTTTTGGTTTACGTAATATTTTTGGATAAATGTTCAAGAGATAGTCGATCCCCTTCTGCCTTAGTAAAATTCAAGGAAGATAGATGATAACAAAGGACGTAAAGACATCATTGATAGCCGATGCCCGATGCACTTTATCGAGATTGAGGAAAATCTAGAAGGATCACAACAAACATTTCAAACACAATAAATTTATCTCAATAGCCGATGCATTTTCGACATCAGGACTTTTTCAAGGGAGGTGATCCAAGAGAACTTGGGTAGGTTTATCACCGATCTCCAATCCTTGAAACTTTTCAACATAAGCAAGCTAGGATTTGGTTTTAGAACTAATAGCTTAAGGAAAGTCCTGACTCCTATTAATACGAGTGAATTAAGTCATTGGTATTGAACGCCACGAGTATTTACCAGGTAAGAGGTTTGTGTGGTCTAGTTCCCTAGGTCCTAGTCACACCTTCGAGTCATCTTTTCCACGTCAGAACTATATTGGAAGATTGAACGGAATCAGAGATTTTGCAGGAGGATATCAACGAAAATGTTCACAGCACAATCCTGACCCCCGATCCACCAGTTGAAAGAGAGGAACAATGGGACATTTTCAACATTAGATACGATCAGATTTTGGACATTTAAGGAAATAGTTAATGCTTGATCCTGCATTAGTTTCTACCCCATGCGCCAATTAGACAACAAAATTTTGAAACTACCGATAGACCACATTATCCCATGTGCCTCTATCATTAACTCACGATGAATTTAAGTTTAAAATCCTCTAAAGATTCAAAATTATATTTGTTGAAATTTCACTCATAACTTGAATTGAATGGCTAATCTAACACAATAAGATTTTCCCTATTTAAATCTCTTGAACTGTTGCGAGAAAATTCATTCTACACGTAAGTGAATTCCAGAGCATCCAAAGGAGCAGAGCGAGCAACTCAAAGAATGTACTGACCCTCTTGATTATCAAAAAATAGGTTTAACACGCTTTAGAGGTAAGTATCCAAGCCTGTCAATTCAATTCATTGGTTATAATTTATATATGTTCATCTGGTTTCTTACATAGTCTCTAAAATCCACTCTAGTTGCAGGAAGAATGTCGCTGAGAAAGACAACCACTAGGTGCTCGTTGAGAGCACCAAAATTGAAAGAACCCAAGATAGGAGAAGGTTCTTTTCTGGGGATCACGAAGCAATTGGAGTACACTTCCAGGGCAAAGCTTGTCATAAAAAATTCTACAAAGAAATCTTTTTCCTAGCCTCCAGCCTTTGGCGACACAGAGGCAAGCACTGGATCCAAGGTAGTGCTCCCACAATGGGGGGATCTATTCAATAGAATTAACTGATGTTATCAGGATAATTGTTAAGTGTGGACACAAATCAATCCCCCTATATCCACCTAGATCTAGAACAAAACAAGACAGGACATGGCACTTTCCCTAAGCTCTAATCATTGAATTTACTATCAAACAAGAGATGAATGGCATACCTTTGAATATTACTTCCTTATATCTTTGTTTTCCTCACTCTGCTCCGATGCTCTTGTGATATTGGATCTACAATGAAACAAACCAACTAAAGTGAAAGAAACAATAGTGTACTCAATGAAATATTATACATGTGATCAAGGAGTCATGTAATAAAATGAGAATGATTTTATGAGAAAGAAACATGCCACTGTATTATGTAATGTGGATGAAATATACAACTTATTCTCTCAGTAAAAGTTCTTCTCCCTTCTTTCTTCTGGAATTCAGGCCACTGACCCTTCTAAAGGAAACATATAGGTTTACATCATTAACGGTCATAAGAGTGATGAAAATAATGTGTAACAACTAAAAACAATACCTAGAGTATATCCCACACAGCGACCCAAACATAAGGGCACTCGATGACCAGGTGTTCCCCAACATATAACGGTCATATTTACACATGGTGGCAAGCAAAACCCCCATTTACCTCTGCATAGAGGTTCTGAAATGGCTTATCAACCACACGAATGGGCATAAATGTTTGATCAATTATGAGAATGGCAGGTACGTCAGATTTTTCCTCCCGACAGAGCTTCAAAAATACTACAAACTCAGGGAACCAGAGGAGCATCTCAACATGGACTTCATGGTGAAGTTATATGAATTCCATGACACCAACTAGTTGATGGATTCATGGTGGAGGGAAGACAATAAGTTCACTAATAGGAGCAATGGATGGTACAAAACAATCAACCTGAGGGAGACATACAACTACTTGATGGATCTCATCTGTTGACTATGTGAAGAAAAGGATTGGTCCAAGTTTTCGAAAGCATGGATGCCTTTGGCATACATAGTGGCAATCACCTAGAGAAACTTCAACTAGGGAGAGATAATCTCAAAACAGTTGAGCACCTGTATACAACAGGCTCAGTCGTCGAAGGAAGGAGAGGCATCAACTTTCTACATGGCCTCGTACCTGCTCGATGTCATGTGCGCGAGGAATGTATTAGACAAAATGAATCTAAGATGACATGTTATAGAACTCCCAGTCCACATCTACTTCATTTTTCTATGGGAAAAAAGGTACAAGAAATATTACGCCCTCATCTGTGATGAATTCATCGCCCACAATTATTTTATTATTTTTAAAAAGGAATGCCCAAGGCTATCAACGACATCCAAGAAAATGATAGCCAAGGTAGGGCATTGGTACTTGGATGAGTGTTCAACCTACATCAGGGTGTTTGGGGTCACCGAAGTGTAAATTTGTTGAGCCTACACAAAATATATCTAGCTGAACAATAATACACACATTTGCAGAGAGAATTGGAGAAAGAAGAAGAAAGAGAGAAAGAATGAAAGAATTATCATTAACTATATTCCACACTCAAAGAGTGAATAATTTACAATAGATATAGGATAAATGAGTAACTAATGAGCCATAGTGGTGGTCTAGAGTTATCTGGACACACACCAACAGTTACGGGAGTGAACTTCCACCTAGTCTAGTCTCTCAGGCAGTTACAGGAGTGAACTGCCACCTAGCAGAGTTAACTAGTCAACTAGTCTTCATTTAACTGACTGAAAAGAGAGTAGTGAGGAGTTAACTCAGAGAATCAAGTGTAATGTGCTAGTCTGGTGGTGATCCCAAGACAAGTTCACATTAGATGGTGATGATCCCAATGTTGCATGGTGACAAAACCAATGTAGCATCTAAACTCAACTCAACTAGTCAAATTGAAGTGTCAATTGAAAGAGAATATTCTCTAGGTGGAATATTCTCTCCTAAAATATAGGAGACTGGATAATGACTAATTATGACTAATAAACAAGGAAAAACCTTAGGAAAAATAAATCCTAGGTGT
>JZKD02S1981832.1:476382-489205 GCA_000966675.3 Picea glauca | reverse complement strand
AATTACAATGCATAAAAAAAAATGAGAAGGAACAAAAAGCAATTGCTAAGAAACCCTGTCCTTCACTCTAACAAGACCTTGCAACTGTGCAAGTTTGTGCTCATTGAAGATTTTGTTGAAGATGTAGATTTCTGCATGGATATGATGAAGTATATGGACCATTGTGATGTCCACACATATACAATTTATCTTCTTGTAATGAAAAATATCCAGATAAAGTTTGGATGAAATTTTGAAAACTGTGCAGCCATTTTTGGAAAAACGTTGAAATTTTGTTGATTTTAAAAAGATCATAACTTCACTTTCCGGACTCTGTTTCGGATGATGTTTTTTTTTGAAATTGGATATTTTTGCGAGAGGAATTAAAATATCCAAATTTTTTCTGCAAATTTGGCTCATAAAATATCAGAATGGAGTCTGATGTGCGCGACTCTCTTTTTGTCTCCTAAGATGCATGCATTGCGCATGGAAAAGTGTCTGCTTGTAACTCCTAATATGCATGCCATATATCTTCCACATGAATTTCATAAAACATATCTGAAATGGAGTAGACATCATCTTCAATTATTGGAATACAAATTTCTGCAAATACTTTTGTAGAATACTCTTAATAATAAGAGGCTTGATCTTCTGATGGCTTCTCTTCTGGCTCTATCTTTCCAATCCCCTGCATGAAATATTCACAATCTTCTTTATTCCCAATTAGAACCTCCAATCTGGTCCATAATTCATTTGGAGTGAATTCTTGTGTGACATCACATACTTGGTGGAGAATTTCTGGCAAAATAAATGAGAGGATTCATCCTATGGCCATATCTTGTCTATTGAGAAAATCATTTTTCTCATCAGTGGAATCAAGCTCTACTTCCATTTCCATATTTATTTGGTACAAGCATCTACATCTAAGAAGAAGAAGAATTTTTGGCTTCCATTCCAAATAGTTATGAGGCCTGAGAAGTATTTCCGACGAATAATCCATCTTTATGTGTTCTTCAATCTTCAGTACCTGCAAAAAAAATTGGTGTAGCTTTTTCTTAGAAGTCTATCGGCTCTGATACCATGTAAATGTTTTAAACCTGCATAGAATAGATCTAGCTAAATAATAATACACACATTTGCAGAGAGAATTGGAGAAAGAAGAAGAAGGAGAGAAAGAATGAAATAATTCTCATTAACTGTATTCCACATTCAAAGAGTGAATAATTTACAATAGATATAGGATACATGAGTAACTAATGAGCCATAGTGGTGGTCTAGAGTGATTTGGACACACACCAATAGCTACGGGAGTGAAATTCCACCTATTCTAGTCTTTCAAGCAGTTATAGGAGTGAACTGCCACCTAGTTGAGTTAACTATTCAACTAGTCTTCAGTTAACTGACTGAACAAAGAGTAGTGAGGAGTTAAATCAGAGAATCAAGTGTAATGCGCTAGTATGGTGATGATCCCAATCCAAGTTCACATTATCTGGTGATGATCCCAATGTTGCATGGTGACAAAACCAATGCAGCATCTAAACTCAACTCAACTAGTCAAACTAAAGTGTCAACTGAAAGATAATATTCTCCAAGTGGAATATTCTCCCCTAAAATATAGGAGACTGGATAATGACTAATTATGACTAATAAAAAAAGGAAAAACCTTAGGAAAAATAAATCCTAGGTGTGTGTGAAGTAACTCCAACACAAAGCACCACATCTCCTACTAGCTCATGTCCCAGACCGACTCATCATGGGATAAATCTGTTATCAGACCATCCTGCAGGGCTATATTGCCACATTGGTCAAAGACAAGAAGTGAGATTTCATACCCTGTGGTTTCCATATGGGGTTCTATCTGGTAAAGGATACTACTCAATCCAAACAAGGAGGGTTGAGATAACTTGAATTTAGGTTCCCTACAGGCTGATTTCACAAGCATCATCCTAAAGGCCTAGTTGTAATACACCACAGATGAGCCCCAATTATATTGTGAATTGTAAACATGTTTTGTAAGCTAGTGAGCTGAGTGTTGATAAGCTAGTGGGCTTATGTGTTTACTAGGTCGAAGAGCCCATGTGTTAAAGGACAGGAGCCTGATTTTGTATATGTAATTATGCAGATCATTAATAAAATATAAACATCACTGCGTGCAGACCAACCATGAAGAAAAATTTATGGGGGACTAAGTTTCCATAAGGTTGGGTAAGGGAGGAGACTAAGTGTTTGGGCCCAGGGATAAGATAGGGGGCTTACTTCTAAGGGGATAATATTTTATTATTATTACTAAAGACTAAGGTGGACAATTATTGAATGTTTTCCTAAGTTCCTAGAAAAGGGACGTATGCTAAGTGGGGTGCATACAACTCTAGGAAGACAGGTGTCGACCTATGCACATGCAGTTAAAGCTACAAAAGTCAGCTGTGTTGGGGGTTCGCTCACTGATTCTTCCATCCTCCACCTGAGTTTGCTGGGATTCCTATCTGAACCCATTTTTCCTCTGCACTGGACCTCTGCATAGCCATGCACCTATGAAAAACCAGATCTTTGAATCTCATGGCCTCTGTATTTGACCTTTGCAATCTTCACTCACACACCTAAGACCTGAAATCCATGAGTTGTTTTGTGTCTTTTGTGAAGCCCGAGCATCCCGTATTTTTCTGTGTCGTGTGTGTGATAGTTGTTGGTTGTTGTGGCCATGCAATTCCTTGGTTGAGTGTGGCTTGCTTCCGTCATCTATTCCTTGCGGAGCCTTGTTGTTGTCATCCTTGTGCTGGAACAGAGTTGAAGAAGCACGTTGTCAGGCCTATGTGCAACACTCTCTCCAGGTGAGAGAGGTGGTTGTGGTTGAAGAGGAAGGTTGTCAAGCATGTGAACAACTCTCTCTAGGTGAGAGAGTGTGTTGTGGAGGTGAGATCTCCTAAAAGGGGTCCATTAGCTACTACAGAGCTCTGAGAATTCTGGTCCGGCTTGTTGCTGAAAGCCAAGGAAAGGGAGGTGAATCAACCGATGGACTATGTGATAGTGAAGGTGTATATGCCTGGGGTGGGGCAAGCATGTGGGGAATGAGAGTCTGTGAGAAGTGAGCATAAGTCACTCCTAGGAGATAATCCTTCCTCATAAACTGTGTGTCTTCCTATTGACCTTTCCTAGCCTAGGATTCCCTTGCCCGATGGAGCTTAGTCCTAGGTTAGGGGTGACCTAGTGCTAAGAGTGATGAGTAGTGTGGTCTAATACTAAGAAGTTCGTGGAAGGTTGACACGCAGTTGGTGGTGTTACTCCAGTTGAAAAGATAAGTATTATTAATGTGATTAATTTTATGTTATGCATGTTTGTGATGAATTGAATGTTATAATGTATTTTTTTGTGTATATGAATTACTGTCTATTACCTTTGAATATTTATGATAGCAGTAACTATGTGCTATGTGTTTTATTTTGATTAAAATTAATGTTAGATATATCTATGTATGTATTTATTTTCACAGTGGTATCATTGGTTGGCTCTGTTGAGGGCTGGGGATGTTACAATTTGGTATCAGAGCCAAGGTTTCAACGTTGAGCCTAGATGGGCCATGTTAGTGGAGGTTGAAGCATAAGTTTGGGAAAATAATTGTTGTCTAAATGGACGAAATTCAAGTTCAGATCCATGGTTTACAACACTAAGCCTGAATGGGTTGGATAAGTGGTCATTGGAACAAAGGTTTTAGGTGGAAATTGTGTCTAGAGGGACTAATTTCGGACCTCAAAACCTTTCTGAGTGCCAAGAAGTTATTTTGGTCATGTGGCGAAGCTTAGGAGGCGTAGCGGTATTATAAAACCACGACAGATGTGGTATTTGGCCACATGGAGAGAGATCACAACGCTGGTGGTGTTGGGACTGTAAGATTTGTTTGGAAGGAAGGATAATCCTTTACAACGATCAAATCTGGAGAAGGTGCAGGAGGGTTATCTTGGAAGCCTTTTGGAGTTCGACGATCGGAAGAAGCGGGATGTGCAGATGCACAAACCTCTAAAGCTCAAAGTTTCGAAGAGAAAAGTAGACATGGTGGGGCCATATGACGTTGCCTGGGGTGACGTGGAACTTCCTAGGCATACCACATGCCATTGCTTTAGTTGGTGACATTTGTACTATGTGGGCCAGAGGGTAGAGAAGCTCAGAAGTTTGGAAGTCATAGATAGGAAGGAAGTGTTGGATCATTTTGTCATTGATGCCAATGGTTTGATTGATTGATGTCAAGTGATTGATTGATGCCAAAGGATTGATTGATTTATAATTGATGTCAAATTCAATATGTATTGTCCTTGATGAGATTTTATAGATGTCAAGTATATGATGCATATGATGTCATGCATAGTTGAAGATGGATCAATGAGTTGTCATTGATACATGATGCATAGATGAAGACGGTTCAATGTGGTTTCTTTGATATATGATGCATACTTAGATTTATCATTATAGTTGTATCATGGTTGATAAGGTGCACAAATTGATGAACTCCAAAGTTGTCCCCTTATGGTGAAATCCCTCACGAGAAGTTGCTTTATGGTTGAGTTATCCTAGAAGAATGGTTGGAGGACCCATGCTTGAGTGTGGAATAATAATATGAAGATCAGTGAATTTGTCAGTGAAACTATCCTATATGGATAATGATTTTCATACCATTTCTAGTGGTATGTGGAATTTCACATAACTCCTCATGGTTTGAGAGTTATGGATTTACGAAATTGGAGGACCCCCATATGTTGTCTTGAAGCCCCAATTGGTCAAAGAAGTCAAAGTGCTTGAAAAGAAGAAATCATTATTTAAATGATAAAGTAAAGTGAGAATGTCAAGAAGGATTATTTAAATGATAAAGTAAAGTGACAAAGTCAAGAAGGATTATTTAAATGATAAAGCAAAGTGACAAAGTCAAGAAAGATTATTTAAATGATAAAATAAAGTGACAAAGCCAAGAAGATTATTTAAATGATAATGTGAAGTGACAAAATCAAACAAGATTATTTAAATGATAAAGTGAGGTGACAAAGTCAAGGAGGAATATTTAAATGATAAAGTAATGGAAAAACTTCTAATTATGGAAAGTGGTTAAACCTAAAATTTAGGAAAATAGGTTAAGTGACCTAGAAATGGGTTAAGTGACCTAGAGATGGGTTAAGTGACCTAGAAGATGGAGAGTATAAATACGAGGCAAGGCTCTCTCATTTGAAATCACACTTGAGAATATTGAATATCTATAGGTGACTGAGGTAACCAAAGGATATCTAAGCCAAATTTCAGAGGGAAGGTGAAGAAAAGAGGGTCGGAATTCAAGGGAGGAGAAATTCTTTTGATGATGCTTTCTAAAGTATGTTATTTACAGGTCATCTCACCATTTTCGCAATAACCTTTTTTATAGAATGATTTATACTGTGAGATTTATATTCCATTGAGGAAACATATTAAATCATATTTGGTAAAAAATTAAGCTTGTGGATTGTTGTATTTTTGGAGTTACACTCCGTGGAAAATAGGGTTTGTGGCTAGTCCTAAAACTAGTCTAAAATAGGTGTTTCGGGTAAACACGTCATAACTTCTTCATAACAGATCCAAATTCAGTAATACTAAATATTGTGGTTAGATTACATTATTTAGTATGTTTTGTAACATTTTCAGATTGATTCAAAAAATATTCCGTGTGGGGCACACTCTACAAGGTCACTCTCTAGAATAAGCCAAAATTCAGCAAGGTATGCAATTTTTTTCTATAACTTATTTTATGAGAGATTCCAAGTAGTGACACCTGGGGGAATTGCATAAAATACACTGAAGAACATTGTATATCAGTTTCATATCTTTATTCATTACAAGTACAAAGTTATGATTATTTTAAATTAGGGTTGTTGACTAATCCAAAACTAGTCATGGTTGAGACACACAGTTGATGAGTTGGAACATACATGAGGTGTATAGTTGATGATGTTGGTACATATTTATTGATGAGTATTTGACACATGATTGGTACATACTTGGTACATGGTTGGATGGAATTGTTTATGGTACATGTTGATTATAGGTTGTTTGGTACAAGTTGGTGCATGGTTGATGCACTTGATTATGGTACAGATTGATATCTGTTGAGGATTGTTGCCTCATATAAATTAGTGTTGAGGGTGTTAGTTGAGTATTTCATTATAGAACTGGTGATCGTGTAGAGTTGTACTCTATTCAATTGCTGTTGAAAAACCCCAAGGATTTTAGTCTGTAATAAAAAGAAAATTGTACATACATTTTGTGTTCTTTGTGTTCCTGGTGGTGATGACTCGATGATGATATATTGTTGATATATGTTGCTGATATGTGCTCACATCTAACTGGTTATAAATGAAAACAGTGAGTAATGAGTTAATGGTGATTGTTAACTAATGAGTTTTGTGTAAGAGGGAAGTTTTGGGAAAAAGAGCCCTACACTATTCACCCCCCACTCTTAGTGCAGTCGGTGTGTCCAACAATTGGTATCAGATAAGTCCTTCACTATAAGCCTTAATAGGCTTGGAGGAGATAAATGGACACACAAATGGATGATGAAGTTCCAATCCTTGATGAGGAAAACTATTCTACTTGGAGAATAGAGATGAGAGTACATTTGAAGGAAATGGGAGTAGGTATTTGGAAGGCAGCCATTGGTGGATCAGTTTCCATGAAGAACAAGTCAAAGTTTGCATCTCAAAGGGAAGGAAAGAAGAATGATGCATTGGATATCAAGACCATTCTTAGTGGACTCTCAAGACCTATCAAAGAGAGAATGGGACAATGCACTTCTACCAAGGATCTATGGATAAAGCTAGAGAAGAAATATCAAAGCAAAAAAGAAGATATTGAAGACCACTCCATCAATATCATCAAAGGTAAAGAATCTCCAAAAATTATTGATTACGTTATTTCTAAATGTAAGCTTGAAAGAATTTCAAATGAAGACAAAGAATCAAGTGATGATAACACCAAGGAAAATCTTGAGGACATTTCAAATGAAGGCAAAGAATCATGTGATAATGTTGGCAAAAAGGAAGATCTTGAAGACATTTCAAATTAAGGTAAAGAATTATCAAAAACCCTTGATTGCAATATTTCGAAAGATGATGATGTTGAATTTTTCTCTACAAGTGAAGAAGAAAATCTAGAGATAGTTTATGTAGAGTTTGATGGTAGTTATCCCATGGAGAGAATAGAAGAAAATCTATTGGAACTTCAAAAGAAGGTTGAATATGGTTTATATGAATATAACAATGACCATTATTATATAGACTATATCTATCTTTAGGATAACACTAAAAAGTTTCTTAATAAGAGTCAAAGGCACATATTGAAGTTAAGGGAAATGCTCAAGGAACAAGAAGAGAGTAATAAGACTCAATTAGAAGAAAGTGAAGAAGAGATCACAAGACTAAGGAATGAAAAGGATGATAATAAGGTAGATGATGAGATTAGAAAAAGTCTTGAAACTATTGTCCATCTCAAGACCCAAATTGAAGAAGCCAAAAGGATAGATGAACTATTGAAGAATCAAATAAATGAAAAGGAAGAGTCATGTCATAAGTTAGAATCTGAAGTTGTTGATCTTAGAAAGAAAGTAGAGAAGTCAAATAAATTCTTGAATAGATCACAAATCTTGAATGAGATCTTGGAAAGCCAAAGATCACCAAATGATAAATCAGGTCTTGGATACAATAAAGAAGCTACACATGCTGAAGCAAGCACCTCAAAGAAGCATGAGGTAAGTCCATAAAAGGATGAGGACAATGTTGCAAATCAACCATCTACACAAGGCAAACAAACTTTCAAAAGAACAAAGCAAGGAAGACATCGATAAGCTATCTTTGGGACACCAAAGAAAAGGTATGTGTTGGGACTCAGAAATGTCATCTTTCCATCCACCTTTCCCTTCATCAGTCTTCACATTTCATTGCCCCATTAACCTTTCATGATACCATTTTCATAATTAAATATGGGTTAACCTTATTATTTTCCAAATCATTTATTTTAGTATTAAAAGGGAATTTGTGATTAAATATCAGAAAATTGACATGTTTTCATATATCTCAAAAATGTGTGAGATTTATCATGTGTAGGAATATGTGAAGGATTAAATCAAAAGACTTCTCAAATACTTCCTCCACCATTTCAAGATTTGAGAAGATAATTCAATCCTAATCCAAGGAGAAGATCATGGAGATTTGGTTGTCATATCTTATCCAAGATATATGAGAGATATGTTTGAGGATTTGAAGTGATTATATTTTGTAATAAAGGAAAATGGGTTGAGAGAAAAGTGGATCTGTAATTATAGATGTTTATCTCCTTTTCAAAGATCTCATGTATAAAAGAGAGTTCCTTCTCTTCATGAGGGGGGGAGAATCAATATTATGTGAAAGAGGAGAGAATCAACATTATGTGAAAGATTAGAATCATCATTATGTAGATTAAGGGAATTGTTATGAGATAGGTTCTTGAGGAGAATTGTTATGATGTAGATTGGATTCATGAAGAGACTCCTTTTGTAAACCTACCTGTTGAAGATTAATGCAAGTTTGGATTTAGTGATTTTGTCTCTCTTTGAAGTTATCATATTATGATATAAAGCTTCCATGTTGGCATCGACAAGGGCCATCGATCCATCTTGGTAAGCTTATTGTAAATTGTTAGTGTAGATTTTCATTTCATGTATTTATTATTTTGATTTCATGTTATTTTGTTTGATTTCACTCTTCGAATGTGTTGCAAGGTTTGGTAATGCAGGAATAGTTGGATCTCCATATTTCACAATACATGAGCTTTAATGGAGCATCCCACTTGTTAATTTAATTGTTTCAGGGGATATAATCAAAGTTCACATTTTCCTTTCATGAGCCATCAATGAACGGGTCCATCACCTGGGCAAGATCTTTTGCTTGTTTATGAGTTTTTCTTTCCATCTTTCAAGTCGTGTGAAGATTGTTATTTTTAAGAGTGTGTTGGTTTCTAAATGGTTTTTTAATCTAATCTATACTAAACAGACATAGGAACCTATCTGTTATCAGAACATATAGTGCATCAACTCTACTGATTACGAATCCCGATTGATAATTTATGTTTGGTAATATATTATGCAAATAATTTCACCAACATTTTGGCGTCGTTGTCGAGGAGTTGTAAACGGTAATAAGTAGCATTTGAAATAGATTGATTTAATGATTTTGGATTGGTTTTATGGATGACCTAAGGGTGGAGAGAAGACGTTAAGATGAGAGGTAAGAACCTGTGCATCCACTTTAGTGGGCTTGCTCCAAAGTTAGGTTGTCCTCTTCCTTTTATGCAAAAGTGTGTTTTTGTTTATGCAAATTTAGTTTTTTTTTATGATGGGCTAACTTGTGTGAACCGATAACCTGGTGACAACAGGGTCCAAGTAACGCAATGAGTTCAAGTTGTGTGTTTTATTTTTACAAATAGTTTTCATTTCTTAGTTTAAAATTCAAATCTTTGATGATAAATCAATCTCCTTTTTCGATATGGTTTAACCATGAGTGTAAGCTTGGAACAACTCATTCAAATCCTTGCAAAAGTCGGGATATCCTCTTCTCACAAAGAGGAGATCTTGACAGCAGTTGAGGGCTTAATTACTCCTCCAACAACAAACGCGGAATCAACATATGAAGAAGCTTTCATATTCAATGACGAACAATTATGTGAGCAGGAGATCGAGGAGAACAACAAGGAGTTGCGACACGATATGAGGAGTGAAAACTATGCCTACGAAAGCATTATCGAATGATGGTTTCAAGTAGGTGCTAGGTTAGATCCATTCAATTTTTCTTTTTATTTTGTTAATTTACATTTTCAACTGTAAATTTCACACATTTACATCTATTTTCGATTATCATTTGCGAAATTCACAATGAACATATTCTTATTACTGTTGCGTTCATGGTTACAATGGATCTTTGACTACACTTAATCAATTTCTAACTTCCAATTAGAAGTAGGGTAGGTAGGTTCAAAAGAATAAAACATATCAGTTTTAGTTTTTTGTTTTCAATAAATATGCTCTCCTCCGCGCTTAGTGCGATCGCGAGGATCATAAAGTGTCGTATATCTTTAACTTTTTCAGGAATGAATAAATCAATGTTTGCAAACATGCCTAATCGATTTCGTCTTTAATTCGCAAAGAATTTATATCCATTTTCTTATAAATTTATTTTCTTTAATTTAATATGAATTTGAATTGTATTTTTATTTTTCTTTAAAAATTTAAGAATAATACAATTGAAAAATAAAACTGAAAAAAAAAGAAGACAAAACACTAAATGCTTTAAGTTAAATTAGGATTATTTTTGTAGGAATAAAAATAAAAAAGGATAGAAATTAAGGTTTAGATTTTTATATTGTAGGTTTGTATTTTATTTAATCTATGAATAATACAAAATAAAAACAAATTTTTTACAAAAAAAAGAATTTAAATAATAAATAAAATAAAAATAGGGTTGGAGATATTTTGGACAAAGCCTGACAGTCACTAGTGCTCAATATTTTTTTTTTTTTCCTCCTCAAGTCGCTTAACATTGGATCCCGAATCACCACTGGTCTCTAAGACCTTCTTCCGAAATTTAGCTTCCCTCTGTGCCCGATAAGAAGCAATTTCCCTCTCAGCTTCGTCTTTTGCTTGTTTCAATCTAGCCATTTTTGCATCTCTAGCAAAAGAAACAATGTTAGATAGCAATAATTAGCGTTGAAATTGCACAGACGCTACAGTCTCGAGATTTCGATTCCAAATTCCGATTCGCAGACAACCACATCTACTCCTGTGACTGCAATGCTCAAAGCTATTCCAGCGAAGACAACAAAGATCGCGACTTGTTGCAGACTGTTTGTGGTTATGCGCATACAGACTCATACAAGAACATAAACGAAATATGGTGCACCTTTATTCCTGTTACAGAGCTACTCCCCAACTGAAAGAACCTGCGTGAAAATAAAAATATCTTCGCAAGGATGTTATGAGAGCTGTGAAAGCATGCTGCCACTATCAAAACATAAAATCATGAATTTATATAGACATGAAGGGAGCTAACTATCTTGCAAAGAAATAAATGAATTTGTCTTCCTAGTTAGCCTAAGAATAGGTCGCGTTTGTTGCAAATCCACCTAATCTTACCTGAAAAACAACTAGATCCCAACATGCGCGGATGCCAAATCATTGCCTTTCATATCCGTTTGTATATATTTGTATAGGTATCTTGGGAGAAGAGGTCAGGATTCAATCATATCACAGATTACATCTGATGCGAATGGATAAAAACAACTTGAATACGTGTCCACCTTTAGATTCAAATTTTAGAAAATGCATGTGAATTCAAGGGATATCGAATAGTTTTTTTTGCGTAAGAATAGGTTTTCAATCCAACTAATGAACCCATCATCCCTCTGCAAAACCAGACATCCGTATCCATCAGAAGTTGATGGGAGTTTTGTGAAAAAAAAAACCATTGATTACACAACTACTATACACCCGATCTCTGGAACAGGTCAAGAATTTTTTTTTGAACATGTATTTGTTGATGGGGTGTTGTAGAGATGTGACCATACATCGATACAGTTTAATATTGGCCGATGGATTACACAGGATGACTTCCCATCTATTGAATGTCATGACCATGAAAACGTTAATAGGGGAGATTAACCAGAGGGAAGTGCTTCAGAGGGTTTGTCTTCTTAGGCAGGGGTTTGTTTTGAACCATTGAGAAGTTTTATTTTTTATCTTTTTTTTTTTTTTTTAATGTCCAAGACTGCTTGTGCATTAGTACAAAACCTGTTTAAGAACTTTATTATTATGCCATTTCTTGACAAAATTAAAATGCAGGAGTTTGGAGGTCGATTCAATATTTGAAATTTGATACTTTTCTTTGACGTTCAAATCTTGAATTTACTCCATGCATGTGGATGCAATAATAATGGTTTTCACTCAACCTGTTATGTGTTGCTTGTTGTAGACTTCGGTAAGAAGAATATAGAGCAAATTTTCCAACAAAGCCAAGGTCAAAACAAGGCAGTTAGATTAGATCCCTCGCCACCTCATGGAGCCATTATGCGTCAGCTGCTCACTGATTTTGAAGAGGTTGAAGAGGTTAATAAGTAGTTTGATCAAATAGGTTATAACATTGGCATTCGAATTATAGATGAATTTCTAGCAAAATCAAATATCACAAGATGTGTTGATTTTAAAGAGATAGTAGAAGTTATTGCAAAGGTAGGCTTCAAAATTTTCTTGAGCATGACAGCAAGCATGGCCATCTGGGATGCAATGCTATTTTAGAAAATTTTGTCGATCCAAAAAAAGACTTCCTCAAATATCTCAGTAAACTATGCCACTCAACGGATTGATATGTTGTTGGTGATCCTATTAAATCCTGGCTTCACAAATTGTTGTGTTTAGATGCTACAAATTGTTTTCCAAACATTGATGGCAGACTTCCACATCCAAGTGAATGCCAGCTTTACTATGTCAACCGTGACACTTTTTTTCCTATCACAAAGCCAGTGAAGTTTTTTTTGCAGCACATGATGGCATGGGTAGAACAAGCATGGAGGGATTGAACGCCTGATCAATTACTTTTTCCTCTACCGCCCGACAAATTTCTGTTGATGAACATTCGTTATAAAGAGACTGAAACGTATTGGAAATTTCTTATTTTGCGTGTGACAGAAGGAGATAGGAATGGAACGATGGGGAACAAGCGATGGGAATGCAGATTGAGAAGCATATGGTTTAAGTGGAATGATGGGATAATGGGTGGCAGGAGCATACATCTTCCACGCAATAGGAGTACACTAC
>JZKD02S1981832.1:423216-437087 GCA_000966675.3 Picea glauca | reverse complement strand
AACCTTCATTTAGGCCCTCAAAATGGCCCCGGAAGTTAAAACCTGCTAAAAATAGTAAATTGCCAAAATGGCCAGAAAACTGTTTTGAGCCATTTGGAAAAGATGGGTGGCCCTCAATATCCACCTGGATCAGAAGTACCTTCTATGTGGTAGATTTCCATGCATAATTCCCTCCTGCTATTCCCTCATGGACTTATGCTAAAATTCTTGGTCATTCATTCTCTAATACGTACCTTCGTAAGATGCTATCGACACCCATATTGTGTAGATGTCATGCAATCAGTTGATAGTTGGTTGTGTGGAATACCAATATCTTCCTCTACGCGGTGGTATATTCTTGCAACTTAGTACTTGTGCTCAAGTACTGGATGATCTCTATGAATTAGTCATCAGCAATCTGTACTGAGAATAAATGTGCATCCAGAAAGTTGTCTTCTAAGTTAGTTGATTCTTCTCCATTCGTGACCCTTGATATGTGGCCAGTTCTTGCATTCAATTTTCCTAGTTTAACTATTACCTCAAAGTCAAATTATTGAAATAGCAATAACCATCGACATATTCGCCCCCCAACACTGGTTTTTTGACTAGATATTTAAGGGCTGAGTGATCTGTAAACATCTTAAAATGTTTTCCTAGTAGGTAATTTCTGAACTTTTGTAGTGTGTAAACCATAGCTAGGCCTTCTCGTTCTGTTGTGTTATAATTATGTTCGGAATATGATAATTTTCTACTTGTGAACGCTATCAGGTGATCCAATTCTCCCTCTCCTGGTTGTGCTAAGATAGCTCCAAGTGCTATCGGTGATGCATCTACATGCACATGGAATATCTTTTCTCAGTCTGAAAATACTAATATTGGTGTAGTAACCATATTTTCCTTCAGAGTATCCAAACCGTGTTGACACTCATCATTCCATTGGTATTTAGTATCCTTCCTTAACATCTTTTCCATTGGTTTTGTGATCTGCGCATATCCATTAATGAATTTCCTATAGTATCCTGTCTGTCCTAATGTTGCTCATAATGGGTAGACTATTTTTGGTGCTGGTAGGTTAACAATGACTGTGATTTTTGTTAGATCCACTAGCAAGACTTGTTTGCATACTATGTGTCCCAATAGTATCCAAAACGGTGTTCCAAATATGCATTTATTGATATTTAGTGATATCTGGCACTATCTTCATATTTCTAGCATCAATCATAAAACTTCCACATGGTTTTTCAACAGATTGCAAATTGTCCAGTTGTCGAGGTATACTTCGAGCAATTGATGGATGAATTCCTTAAATGTCACGATGAACACTCTGGAGAATATCGTAGGTGCATTCTTCAGTCTGAATGGCATGACCATGTACTGATAAGATCCCCATTCTGTCACAAATGTGGTCTTGTGTCTATCCTCCTGTGCTATCTTAATCTGATGGTAACCTGAGAATCCATCAGTGAATGAGTAAGCTTCATGTCCCCCCACATTCTCTAACACTTCATCCATGAAAAGTGTAGGGAATGGGTCATGTAGGCAAGCATCATTCAAATTCCTCAATTCGATGCATATCTGAATCCATCGTCCTTGTTTCTTGTCCTATACTACCACCGAGCTTATCCATTTTGATTCCTCGACTGGTTTGATGATGCTGAATTCGAGCATCCTATCGATCTTCTCTTTAACTTTCTATTTATATATGGGGTTCAGTCTATAGGGTTGTTGTTTGATAGGTCTCATGTCGGATTTGAGTGGTATCTTCATTTCTCCTAATTCTCTAGCTATACCCTTCATATCTGTGAATGTTGTGGGAGAAAGGTCACTATATTCGCGCAACAATTCTGTGATGCTTTATATTTTCTGGTCATCCCAGTAATCTCCAATGCTATCCATTTTGGGCTACTTAGTTGTTCTAATGTTAACCTTTATTATCTTTATGGGTGCATAAGTGACTTCTGATTCTATGGGTGGTCCTTTCACATTTCTTTCACCTTCAATTTCTTCGATCTGAATATCACGCGGATCATCTTCATCCAATGCTTCCTCTTGTACGTGGTAACATGACAAAAATTCCTTGACTATCTGCTTATTCCACTGCTACTCTTCTGTAATAAGTTCTATTTATGGTTCTTCGATGAATATGATGCCTCTGATCCATTTCAAGGCTACGTCTATGTTGGGGTTCTCATGCTCGAATGAGAAAGTGACTGTAAAGTTATGTTGTAGTGTCTTCCATGTCATAGTTCCTTATCACAATTCCTGGTCTATATACCAGTTCACTAGTATGCCTTATAAAGTATGCATGAAGTGATGAGGCCATTCCTCTGGTGGTGTCATTCTCCACATCATTTTTCACTCCTCCAAGTTTTTTGTTGGTGTCCCTAGTCCTTCATATCTCCACTATTTGTAATGTGTCTATTCGCTTACATTGATACCAGTCTGTGATAGTCTCCTTATGTGCACCCCACCATCTTGCGGGTGTGGCATTTAGTGCTAAGTCCAGTGCTAGTAGCCTCTGGTTCATTAATAATTCATCTTCATATTGTGTCAAGAATGTTTCCAAATCATTTTTTTCATGGAAATTGGGTGGTTCTCTGATTTCTATGCCTATCCACCTTACTATGCAATATATTATTGCAGATCTTCTCGTGGATACTTCGTGTAATCTCTAATGCCAATTTTCTATCCCAGTGTTTGATTCTGTTGCACATGAAGTAATGCTCCACCAACTAAGTACCCAATCTTCAATTGGGTTTACATAATCCTCCTCACACGTAGTTGTCTTGTACAACTGGTCGATCTCCTCTAAGTCCAGGCAAGTGGGTTCTATGAACCTCTCCCCTTCTAATGGATCTAGTGGTGCTATGAACCTATAGTCTCCAGATTCAAATATCATTTTCCTTGTTTTAAATTTAATTATGTCTTGGCTGTCAAATGCCCAATCTAGACCAAGTAGTTCCAGGTAAGGTGTTGTTCCATCTACTATTTCGATGACTTCGAAATCTTCTTTCATGCGCACCCCATCAAGGTCTACTGTCACTCCTTTCAATCTACCTATAGGTAGGACTCTGTGATGGTTTTCTAGTTTTAATTGGACATTTGAGTATCCCAATGTTGTCTCTCCCATGCATTGCCAGGTCTTCTTGGGTAGAACATTCACTTCGGATCCTAAGTCTAATATAACATATCCCATATTGAAATCCCTAATGTTAGCATTTAATCTAAATTCCCTGCTTGTTCTTCTTCTTGTGTATAAATGATTGATGGTTTTCAGTTCCGACTTTTGTTCCATCTCACTACTACATTTCTCTAGGATGTTTTCCAATATTTTCATAGATGAAGGATCAATTAACATTTTTATGCGTGATTGCAAAAAGTCTTTGATAGTACTTACTTGTCTCTTGGGTTGCATTCTGTTGGTATGGTCCATTGATGGTGGAATTTCGTATTATGGGGATTCATGGGCTGGTTGCGTAGTGGAAGTCGACGTGATGTCCACCTTTTGAAATTCTTGTCTGGCTTCCTTAAAAATCTCCTTTTCTTTGGGTGTGTCGAATTTCTTTCTTGGTTCAGTGTTCTTCTTTACCCATTGGTTCTGTGCGGGTTCTTTCCAGATTGCGTCAGTTCCTGTTTTCGTTCCTCCACGAGTGACTATGTTGATGTTCCATCCTTCCTCCCTTGCTTTAGCTGAAATCCACTGAACATTCTGATTTTTTTGGTTCCTCTTTTCCTGAATATTTACTAGTAGTGTCGAAGATTCCTCTATATCATGGTCCAATGCACGACAATACATACAAGTTGCCAGTGGGAGTGGACATTCCCATGCATAATGTCCTGGTTGTTGACAATTATCACATGTGATTGGTCCTCTACCATGTCTGAAGCCTCCTCTAGCTTGTCCTCCTCCTCTCTAGCCTACGTGATTGCCTCTCGGTGCATTATACTGTGGTTCCTGATTATACTGTGTGGTATTGTACTGGGGTTGTGTCAGGCTGTACTGCAGTTGCACGTTATTGTAGGGTTGTTGTGCATTATTATACTATTGTTGTGCAGTGTTGTATGGGGATGGGGATTGATTTAACTATGGTTTTTCTTTCCCAATAATCATTTTTGCTTACCCAATCATCATTTCATCCTTACCCTATATGTGTCTGATGTTCTTTCCTGCATCAACTCCATAGTTCTACAATCTTTGTCGTCATGGCCTAAAGACTTACAGAAGGTGCAATATGAATTCTTTGGAACTGTTTGGTACTTCTGCATCATCGTGAAGTGATAGGGGTCCTGACTCGATTTCTTTCATATTTCACACAATATTCCTCCGTGTGGTAGTGGGTTTGGCATTCTTGTCTTCATATACTGTGCAAATGTTGGGCATTCATTCATATGGTGTCCTTCCATCCTGCAGGTAGTGCACCAAGTGACTTCTCATTTGTCCTTGTTCTTATTCTGGTTCAGCTGAAATTTTAAGTTCTTCAAATCCTCCTTCATCTCTTTAATAGTTGGGTATGTCTATTGGTACTGGTTCTCTTCCAATTGTAAGGCTTCCTATAGAGCCTCTTCCTATGTTTGAAAATTCTGTTGTCATAAGGGATATTTTAAGTGTCGGAGTAGTGAGTTGACAAATAGGTGTCGATGTCGCATATCGGTCATAAGATATTTTAACTTTCCTTTTAATCAATTGAATCTTTGATCAATCTCCCATATAGATTCTCCTAGTTTCTATCTTATTTCAATCATCTTGTTCATGTACCGATCCTTTGAGCTTGGCTTCTGGAACTCATTTATCAATAATTTCTTAATGTCGACCAGTGTACTTGTTGTCCTGGAAACATTGTTCTTTTATAGACTCATGTACCAATCTAGTGCACGGTCTCTTAGCGTGATCACTAGCTGTGCGATTTGGGTATCTTCATTGGTGATATGTTTCACTTTCCAGATATTTGCACAAATGAATAAATGCTTCTCAGGGTATTCTACTGCTTCTCCTCTAAACTATGGTAATCTGATAGTAGGATCATGTTCTGCCATTCTGAATACTGAACTACTCCCTCCTCTGCATGATGTAGATACTTGACTAAGGTTTCCTAAACTGGCTCCTCCAGTTGTTGCTCCTTGTGTAGATGTATTTCCTATTGTCAGAATTCTTCCAAACTTCAGTTGTCTAAATGGTGGTGTTCTCTTTGGTGCATTGGTCTCACATGGGTTTATGGGTTCCACACTGACATTAATATGGAAAGGATGGTTACCTTTTACTGCTACTCTTGGGCCTCTTGTTTTCCTCTCATAAGTGGCATGCAATATTTCCTCAATCTGATCCATAGCCCGGAGATCCTCTACCTCTTCCTCATTGTTTACCAATCCCTCCCTTTCGGCTACGACTCTCTTCTTGGTATTCACCTTATATTAGTAGGGTACTTCACTACGCGTCGTTCCTGATGACGCCAAGATCCACTTAATATAGTTGTCATCCATCAAGATCGGGTCCAAGGGTTCCTCCTCCTACTTGTCTTTATCCTTCCCTCCTTCCATTCCTCCTATCTCTGTCAGTGATTCCCCCCTTCCCCAATGCACACAAGGAATTCTAGCTATCTGATTCTATTGTCATCACACCTTTATTATATAGTAGTATATTGATAGAAGTATGCAGTGATTGAATGTGCCTTGCTCGGGGTCCTCGTAGAAATTCTTTCTTGGTTGCGCTGTATGAATTCATTATGTCTACTGCAAACTCTGTGATGAAGCCTGCCACAATACTGTCAAGACAAAATTATATTGCATGGGTGAATTTGTTGTTCACTTGTTGTAACTACTCAATCTGTATTGGGGTCCAATCTAGCTATCGAATCTGGTTCGTCGTGTGGTTATATTTCAACATTGGTATCCACTCCTATAGTAGGTGGGGAAAATCACAGAAAACGACTTCGTGTAAATTCGTAAACACGTATTTATCCAGATATTTGTGAGGTGTGATGCTAGGGTTTATGTTTTCTTTCTGGGCAAACTCTATCTCTTTGGTTCTCAACTAGCCTTCGATTTTCGCTTTCGTAAGGTTCCAAGGTCTCAACATTCCCTTCTAATGGATCGGTGAGCTTCTTTCTTCACTCATTCTTTTCTCATGTACTCTATCTCATCTACTCAGTCCTTTATTGTTCCTCTTAACCCAATAACAGAACCA
Source organism: Picea glauca (assembly GCA_000966675.3). Classification (NCBI taxonomy): domain Eukaryota; kingdom Viridiplantae; phylum Streptophyta; class Pinopsida; order Pinales; family Pinaceae; genus Picea; species Picea glauca. The sequence continues at coordinate 430,927 of JZKD02S1981832.1, read as the reverse complement.
TTTGTTGGCTTACTACTACTCTCCTTTACTACCTGAGCTGTTGACCCAAGGTTCATATCTTTAAGGTTACCAACAAAGCCTCTAAAACTACCGACCCTCCCAGTAAACCAAAAGGCAACACAATACACAGAATGCATTGTGCAGTCTCACCCAATATAGCTTTAAATGGGTGGTTGTAAGACTCATGTGTCTACAGCCTGGGATTGAGTATGAGATAAGGTTTTATTAATCAGATCCATATGCTATGAACTGTACTAGTAATCTACTTATTCTTCACAGTTTCATATGTGTGTTCCACAGTTTATCTCCCAAACAAAATAAACATATTTCATAACAATGTATTAACTCATTTATCAGTCATAACCATCAATCGCTAAAAGAAAGTAAAGATATGCATGAATTCCTCACATTACACAGATATTACCATGGTTCACCCCCTCCTGGGCTACATCCACAAATATTTGGCTCTTGTCTCTTATATTATGGAAGTGCTTCATTTCCAACGTCGTGTGCTTACAATCCCCTATTACGGGTAAGATCTATATGAGGTGAACTAGATCAAACTAGGCTCCACAACCTATGATCTAATCCTCAGATCTAACTTCCCTCTTCTGTCCTTTTCTCAACAACTTACATAATGGTACATGATAGTATAGCATAACGCATCCACTCATACATTATAAAACAGTTGACTTACTACAAAATCACCAACTTAATGTATCAAAACCCAACAACTAAATAGTCAACCTATATGATGCCTGTGTATCTATATTTATATCTCTTGGGCTCTTCATCCATTTACAGTGTATTACCAAAAACCTAACACTACTGATGTTAGGTTTTCCTCCCATGCACTCATGTTGTTCTTCCTCCAGCTGTCGCTTTCCTTGTGCACGCTTTCTTGCATGTGTGCGTGCTATTATTTTGCCAGCTGTTACTTCAGTTTTTGCATGCTTTCTTTCCCACAATCGTCCTTCTTTTCCCTTTGGCCTAGTTCCAACAAGTATTGATACATGTTGATGTACATGTTTGGTATATGTTTGGATGGTGAGTACTTAGCTAAAAGTACATCAATGGTATTACTTGATTAGCATATATTTTGGTACATGAGGCATTTGATGATTGAGGCACTTGGTTCATGGTAGAGACATATCATGAGTGATGTTGTGCTACTTATATGTTTAGTATAATGCACTCATTAATTATCAATCCAGGATTCATAATCAACAGAGTTACACGACACCAATAAGAAAGGTAGTTTCTAATGTCACGAGTATAGAACTAAACTAGATTATGTATGCTAGAAACAAATCAAAATAGCAAACTGTAATATACTTTGGTTGTCTTTCACAGAGAGGCTATCCACTCCATTATGGTACATGCAAGTATGAGATGGAGTTGGTTTGATAGATCAACTCTACTATTTGACCCAAAAAATTAACTATGCAATCCACACTTCTGAAAGGAAATCACACATCAATCATCAAAGCATAGCATGGGTAGTTCAATAGTCAATATGTTGGTTATGTTGTGATTCACAATGAACTTCACTAGTTCTTATCCAAATATTTTTGAATATTGCTACCAACATCTATGATCACTCAAGGAAATCAAATTCATGAGAACAAAAATAGGGCATATGAAAAAACAGAGCAAATAAAGATCTCTAAACAATTATATAATGGAAATCCTAGTCTAAGCTATACTGCTATCATCTAACAGAGTTAAAGCTTTATCTAATTTAATGTTTACACTACTGAAAACAAATGTTAATGCTAATATACGAAGAGGCTGACCTTTGTTGGGCGGTGGGCCCTTGCCGCTTCAATAGGTCAGTTGTTGAAGTCTACAGGAGGCTTGTCTTCAACACACACATTATTCTTACTCACATTTCAAAACATAAAATTAAACTTTTATTAACAACTCAACTCACACTTAATCATAGATAATCATAATATGGAGATAAAATGACATTCCATTAATCTCCACTTAGAATATGTTCTGTTCTATCATACACTGCTTTACATATTGCTAATATGCTAACTCTCCTACACTTCCACCATCCTTGCCACAACTATTTAATAGTCTCAATCATGAAACACAAGGAGGTGAAGCGATTTGCAAATCAATCAATTGTTAAGTTCAATCATTCGGTTACATTTTTATCTTCATCCTCATGACATGAAGTGCATGAGGATGAGGCAATAAACAAACTATTCTTATCGTAGTCTTGCTAAAGAAAATAGACGTCCACCAATTGGCTTAGGCGAGATCAAGAACTTAACTTAGTGCATTAGGATCTTCCATATTAGTACCAGATCATAATAGGTATATGGTACCGGATCACGACAGTGCGCAAAAAGTGGTACCGGATCATGACGGTGCATGGTTGTTGGTATCAGATCATAACAGTGCGTGGCCATTGGTACTAGATCGCAACAAATAGATGGTACCAGATGCATTTAGTACCAGATTCGGACAGTAGCAGTCTTGGAGTGCAGGTACTGGATAGCTAAGCTGGTACAAGAATGTTGGATATCTAGAGGTCAAATATTTATATATATGACAAATTGAAGCATTAGTACATGAAATATTTAATTCCCTAACTCAATAAACCACAAAATGCATTAATTAACCATACTTTACCTTATGACCTTATTACTGGAAAATGGTAGTGTTCTTGTCATTCACTGAAGCTTTAGGTAGGCCAAAAAGGTATAGGTGAAGAGTATAATAGAGTAATGGGGATGTCAATTTTAGGTCTCAACATTCCCCCATGCCAAAATCATTGCATGTCCTCATGCAACTGAAAACAAACCCAAAAAAATTTCAAAACTTGAGACTGTGTTCTTTACTTTGGTGGATCAATGATGTTGATGGCTGAAGCCTCTTCTTTCAGCTCCATTTTGATGACCCTAACGTATTTTAGGAGTCGTAATACCTTCTTGAGCTTGTTAGAAGTCTCTTCATGGTCATCTTGAATTTGTTGGTTGGTTTCTTTCAATTGCTCATTTTCCTTTTTGATATACCTTTCCAAGAGTTGATATTCCTTTACTTCTTGTTGGAGTTCCTAATTTTGTTTTTGCAGTTCCCCAATCCTTTTCATCATTTTTTCTTTTGTCAAGGTCTTTTTTGACTCCATCATCACTGGCTGGATACACTCCATTTCCTCAAATTCCTTCCACATCCCACATAAAGTAATAGTGGCTTCTTCCTCGATCAAACTAGTGATGTCATCTTCGATTGATAAATCCTCAGAAGGGGAGGTAAGGTCGATTGGATCTTCTTGGGTATGAGGATTGGCTATTGTTTTCCCTTCTTTGCCATGCTCCTCATGGCTATTTTACAAGAAGGTATTGGATTAGGGATGATCACAGGCTTCATTTTCTTCTTTTCTAATTGTGAAATGGTGACAGGGGGTTGTGCCACAAACTATTTACTTTTAGTTTCTGAGCTATGCTTCCCTTTCTTCATCATTTTTTTCTAATGGCCCTCTTTCTCAACTTCCACCATTGAAGTCTCCTCAACTAATTTGTTTTTACCTTTTGATTCAGAGATTTTAAAAGTTTTATTGACTGTGGAAGAGGACCCTGCTTTTTCATGTTGGCTCACTACCCTAGATGATGGTGGTATTGTCTTATCCTTCTTGCTCTTTTTCTCTTGGGGTTCCTTACTTTTCTTTGAAGCATGTTGGGTTTCCTCCATAGGTTTATTTTATATGGGAAGGTGTTGTGTGATAAGGGTTTTCCAACTAATCCTTTGTTTCCTAAGCTCATGTAAAACTAGCATTTTAATGAGACCTTGATGGTAAATGCTAGTCTTCTCTATTTTGGAGATGGATTTAACACCTCTTACCATTTTATTCAAACTCATCCATAGAAAAGATGGGAAATCGATTTCAGGGCCTCCTTAGAAATGGAATAGAAGCCTAAGATGATAAATGAAGGTCAAAGCATACCTTCCCTCACAAGTGACAAATCATTGAAGACTAGTAATCATTGGATGAAATTCTTCCTTGATGTAGTTCCTCGGGATCCCCTTTTTCCAGTTAGGGTGTTGATGATCTTCTTTCAAGAATTGTTGGCACATTTCTTTGTTGATTCCTACACCTTTGAAGTATTTGGCTCCTCTTCTTGGTAGTTCTGTGACCTCCCTTAAGGTTGCATCATTGATTATCAGTTGTATATTGCCTATATGTGCAATCTCTCCATCATAGCTCTGAATAAATTCATGAGACATATTCTTGTGCCAGCCTGTAAATTTTTCCAGAAATGACATCCACCCTGATCTAGCATATTTTTCTTGACATAATTGGAACTCCTTGGTTTCCCTATAAATTTGGAAGACTGGTTCGTGTCTACTAACCACCATCGTTATAAGTTGTGAGAAAAGGATCGAGCTGTAGCACAAGGGTTTAGTCAATCGATGAGGTAAGGGTTTGGTATCGGAAAGGAGTAGTCTCGGGACTAGAGAAAGCTCATGACAAGGGGAAATATGGTGATGTTGATGGTAATGCAAATGGTAAGTTTAAGTAAGGATGTCGTAAGGAAAAATTATGACTAGATAAGCCATTTCATTTCTACTCGTTACTGTAATGATGAGGATAAGATGTTGGATGTTCAAGGCATCATTTTGCGATAGGTGATTGGATTTTCGGGTGGTGAATCTAATGTTAGGTCATGGTTCATGATATAAGATAGGTTTGTGAATTACTTAAGGACGAAATATATTCGTAGCTTATCATTTTTATACATGCTTCATATTTTGATATGATTTTTTCCCTTACCATGTTCAAGAGCTATGAGAGTATTGATTAGGTTTAGGCATATGGGTATGAGGGATAGGCGCATGGGTTTAATACTAAGGTCATAAGATCTAGTATATATTTTCATACTTATTGTAGTTTTATGAGCATAGGAAAATAAATACCATGTTACCTTTTCTTTTACCTTTGTATGATCAATTTTCATAACATGTGCAAATGCTTGTAAATTGTCAGAATTCATCCTTTTAGACTGAAGCTTCTTGAAAACTTGGTACGGGAATATCCTATACTTCTGATATTCTGTGCTTATCTTCTTTTGTATTTGGTTCTGCAGGGTGATCATGTAAGTCTAGAAAAGAGTTCTGAAGGGGCTCTTTGACCTTCCCCCATGCCGAAGATGTTGTATATCTGTATGCAAGAAGATTCAACATTTTATATCATAATAGAGAAAAAATGATAAGAGCAAAAGAAACCAATCAAATTTTAGAAGTACAGTTTATCACCTATCATATGATCTCATGCCAAAAATGAAATTTCTCTTCTTTTAATGGATTATTGATAGAGGTAGCATTCAGCAGTGAAACAGGGAATATATATGTGTTTTCTAGAAGAACAGATCCCACCTAACTTGCTTCAGAGATTTACTATCATTGGATGTTATAGATAAATTTCACAGTATAAGTAGATTAGACTCCCTAGTTAGGGCTCCACTCTTAAGAAGTTTCCTTCTTAGATAGTGTAGGCTTTAGATGTCAAATCGGTAAGTTGACTTAGGGTGATTCTCAAATGGGCATTTTCTTGGAGTAATTATGTTGCTAATTCATCTGGATTTTGTATCTCATGAAAGCCAATAATGACCTTTACTCTTTTTGTTTTAGATGACAAAAGGTGAATTTTTCAATCAGACAAGTATAGATGAGACATTTTTCAACCAGAACCCACTGCCAGCAAGCCTGTTCAGTACTCTGGTGGGGTAGTTGTGATAATTAGTGAGAGGTGCCTTCCCAAGGCAGAATTCCCCATTGCCAACAGGCCTGTTCAGTACCCTGATGGGTTTGCCTAGTCATACCATAGACTGGTACCTGCTGCCAATAGACCTGTTCAGTATCCTGGCGGGTTAGTCTCTTAAACCCTTTTTCCATCAGAGGCTTCTTTTCCATAGTCACCTATTTTGGTTTTTGTTAAAGAGTGATTTGCACGGTGATAGGGGAGGCACGTCTAAAAACCTTTTTATAGGGTGGGATGGTATTGGGTTGGAAGGCATATACTCTTTTTTGTATGTCTTTTAAATATTTTTCTGAAGGAAAAATAAACTTTTATGCACATTATTTCTTTAGAGTGATCCAGATGTATAATTTTATTTGAAGTTGTCCATAAGAGAATGAACTAAATTTTCCTTAGGGTATTGGTACATCCTCTGCCATAAAATTTTTGGTAGTGTGCCCATGGTAGACAGTGTTCATATACTCATATGTCACTCTTTTAATAAGATAATCCAATGAATACTATTGAAGTCTGGTTAGGGTGAGATAGTTTCTTATAGGATAATATATTTTTTCTTTTAAATCATGCTGAAATACTGGGTAAAGGCAACTTCTAGTCTTTGAAGTGGATTATGGTTCTTTGAGAAATCATAGGTAAAGATTGTGTTCCTCTTTTTATTTTGTTTTTAAGCAACAGAACCGAAAGAAATTAAAGTACTTCTCAGGAACAAAACCAAAAGAAATTAAAATACTTCTCAGAAACAGAACCAAAAGAAATTAAAATACTTCCCTTTAGTTGTCAACAAAACCAAAAGAAATTATTGCTTCACAAGGGCTTCCATTTGATACTGCAATCGGCTTCGTGGTTCCATCTTAAGTGGTTGTTGCATGGCTTCGTACTTCAGATTAATTGACATAATATTTTGAAATATGCGTAGTATTCTTTGTCAATTAGGTAATATGTCTTGATAGTACTGTAGAAGGACAGACTCTGGTACCGAACTGGTACCAGATTGGTACCCGACCAGAATAGGATTTTTGGTACCGAAGTAGAAAAAAACATTGTTGATGGCTACAACTGATGTTTTAACAAGTTCGTGAAGGATCAAATAGATTAAAAAATTGCTTACAAAAGAAAAGAAAATTTTCAAATGTAAAACAAAAGGAGGTAAGAGTCTCTTGTTACCTTCAGCTTATTAACAAAATTCAATCCACACCTATGTACAAAACGTTTCAAATAAACCAATCAATCAATGTGGGTCAGTAGGAGGATCTCCTTCCTTACTGATCATCTGCATGTCTGAATTCTATAATATACGAGTCAGGAATTCTTCTTTCGACAGAGGTTTGTTGTAAACTCACAACCAGTGACCATTTACAAGTAGTGGTGTATGTTGTTAATCAAATGTCTTTATCCTGATTGAACCATTATCGTAGATAGTGTCAATTTCGTAAGGTCCCATCCAATGGGTGGTTAACTTACCTTTGAAGTTCTTGAATCTGTTGTCATACAATAGGGCCCAATCTCCTTGTTGAATTTTTTTCTTTTTGAGATACTTATCATGTCATTTTGTTCTCTGTTCTTGAATGAGGGTAGTTCTTTGAAGTGCTTCCTGCCTAGCTTCATCCAATTTATTAAGTTGCAAGAGTATTTGTTGTTGGGCTTCATCCAAGTTCATGCCAACTTGTATTGCAGTCCTGAAGGTTTTGATCTGGAATTCTATGGGAAGAAGCACCTGCTTCCCATATACTAACTCATAGGGTGTATGTCCTGTTGTATTCCTCCAAGTGATTCTATAAGCCCATAAGGCTTCTAATAATCTGTCAGCCCAATCCTTATGGTGTAGATGTATTGTTTTGGTAAGAATGGACTCAATAACTTTGTTGGTAGATTCTACTTGTCCATTTGCCTATGGATGATAGGGTGTAGATTTCCTGTGTTTGATTTGGTACTGTTCTGTAA
>JZKD02S1981832.1:364514-390077 GCA_000966675.3 Picea glauca | reverse complement strand
TGATGATTTAATGTAAAGTTTTATTATCTCTCATATATTCTTGGGTGGAAGGAAGGGGAAAGGATGGAGAGTTCAAATCTCTCTTGATATTAGAGGATTGTATATTCCTCTTGGAGGTTTATCCTTCCCTTTACATTTGGAAGATGTAGCTACCTTTGGAAGTCATTACTTCCCTTGAACAAAAACTATTGATTATTTCTCATATATTTTGCATGGTGTATTATGGTGTATTGGTGTAACTCTTATACTATTGTTCATTTCTCATTGGATATAATTGAATGGTTTAAATATAAGTTGAAAAATGTTTTTAAATTGTAGTTGATATTGATTCACCCCCCTCTCACTATCAATAGTTACAAGTGTTAAAAGAGCACCAAATGTATGCTAAATGGAGCAAGTGCTCATTTTATCAAAAACAAATCCATTACTTGGGGCATATCATCTCAAAGGATGGGATAGCCATGGATCCTAAGAAGATAGAAGCCATTAGAGAATGGTTAGTTCCGAAGAATGTAATAGAATTTGGATCCTTTATGGGTCTATCTGGCTATTACAGAAGGTTCATTGTAGGATTCTCAAGGGTAGTTCACCCTATCACTTCCTTACAAAGGAAGGAGAAGAAATTTCAATGGACAGAAGATTGCGAGAAAAGATTCCAGCAATTGAAGAAACTATTAACCAATGCTCCAATCCTGAGGATTGTAGATCCAAATGAAGACTTTGTAGTGTGTACAGATGCATGAAAAGAAGGATTGGGAGGAGTCCTCATTCATAATGGATTCATAATTTTTTATGAATCCATAAAGTTGAAAGAGCATGAAAAGAAATATGCAACTCATGATTTAGGGTTGGCAACCATCGCTCACACTCTGAAGAAATGGATGCATTACCTCATGGGAAAGAGGTTCAAACTAAGGATAGACCATAAGGGTCTAAAGTATTTGTTTGATCATCCAACCTTGAATTCTAGGCAGAGTAGGTGGTTGGAGTTTCTTTGTGAGTATGACTTTGATATCAATCATATCAAAGGAAAGGAAAACAAAGTGGCTGATGCACTCAGCAGGAGAGTGCATGAATTGCATTCTATGACCATTAGCATGTACCAAACTGATATTAAAGGAAGAATTTTGGAGGCTGCAAATGCAGATTTGTAGTACAAGGATTTGGTAGCAAAGCTACAACAAGTTGAGATGCCACAGAAAGTGGAAAATTATAAATTGGAGGCTGATGAAACACTCCTATACAAAAGAATATTTTATGTACCTAATGTCTAGGAATTGAAAATTATGATTCTGAACGAAATGCATAATGTTCCTTATGTTGGGCACCCTAGATATCAAAAAACTATGGAAGCAGTCAACAACCATTACTTTTGGCCAGGTATGAAGAAAGAAATTGCATAATACATCATCAGATGTATGGAGTGCCAAAAAGTCAAAGCTGAGCATAGGCACCCAACAGGCTTGCTATAGCCTTTACCCATTATTGAGTGGAAGTGGGAAGTGGTGACAATGGATTTAATCACAGGATTGCCCAGGACCGACAAGCAACATGATTCAATCCTGGTGGTGGTGGACAAGCTTACGAAAGCTGCCCATTTTATTCCATTAAAGACTACTCACAAGGAAGCTATTGTTGTTGATATATTTATGAGGGAAATAGCATGATTGCACTGTATTCCCATGACAATTGTGTCTAACAGAGACCCAAAATTTACCTCCAAGTTCTGGAAATGGTTATTCAAGGGGTTCAGAACAAATTTGAACTTTAGCACTGCTTATCATCCCGAGTCTGATGGGAAGATAGAGAGAGTGAACCAAGTGATAGAAGATATTCTAAGGATGTATGTGATGGACAAAACATATAAATGGGAAGACTACCTACACTTGGTAAATTCACCTACAACAATGGGTATCAATCATTGTTGAAGATGAGCCCATTTGAGACACTTTATGGAAGAAAGTGAAACACTCCAGTAAGTTCGGATAATCCATCTGATAGAGAAGTGGTTGGACCAGAGTTGCTCGAGGAAATGGAAGAAAAAATGCTAAAGACTAAGAAGAATTTAAAGGCTTCCCAAGATAGGAAAAAATGTTATGCTGATAAGACTAGAACCCATAGGGATTTTAAAGTGGGTGATCATGCTTTCTTGAAAGTGAAAGCCAATAGAAGTTCCCTGAGGCTGGGAAACTATTCGAACTTGGTAGCCAAATTTTGTGTGCCATTTGAAATGCTAGAAAGGATTAGGCCAGTTTCATATATGATTGCATTGCCTACATCCATGACTATACATAATGTGTTTCATATTTCATTGCTTAAGAAATATATACCTGATCCTAATCATGTGATTGATTGGAATGTGATTCAGGTGGAGCAAGAAGGCGTTTTACAGGTGCATTCGGTGTGCATATTGGACCAAAAAAGAAAGCATCTCCCAAATTGAGCCATAGAGATTGTAAAGGTCCAGTGGACTTGGTACGTTCCTAAGGATGCGACATGGGAGCATGAGGATGCTATGCGGGAAGAATACCCGCATCTTTTGAAGATTTTGGAAATCTTGTTGATGTTGTGTAAGTAAGTTGCACTGAGGATAGTGCAAAAATAAGGGGAGGGGATTGTAATAACCCAAGGATGAGCCCTATTTATATTGTGAATTGTAAACATGTTTTGTAGGCTGGTGAGTCGAGTGTTGATAAGTTGGTGGGCTTATGTGTTTACTAGGCCAGAGAGCCTAGGTGTTAAAGGCTAGAAGCCTGATTTTATATATGTAATTATACAGATCATTAATAAAATATAAAAATCATTGTGTGCAGACTGACCACGAAGAAAGAGTGATGGGGGACTAAGTTTCCATAAGGTTGGGTAAGGGAGGAGGCTAAGTGTTTGGTCCTAGGGCTAAGCTAGGGGGCTTATCTCTAAGGGGACAATATTTTATTATTATTCCTAAAGACTAAAGTGGACAATTGTTGAATGTTTTCCTAAGTTCTTGGAAAAGGGGTGTATGCTAAGTGGGGTGCATGCAGCTCCAGGAAGACAGGTGTCGACCTAGCACATGCAGTTAAAGATAGAGAATTCAACCATGTTGGGGGTTCTCTCACTGATTCTTCCATCCTCCACCTGATTTTGTTGGGATTCTCGTCTGAACTTGTTTTACCTCTATGTTGGACCTCTACATATTCAAAAACCTCTAAAAAACTAGATCTATGAATCCCATGGCCTATGTATTTGACCTTTTTAATCTTCAAGCACGCACCTAAGACTCGAAATATGTGAGTCATTATGTGTCTTCTGTGAAGCCCAAGCATCCTGTATTTGTTTGTGCCGTGTGTGTCATAGCTGTTGGTTGTTGTGGCCATGTAGTTCCTTGGTTGAATGTGGCTTGATGTCATCGTCTATTCCTTGCTGAGCCTTGTTTTTGTCCTCCTTGTGCTAGAATGAAGTTGAAGAAGAAGGTTGTCAAGCCTGTGTGCAACACTCTCTCCAGGTGAGAGAGGTGGTTGTGGTTCAAGAGGAAGGTTTTCAGGACTGTGAGAAACTCTCTCCAGGTGAGAGAGTGTGCTTCGGAGCTGAGATCTCCTGGAAGGGATTCAGTGAGGTGAAGTATTCGATGGATTGTGTGACAGTGAAGGTGTATACTCCTAGGGTGGGACAAAAAAGTATGGAATGAGAGTATTTGAGCAATGGGCATAAGTGTCTCCTGGGAGAGAATCCTTCCTCATAAATTGTGTGACTTCCCGTTGACCTTGCCTAGCCTAGGATTCCCTTTCTTGGTGGAGCTTAGTCCTAAATCGGGGGTGACCTACTGCTGAGAGTGATGAGCAGTGTGGTATAAGGCTGGGGGGCTTGTGGAAGGTCGACATGTAGTTGGTGGTGTTACTCCAGTTGAAAAGATAAGTATTATTAATGTGCTTAATTTTATGTTATGCATGTCTGTGATGAATTGAATGTTATCATGTATTTTGTTGCGTATATCAATTACTGTCTATTACATTTGAATCTATATGATAGCAGTAACTCTGTGTTAAGTGTTTTATTTTGATTAAAATGCATGTTATATATATATCTATGTATGTATGTATTTTCACAATGGTAGCATTGTCCGACTCTGTTGAAGGTTGGGGATGTTACACTGGTCCTCCAACATGCGTCGCAAGTATCATCCTCCTGGATGTATGCTCACGATAAGTTTGAGGATGAAGTATTCACAGGGAACACCTAGGACTGGAATGAGGTGGTGCAAAGGATGGCCGACCCAAAAATGAATAGGTTCAAGGCCATGAGTGTGGATGAACAGGTGGAAAAAATAAAGTAGTCAGCTCAAGAGGCCCTTAGAACCAGGGAAGAAATCAAAGTGGCAGAGGCAATAGAGGTGTGGGGAAGAGGATTGTTCTTGACACCAGAGGCACAGAAAAGGGGATTGATCCTAATGGTAGAGCCACAAAGAGTATTTGATCAGTTGCAGAATGACCTGAATCTCGTAGAGATGATGAGGGTTCCTACCAACAACCCAATCGAAAGATAGGGACAACCAAGTGACCTGGAGCCAATACAAATTGAAGAAACCAATGGGTCAGATAACCCTAAAGATTTAACACAATAGGTCAGATCACCAGGGGAAGTTTCAACTCAGCCCGAGATAGCGAGGACATCAGGGAGAGAAAGTGCACCAAATCCCATGTTCAATCTAATAACCATCTATGAAAATGAGGGGAGTTCAGAGGTGTCCCTGGTCACTTCGGAGAAAATCACAGAGGAAACAGAACCTAAGAAGGCATCCACCCTAGGTATCGATTCTCCAAGTCAAAGTAGGTCGCAGAATGAGCATGAGGTAGAAAGTTCCTTGGCCGTTGAGCCACTCAACACACTAGGAATCCCAATGGACAACTTGAGGGATGAGATAGGATCAGACGAACAAGGAGAATAAATTCCACAACAAGAAATTGATATATTGACATCCGATTACCAAGTAAGTATCGAGCCTACCCTTGATTCATCAATTTTTCCCAATACTTTACCCCCCAATGAGAAACAACCAGAGGCTGAGGCTTCAGGACATATAGAAGAGGTTCAGGAACCCAGTCTTGAACAAATATACACCATCGGGAGGCTGGGAAACACTCTTACTTGGGGAGAGAAACAAATCCCCGAACATGTGGATGAGGTCGTTGATATAGTATCCATCTCCTACGACCAAAAGAGGAAAGCCATCATGAAAAGAACCACTAAGAAAAGGAGGATTACTTTGGATAGTTCCATTATCATCACCATAGAGGAGAGATTGATCAGCATGGATCATGCCAAGATGTCCAAGATTATCGATGCATGGATGGCAATCACAGATGCCACCCTGGATAGAGAAAGGAAATATGAAGAGAAGTTGGCCATTGCACTAAAAGAGTTGGAGCATCTGTGCCATTTGGCGAAATATTATCAGGACTCCACGCCAGCTACAATATTCTTGAGAAGTGAATTCCAGGATGCATACAATAAGTTCATGAGTGATCGACACCTTTTCACTACAGGGATAGCCAATTTCCAAGAAGACACCCTTATGGCACTAGAAATGTGCAAAGACATGGAAAGATGGTATGATAAATCCCACCAAGCGGTGTAAATAATTGATTACATTAGCGCGGTTCAAAAGGGTCGAGACACTGAAGAGCACGACATTCAGGTGCTAAGAGACAACAACATCAACTGGATAAGGAAATTGGTTGAATACTGGGTGAAGATGGCCCAAGAACCTCAATGAGAAATCCAATATAAATGGGATGATTGCGAAAGGAGCTAGACCAAGATCAATCGAGCTATGAGAGACATCAGTCTCCCAGAATTCGGTGCGCCCGGGGACTTTCTCGACTTGAATGACATAGTCAAAGTACATGTAGAACAAGATTCATCATGGACTGTGGAGATAGAAAAGGTGGCAAACATGCCACCAGGTCAAGTACAACAGTTCATGGAGAACCCGATCAAGGCTTAGATAGTGTTATAGCAATTAAGTGTTAAAGTAGTCAAGTATCGGGCACATGCAGTGGAGATAAAGGAGATCCTTTCGGCCTCGATGGACAAACAAAGATTCTTGTATGAAAACACATGTGAGGAACTCTTCGTCAAATGGTCAGAGTATGAGAAGAGTCATCCACTCAAGTGAAACCATTTGATGACTCTTAGAAGACTGAGAGATGAAAGTTCCATGTGGAGATTTTTTTTTGCACTTTTGATAGTTATTTTTAGTTAATAATTTGTTATAAATAAGAGGATCGACCTATTAGAAGAGGTTGATGTTTTTTTCAAAGTCCCTCATTTTTGGAATTGTAAAGAATTATTTTGGAGATACCTTAATTGAGAAGTCACGTTTGGGACCAGAGACAAGTTTATGTTTTACATCATAAGGAAGAATTACTTCTGACTTTATCTCATGAATGGATGTTGTAATGAGTAAGAGTTTTTGAATCTATTGATAAGTTAGCTAATTCAATATTTTTATAGTTCTTACCTCTAATGATGCAAATCAAATCGTTGTGTTAATGTGTGATTAGTGATTAGAGCTAAGGAAACTAATTTTCTTTCCATCATTTTATTACATGTATGTTTTCTTTCGATAATTCTATCTCAGTCAATAATTGAAATACCAACAAGTTGATGTATTAGTGCTAGGCTTGTCGTAGGTGTGAAAATCTTTGTTTGCATGCTTGAGCATGAGTGTTATCCTGAGCTTAGCCTTCTTCAGTAGTTAAGTTTTCCCCCTTCTTTTACCCTACTGGTTTATACCAACACCTATCTTTTATCAAACCCACCTAATAAGAGAAAATACAAAAGAGAATGTTCAAACTAAAGGAGGAGTTTTCACAAGAATATATCCTGTAAATCACTACATAAATCCCATCGATTAACTGGTTGGATCGCGAGATATGGAGAACCATTCCACTATCAAATGTTGCAAGGTCTAATTGGGCCTCGGTGGTGGGTTTGGTTCCTATTGTTGAGTTAAGGGGATTTAGGACCCCTCAACACACTCCTCGTGGTAATGACGTTTTGTGAGATGTGCAATTTTTCAACTTCTTCTTCATATTCACAAAAATAAGTGTCCCATAATGAGTTTAATTATTTTTCTCCATGCTCCTTATATTCTTGAGGTTGTTCTTGATGTTCCTAACTCTCTTCTCTCTCATCATCGAATTTAGTCAGATTCTCTATTTCCCAAGTTTGGAGGGATTGAACAATATCCTCCATGTTAATTGCTTCATTATGAGAAGGAGGGGTTTTATTGTTTGGTGGAGTGTTCTTATCTTTCTTTGGGGGAAACTTAAATAATTTCTTCTGGCTAGAGGATCCCTCTCCACTACCTTTTTTTAGGTCTACTAGGTCATTGGATAACTTCTTGATCCTTTGAAGAGATTCCATATCCATCGAATCAGAAGGCTTCTTATCTTCACTAGGTTTAGATGTAGAAACTTTACCTTTACCCTTATCTTTAGACAGTTCTGAGATAAAACTGCCTTTTAAACTCAATATAGTTTTCTCAAATTTAAGGGCCTCTTGGAAAGCTTCTTCTAGAGTTCCTTTATCAAATTTTTTCACATACATGGTCATGGACATGGGAAAACCAAAGGTGTATAATTCAATATTTACGCCTTCAGTGGGTTTTGAGGCATGCGGGATTTGTTTTAATAGAGTAAGGAAACGTTGATTGTAATTGATAGCTAATTCTTTCAACTCCGTATTGACTCTTGAGATTTCTATAACCTGGGTGGCTACTGTTTTGTTCTCCCAAAACTTCCTAAGGAAAGAGGTTTCAAAGGTTCTCTAGTTTGGAATGGAGGCTTCTTCTAGAGATAAATACCATGTTTACGCATTCTCTTCAAATGTAAGGGGGAACAAATGAAAAACAACGTCTTCATGTCAAATTCCCTATAACCTAATGGCCAACATGAATTTCTTATCATGGTTTTCGTATTAATCCTTTTTGTCAGGGTCAAATTTAGGTAGGAAATTCTCAGGGTGTCTTGGCATGTCATGTTGGATCCCTGGCATCGTGACTAGGTCAGAAAACAACCAGGGCTAGAAGGGGGGAGGATTTTGGTTTGCATTCACTCCGTCCATGTTTAGAGGTTGATACACAATGATTGTTAGAGCAAGATTTGCCTCACCCTATGAAACCTTATAGAGAGGGCCTTATTCCATTTCCCCATGTAGACTCACTTTCCTTGATTGATAAATCCAGAGACAAAATATAATTTTTTTCCAGTTGTATGCATCTTGCACCTTATACAACAAGTGTATATGCTAGTTGTTCCACTACAATCCACATACATCGGGATTTGTGCCAGAAAATCAAAATTAAATGTCGGGTTTCCATGTCACGATAGGAGATATCTGATCCTTGGCCTTCCTTATACTGGAAACATTCTAACTCGGCCCTTCAGTTGCATTTTGAAGGCTATAAAGAATCCAATTCCAAGTTGTGGAAAAGGGAGAGAATTCAACTTTGAGAGAAAAGTTACTCTGGAGAAATTATTTACTTCATATTGAGTCTGCATCCCTTTGTCCTTTAATTATGAACACAGTGTTCATCCCCCAAGATATTCCGTTATTTATGGAGAGCCTCTTTGTCTCCCTTATATGATCTTTCTTTTGGTGGAGGATTGAAGTGGTGGAGGCCCAGTTAGAAGGAACTTAGTTTCTTGGTTCCGAACCATGCCGACATGAAAGTCTGTAATATTTTCACTTATGTTGATCATTTATTAATAGAAATACTCCTTTCCCATCCAATTGATATCTTGCAAATATATGTATTATTAACCATGGGTGTATTTGTTATGTATATTTATGGATTATGCTATCTAATGTGCTAACCTTTTATATTTCTGACATATGCTTGTTTTCTCTTGTTTGTTGAGAACTTGTTGCAGGTATATAGCTTTGGGTCAAAGTGCTCAACAGTGGACATCATCGAACATCAGGATGAGGTAGGACTCTTTCTTATCTTTCTTTCACATTGGTTTATATAGCATGTTGTTGGGATAGAGTTGATTTCTGCAGTCATTTTCGTCTGTTGTGGTTCACCCTAGTCATAGAGAGATTTTTCTCGTAACAATGATATGATAGGGGTTATCTTCAGGCTCGCTCTTAGGTCTATTTCTTTCTTTAGAGTTGTTCCATGACTCTCCTCTGGGAGTGTGAGGGGGTGACTCGAGAGGTGAGGGTGGTATAACTCCTGCTCCACCGACTAGTAAATAATATTAAAGATTACAGTATGAAATCTTAGGGGAATCAAAAGTATCCTCAGGAATGCCATATTCATGGGTCCTAGTCAAATGATTGTCTTGATAGGATTCTAGGTCAGCAAAATAGGGGTCTCTATGTCGAAGGTCTTCCTGATTTTTTCAAGAAGAGAGTAGTCTAAAGGTAGTTTTCTAGTCTTCCTGCTTAGTTTTCTAGTGAGGGAACAATTGGTTTTCTTAGCTGAGTGTCTGACTATGGCTTCAATATCTGATATGGTTAGGATATGAGGTTGAGGGGAGGATAAGGACATTTGGGGGTGAGCGAAAGTGTGGTGAGGACTGACCTGAGCTAGCATGTTTACATCATACTCCGAAGAGAAGACTGTTGCACCTCTTTCGTCACCTTAGTGAGAAAAATAGAGGTGCTTGCAAGCTTAGTTGGGTTTGCTAAGAAGAATAGTTGTAAGGAAAAGGGTTAGATAAAGAAATATAAAAGAATAACTAAGAATTAAACTAAGAAATAAAATAACAACTAAACTAATGAACATAGGGACATAAGGACAAAAGAAACAATAAGACCCATGTCACCAATGGTAAAGTTGATATTAGTGAAAGAAAACACCAAGAATAAAGAGGACTATGAGTCCCTTCTTCCTCCAAGGGAGGGCTCTTGGACCCCCACAAATAAGCTCTTCTCACAACATTGAAATCAAAATGGTGAAATAATTCTTTTTTAATCCACTCAAGGGGTGAGATGGATTGCCCAATGCAATGATGCTAGTATACTCTTGATGAGAATATAGGATTCCTCAAGAGAATAGTGGCAGTATAACTTTTCTATTGAATTCCTTGAAAAATGAAGTGCATCCATGGCCTTTTTATAGCACCTCTTTGAGCTATTGTGCAACCAGCTTGTAGTGTGTAAAGAGGCTACTTAGGGCATTTCTAGGTCTTTGACCAGCTACCCAGTAGGATCAAGTCCAGATTTGAGTGTTAAATCAACTTGGAAGCTGAACCAAAAGTGGGTGGGAGGCTGACCACTCTCATAAATGCATCTTTCTCACATGTTCATGGCTTTTTGTGACCACAGTCGTGCATCAGGTGCATGTGTGTTTTTCCTATGTTTTTGTTTTGCGCATGTGCGTGCGCTCCCTGTGTAGTCATAATGCACTTTAATTTTATCATTGGTTGCATAGCTTTTGACCCTTTGAAAATGTTTTTGGGGTAATGTTGGTCCATGGGTGACCTCATAACTGTTTGGCGATGTTGAATTCTTGTAACCATTTGCGGACGAAATTTCAGTGATAACAGATGCCCCCTAATGGATGAGGTTAGGAGCATACATATAGCCAAAAGCCATCAATGTTTCTTCTATTGAGAGTGTCGTTGTAAGGGAGTGTGATAGTGGGATTGTCAAGAGTTACCTGTTGGAGGGAGAAGGGAACCTGTAGAACCCAACCTTCCATAAGGTGTGTAAAAATAAACTATGTACAAATGAGGCGGGCATGCCCCATGCTTGTGTTATGTAACTCAAAAAAGGAGTGATGTGTTGATGTAGACAAATGAAGCACCCTCGGGGGAAGTTGTGATAAAGGCAGAAGACAATTATGTGAAGGAACATACTCTGAATAGTAGGCAGTGACATCTCTAAGAAATGTCATGGATTCTGTAGCCATTGATAGCCCGGCTCAGTTCAGAGGTCTTCGAAAAATATAAGAAATAACTACAATAGTCGCAAAGACCCACCATAACATGAGAAAGTGTTGAATTTGAATGTTACGGGGGTCAATGACATAAGGGAGAAATTGTGGTTCTCCCTGTGTCATCTGAGATCTCTCATTGGAAAGGTAATGAGAGTCAAGATATTATTGCCCTTCTGGAAAATTGTGCTAATGTCGACAAAAGGGGGATGTGAATCCCAGAAGCAAAGGGCTTCGTGAAATCTACTAGGTGAGGTTAGGAAGTGGAGGAGGTACATGGTCGAAGTCAAGGTGTATGAAGAGTCAAGACTACCCTTGGTTGGGGATATATGCGAAGTATAAGTGGCCGCAACCGTTCAACTAAGTCAAGTGTCAGGGGGACAACAAGACGTGGGATAAGTTGTGCTAGATGCAGGACAAAGTGAACAAAATTAGAGGGAAGAGGTAAGTGGCCTGTGGGATACTCGGAGTATATGGACGATGTCAAAAAGGGTAGAGAATAAGGAGTTCCCCAACAAAGGGTGACATGGGTTGCATTTTTCCAAAAAGGAAAGAAGGTCACCAAAGGTAATGTAAATGATGAAAATAAAGGCTTTTTACAATGTACCAAATAAATAAAGAATAATTTGGGATGAGTGTACAAATACAGAAATGGGTGCCCCAATGTAATATGGTTGGCCCAGATAGGGTACAATTTTCTTGGAGAGCTGGTGGAGGGTGGGGGCCCCATGGGTGGGTTTCTGTATGAGGTAGGTGAAATGAAGGGAAATTTGTAGAGGGGAAAAATAATTGTGGATGAAATGGAGGGTTCATGATACTGTGGAGGTGCAATCAAAATAGAACCTTGAAGAGATAATCTAGGAGTCCAGTGGGAAAGCTAGCAAAATGAGGAGAAGGAGTATGTGGTTGATTCGCAACATGATGTAAGACTATTGGGACTCCCATCCCTAAAGGGTTGAAAAAAAATCTGGGCTCCCCGAGTTTGACACCCCTGATGTATTTACTGACCTGAGTGATGTGTTCAAGTTGTACGTCGAACAAGACTCGCTATGGACCGAAGAGTTCATGAAGATAACCAATGCAAGGCTAGGGAAAGTGTAACAATTAGCAGAACCTCCGATCAGATCCCAAACCATGGTTCAACAATTGAACTTCAGTCTAGAAAAATACCAGGCCCATGCAACAGACATCAGAGGGATATATGTGGCTCCAATGGAACAACAAAGATTTCCATGGGACAATACTTGTGAAGAAATATTTATTAGTTGGTCTGAATATGAAAGAAGTCACCTGTTCCAAGAAATATCTCGAGTGGATTGTTAAAGAAACTGTTTGATGATAATGCCATGTGGTGATTTTTGTTTGGCTCAAATTATATTTAGCTGTTAATTATAGTTAAACTTTATATTATAAATAGAGACATCGACCAATGAACAAAGGTCGATGGTTGTTGTAAGAACTCTTTCTTTTTTGGTTGTTAAGAATTATTTTGAGACTGCTATGAATTGAGAAGTCCTTTTGGACCAAAGACAAGTTATTTTCATCAGATGTATATGATTGGACTTGGAGGAGAATTACTTCCGATCCTATTCCATGAATGATGCAGTAATGAGTAAGAGAAATTAATTATGTTGTAAAGTTATCTGGTGCAATGTCTTAATGTTCCTTGCTTTAATGATGAAGATAAATCGTTGTGTTATCATGTAATGAATGTTATGGTAGATGAATTATTTTTCTTTCCATCATCTTGTTGCATATGTGTTTTCTTTCTGATAGTTATTTTCTCAGACAACAATTGGATGCTCATTTGGTTAATGTATTAGTACTAGACCTATGGTATAGAATCACTGTCTACATGTTTGAGTAGCGGGTTATCCCAAGCTCAACCTCTTCCCAGTAGTTAAAAAATAATCTTGTTATTTGTCAAGTTGGTTTATATTGGCTTACATCTCTCAAACCATTCCCACCTCAAGAGAAAATAAAGAGAAGACCAGTCCTAACTAAAGGGAGAGCCTTCACAAGAAAACATAAATCCCATCAATAAATTGGCCGGATCGCAAGATCTAGAGAACCATTCCATCTTTAAACATTGTAGAATCTAATTAGGCCTCAGTGGTGGCTTTGGTTCCTACTGTTGAGTCTAGGGACTTAGGTCCCATCAACTAAATTGGCGCTAGAAGGAGGGCCTGAGAATGAATGCCTCAAAACATATTTCACTTAGCATTTCAAACAACCTACAAATTCACAACGACCCACATGCATGGCTAGTCCCTCACAAGACAACCCACATATACTGATCATTCCTAAAATGGATAACTCACCCCAGTCCGAGGAAGAACCGTTTAACCCCAAAATACCTTATGCTCTTCCTCATGAGGAACTAAATTAGTTCAGGAGAATCACAATAGACTACGCCCGACATATCAGTGTGTTTCCCTTGACTCCCATACTCCCTCGAAGAAAACAACAAAGAAGACCTGTGTTCAGCACCCTCGATGAATTTTTCATACATTCTGTAGAATACCTAATAGATTTCAAGATTACCAAAATCCAAGAACCTCTTGATTTGATACCCGAAACACCAGCCGACGACCCCTCTGAACCTAATGACTTTTTGGAAGAAGAGGAGTTCAACTTAGATTCAAAAGATATGGAAGAAAATAAAAACCACGAGGAGGAAATTGAAATCCTACAAGAAAACAACCATCCTTGGCTGGCCGGAGACGTCGTGGCCATCCTTGGTTGAGTACATAATATTCCGTGGAACCCAGAGAAGTTGCTCCCTAAATACATAGTTAGTTTCTTAGACAGTAATTGGATGCTCATTTGGTTAATGTATTAGTACTATACCTATGGTATAGAATCACTGTCTTCATGTTTGAGTAGCGAGTTATCCCAAGATCAACCTCTTCCCAGTAGTTAAAACTTAATCTTGTTATTTGTCAAGTTGGTTTATACTGGCTTGCATCTCTCAGACCAGTCCCAACTCAAGAGAAAATGCAGAGAAGAACAGTCCTAACTGAAGGGAGATCCTTCACAAGAAAACATAAATGCCATCGATAAATTGGTCGGATCGCAAGATCTGGAGAACCATTCCATATTTAAACACTGCAGAGTCTAATTGGGCCTTGGTGGTGGGTTTGGTTCCTACTGTTGAGTCTAGGGACTTAGGTCCCAACAACAGTTTCCAATTTACTATTTTTGTAATATTTCTTGATTTTGGGAGATTCAACTCTATCTTGTGTGATATGAGTATTTGGATCTTCGATTACTTTAAATATTGTTCACTCTTGTAGTGAAAAAGATATTTAATTCGAATGCATTATGGACATATAGTTCCCAAGACTGTATGGACAAGTTGTTCACATTTTGGCTTTAGACCAGCGTGACACTGTTCCATTACGTTTTTCCTTTTATATTATGGGATATTAATATGTTAAAACAACTTTAGTCTTATTAGCATATAATGTTTCATTTTATTCAACACTTTAAATTATGTCTATAATTTGTTGTTCATATATTGTATCTGTGATTTTTATTTCATTTAAATATCATTGATCTGTGCTTGATGTTAAATTGATGTGTTATATGAATTCTTCATGTTAAATTTCTTTTACTATAAGCACTCATCATTACAAGGTCACTGGATCTATATTGTTTATTTCTCTGCTCTTATATCATTGCTCCAAAAATAACTTGAGTTTATTCTGGAAATGTTAGCACAAGCCTGTTACAGGTTTCTCTCACAGGCAAGATAGCTGGAAATTTGAATTGTGCAAGGATATAAACACATTTTGTGACTAATCATCAGGTTAGTTTTATTCATATTCAATCTCTGTTATTAGTTTATTTATTAATTAAATAAGACAGTTTAAATTGGCTGTGACCGTTATTCTGTTCTTGTTTCAAACTATGTTTTATTAGTATCTTTAGAGTTCTTAGATTTTAGATTATTAAACAGAAAATATAAAAATATATGATTTCTTTATCTACTTCATTAACAATTGCAAAAACATTGATTTCACAAGACATCAACCAAAACTTGAAATTTGTAAATACCTTGTTCATATTTATGTTTCTATTTTAACACTTGTAAATAATTAAATTCATGTACATAGTATCGTAGTTATAGCTTTAGAATAGTTGATTTATTTTCTTTGTTTTAGGACCTTAGTTGGCTAACAGAGCCATTAAACCCGTCAGGATAGATCATTCTAAATGTTTTGGGTTAATTAGACAACCCCGGTTTGGATCTATCCTTCCAGTTGACGGTGTGTCCCTTACGCCCGTCAACACCCTGGCAAGTAACCTATGTGGTACCTATGTCAAGAAACTAAACAACCATGATATAACCGATGCACATGAGAACATTTATAAGTCAAGTCCAATGTATGGGAAGGGTAAAAAATCCCAAAACCTCAAAAGCACCGCCTCTCACATGGTAAAGGTACTATCAAGAATCCCATATATGAATAGATCCCCAGAAATATATCTGGCATTGAGAAGGTATCAGGCAGATATCCCTTCAACCAACCTCACGCGACCTCGTGTTTAACTCCATTGTAAGAAGAGCCTTTTAACATCACCAATTATACAATGGATTTCTCCACTCCCATAGTGAGACACATATGTTGATTTAATAGCCTTGGAGAAGTTTACTCACAAAATTCCATTCCAAGGCTCTAAATCCTAAACTAGTTTGTGCACCCTAAAAAAAAAAAAAATGTTTCTAATCAATTTTAAATTATCATCATTACTTTTAGTGGCCTTGCTTACTCAAAAAGGTGCAGTCATGAAACTAATGATGTTATGACTCAACAAGTAAAATAAATGAATATGAATACAATGCAAAGTCCTAACTTCAATTCCCAATAATTGATATTCTTTTCAAAATGCAATTTTCAATTTAGTTCTACGATTCCAAATAAGATGCAATATTTCTTTACATGTAGTAAGATCAATGATAAGGACTCAAAGATCAAATGCCAACAATGTGAAATGCCTAATATTTTTGTATTTTCAATATAAAATAATGAAAATGCAAGGACTGAACAACAACTTGATATTAAAACTCTACTGCATGTAAACATAGATAAACCAAGTAGGATATCAAGAAGAAAACACCCAATCCAAGATGGAAGGGAAATCAATTGAAAAGGATGATGAGAAAGGCACCACCCAAAATTTCAACCAAAGAAAAGTTTCCTATCATTCCACAAACACTTAGCATTCATAACAGAGACCCAAGAAGACTCAACAACCATCAAAACTTACCAAACAAACATCAAACTCAACAACCAAGAAGAAAATGATGATGTACATGATTGTTCAGAAGAAAAGAATGTATATATGCCTCTTAGAGAAGGACAACACGCGTATGTAGGCAACTGTTAGGTAAAAACCCACGTATATGTGTTAAAACACATCCAGGATAAGGAGAAGGATAAGAAACTTAGACTCGAAATGAACAAAGGTTGTCAAGCAGTCATATGACAAGAAAATCAGACTCATAATGAACAGAGGTTGTCAAGAAGTCAGACGAAAAGAAACTCAATATAAACAACAACAATATAAGGAGAAAAACACTCCAAACCCTGAAAAAGAAGATTCTATCCCTATTATGGTCACCAATTATGTTACGAGGAAAATCTCTCTATGGCTAGGGGTAAACAAAAAAAAAACAGAAATGATTGCAGAAATCAACTATAATCTCAGGTATTCTATATGAACAAACATGCTAGAAAGACAAGATAAAATGCCTACCTCATCCATATGTTCTATGAAGTCCATCGTTGAGCACTTGAATCAAAGAAATACACCTGGAACTTGTCCTCAACAACCAAGAAACACAAGCATATGGTGATAATATATGATGTTAGCACATTCAATAACATAATATATAAACATTCATAACAAATATTCCCATGGAATAACAATTCAAATATTTGCAAGATATTAATTGGATGAGAAAATAGTATTTCTATTAAAATGTAATCAATAGAAGTGAATGAATTACAAACTTTTGTGTCGCCGCGGTTCAAAACCGAGAAACTAAGTCCCTTCCAGTTGGGCCTCCACCACTTCAATCCTCCACCAAAGGCAAGCTCATATAAGAGAGACAACGAGGTTCTCATCAAGTAGGGAAGATCTTGGGGGCTGAACAATGTGTTCATACTTAAAAGGACAAAGGGATGCAGACTCAATATGAAGTGAATAATTTCTCTAGAGTAACTTTTCTCTCAAAGTTGAATTCTTCTCTTCTTTTCCATAGCTTGGATTTGGCCCATTTGTAGCCTTCAAGTAGAACTGAAGGGTCGAGTCAAAACATTTCTAGTATATGGAAGGTCAAGGATCATGGATCTCATGACGTGACATGGAAACCCAACCATTTTTTTAATTTTGGGCACAAAACTCGATGTACGTAAGTTGTATTGGTGTAACATGCATATACACATGTTGTACAATAGGTATGATGCGTATATGTGGAAAAATAAAGATTTTAGCTCGGGATTTGCAAAAAGGAACTGTTGTTCCAAAGTCTGTACTTAAGGCTTAGAAGTACAGTGTCTAGGCATCCGAAGGTGGGTAAAGGGTGGAAAAGAGAGAAATGTCAAACTTCGGCAAAGGAAACTAAGGGAGAATTCTACGTTGGCATTGTCTAGCTTCCAACTGTTCCTGGATGGTTATATCCTATTCAATCGCTGCCCATGAACGTTCGAGTTCGACCCAGGTAGTAGCTATTTTAAGAATAGTGTCGAAAAGGTTTAAGGTAATGTGCATTTGATTTGATAATCCGAGTTCGATGTTGGGTTGTGTTGGTACAGGGACAGTCATGGAGGAACAGTGAAAAGGGAAAAACTTCAGAGAGAAATTAAGTGTTGTCTCAATTTGGTCGTATAAAAGAGAATTTACGGTTTCATAAATAAAGTGGGGTTCAAATCAAAGGCTCTTTCCCATAATTGAGTTATATCTTAATAAAAGGTATGAGGTGGGAGAAAAGATTTTAGCTGTCTATGGTGTAAGGCTCCTATTCAAGGGAGAATCTCACATATAAATAGGAGAGGAAAACTGTAAGGAAATAACCCGATGTAGAATAAAATATATATAGACTTCTGAAAGTGTTGACTGGTCTTACACCTGCTGATAGCTGGTACAGAGGAAAAACAACAAACAATTACAGAAAACTAAAATCCATTCTCTATAGTAGTGGTCGTACTAAATTATAATGAAGCATTCATCAGTTATGAATATGAGATGAAATGAAATATGAGATACAAGAAAAAAAACTCATAACACAGTCGTGATGGAAATGAGAATCTTCAGATTTGCTTTGTATTAACTCTCAAAGTGTAAAAACTCTGTTACAATTGACACAAAAAGGTACAACCTTTTTTCTTTCTTTCTATGGTATATTTATACAGTTTACAATAAAATAGAATCTCAATCGTTACAAAATTTCGGTTATGATAAAATAGACGTTTGTCCTCACGCATGCTCGGTATAGGTGACACATTTTTCAACCAACTATGATATTATCCTCGACGGTTCTGCTTGACAACTGGCTTCAAAAAAGTAACATTCTCAGGCTAACTGCAACAGCCTGTCTTCCATCTCTCTGTCTATGATGTCGATAGCATATAATTACGCACTTGGTTTAATCATACAATTGTCTATTTGGACTATGTCCACCATAGTCACTTGGGAAATCTCAGTCGAATCTCTTTCCTCTTTTTCCTTTAGATCAACCGAGAGTTTTTCCATATTCATTTGAATCAATGCCTCGGCACTACCTCCGCTATCAATGCCTAGAAGATCTCCATCTATAGAACTGAAGGCCTCTTCTAAGGAATTCGTTACCTTTTTGGCTTGCATCTTGCCTTCCCTGATGTTGTGTTCCCATTCTTTTAATAGAATGTTTCCTCTGGTCTTCTCTGAAATGGTGAACCTGGGAGTACTTCCCG
Organism: Picea glauca; assembly: GCA_000966675.3. Lineage (NCBI taxonomy): Eukaryota > Viridiplantae > Streptophyta > Pinopsida > Pinales > Pinaceae > Picea > Picea glauca. The sequence goes on along the minus strand of JZKD02S1981832.1, from coordinate 371,189 downwards.
AATCCCTATTGTTTGTGGCTATTATAGCCTCTTAGAAGGAAACCCGTGCTGCTCCAACTTCCCTTTCTCTAGTAGATAAGTTCTCCAAAACCTGGTTGACTAGCAAACAGTTGTCCCAGATCGCTTCTACCTTGACAAGTAAATTCCGTTGGGCCACCGAGACTCTGCCCCGAATCTCCATCGCTTGGGACTGAAACATCCTGATATCTACCACTTTTGTTTCAACGATCTCCACCCTAGCTTGTAGCTGTTCAATCAAATCCTTTTGTTGGCTCGCTTGCATCTGACCATCCTGGACCACTAGTTGTTCTTGCTTGAGCTTAGTCTTGAGTAGCTCTATCTCGTTCTTATCGGCCAACCTGGCATGTTCTATTCCTACGCTCGCCTGTTCTTTGGCAGTCTCTATTGTTGTGGCTAGTCTGGCTTTGAGGGTCTTGATGAGGCGATTTTTTCGTTTCAGATGGTTTTTTAAAAGCCCGAATGAAAATTGATTCACCAAGGCATAAACTCTTAATGTCCCTGCTATCTCAGTCGCAAATTGTTCATTTTTCTTGTCCTTCCCATCAGTTATGACTTTGTATTTCTTGGCTATCGACTCCCCTTCCTGGTAAAATTCTCTCTTTACCACTGCTTTTCTCTTCTTATCAAAGAAGAACTCATTCAGAGGGATCTCTTCTACCCTTATAGGCCTCAACTCTTCATTGAATATCCACCCTGCGTCAATATTTCCTTGAGTTGACTGTAAGGGAGTAACTGATGTGATAGGTTCTCCAATATGCTTCGCTGATTTTCCCGGAGTAGTAACCAGACTCTTCTTCTTCGGTGGGTCGAGAGTCTTAATCTCTGCTTTCAAACTCTTAGTTTTCTCTCCCTTGTCCTGGTATTTTTCCTAATCAGGAGTCGCATCCTTAGAGCCTTCGACATCTTTTTGTTTCCCCTCCACCGTACTTGGACTCTCACCCCACAACACTGCGGGAAGACAACCTCATCGATGTTCTTGGAACTTCAGAGCATTGGCTCTCTCCTCGGGTGCCAAGGTTTGTATCCGAGCTAGAATCTTGGCATAAGACCTTGTGCCTCAGAAAATGTCATCCGAGGGTGAATTCTCGTGCTCAAATCTCTTGAGCCCACAACTAGCCAAATGATTGCTCACAACCCTTTGCGGATCGTGCTTCTTGTATTCAATGAGGACCAAATTTAGGTCCTCCAGGGCTGCTGCCTCAGCTTTGGCATGCCCGAAATCTAATAAGGAATATAAATTTAAATGCATAGGAAAAGGTGGACATACCATCTTTGAGTATCCCTTAAGCTCCTTGGTTATACCACCAATCACTATTTGTCTGGTAACCTCATGGTAAGCCAGCTTGTCGAGAATGAACAATGGAAATGCATGTAGGGGAACGGAAGCCCCGAAAACTCTGAGGTATGAAAATTTGGCTTCTACATATCAGTCTTCTATGTTGCTCATATTGTTACTATATTGTCCGAGATCATGGGTGGTGGGTCACCGAAAATAGTGACATGCAGAGGCACCATCACCTAGTTGAAGATTTCGTACATGAAATTTGCCACTTTGTTTTCCAATAATTTTGAATGATAGACGTGTATGGGCTCATCTTCTACTGGAGTCCAACTCCAGCTCATTAAGGGAAATGGTGTCAAAAAACAAATGGCATCCATAATGTATGCAGACATGAAGAATGACGAGGCCTTTCCGTTCTCTTTCTGTGCCCGATACTCTATGACCCGACTAGTCAAGCTATCAGAAAACATTTTTGCCCAGTCGAAGGAACTGCCTTCAGCAACTCGAAACATTAGAGGCACCCATGGAAGGAAAAAATGTGAGGTGTCCTCTCTCCCATATAACCTGCATGTCATCATGGCCACATACTTGTACTGCGGTTCTAAGGAAGCTATTGAATATATGCCGTGGCTGTCAGCCCTGAACTTCGTGGCATGCAAAACCCAATCTTTTATTAAGCTCGACATGGTTTTATCATACTGTACACATTCCTTCTCTTTGAACTCGTCCAAGAATTCGGTGCCATATGTATAGTCAGATGTTGCGGGTAGCTTATACATGGCTTGCAGATGTTCCGGCCTTAAAGTCCCGATGGTGACTTTCTTCTCATTCCTGATGGTTCTGGTTGGTATGTCCACATGGTCTAATGCCCATCGGACCATGTCATAATATGGAAGAAATCATGGCCTGGTTGATATTTTGTGCATTCTGGATTGGACGACGATCTTATACTTGGTGGTTATATCATCTTTTTCGTTGTCACTGGAATCATCGGAATAATCCACCAATTCAGCCTATAGAACATCTGAAATGAACGCGAAATTCGGGACCGAGTCAATACTTCGAGGCGAAGTATCAGCAACATTTTCCGAGCCTTGTCCCAAAACCTCAACACTGGCTTTGGATGCTTTTCGCGGAGCCATGGTTGGAGATTGTGCTTTAGCTCTTCTGCGATAAAAATACATATACATATAGAAGTCATCTTGCTCAGTGATAATGTGCTCTGTGTAATATGAAAATGCATTTTTTATAATGAACCACAACTCTTATATATATTCGAAAACTCAGTACCTTTCAGAACAAGCCTATCAAATCATTTTTTAGAAATAAATTTTGCCATAAAAATACGATCTTTATTCGTCAATTTTCCCTATTTCCTAATTAATGTCATAAATTTCGGCGGTTTAAAACGTCAGTTGGCATATGGAAGAAATAAGGTCACCTCGTAAATCGTGTAAGCATCGAAACACGAAATATGTATTGATTTAGCTTAATTAATCCAGTTTTACCAACATTAATCAATATTTCGGTACTCGTTATATTGGGAATTTTACTTTAACACTTTGAACCTCTAACACCCGAGACTACGATGATCAATTTTGGTTAATAAAAACGTAATCATGATTAGGGGCTCAATTAATTTCATAATTATTATATTCGCCATATCGCGACTCGGAGCTTCGAAAACAAGTTTCCGGGAGGTTTGCATGCCGAGCTACGAAACCGCGAGATCGCGATAATACGACTTAATAAAAAGGGAAGATAAACTCAGATTTAGTGATTAATTAATTACGTTTATATCCTTATCATGAATTCGCGAGTCGGGGTTGAGACGGTGTAACTTTTAAAAAAGAAAACGCCGAGTGGCGAATTGCCAACAGAGCTTTTACCATGGTTTATCTTTTACTTTTAACCTTGAAACGGGTTACTAAAATAAGGACCTCGTGTTCTCAGCTATCGGGGCTATGACAATAATTTTTTGGATTTGTTGAATGTCGAGGTGCAAAAACCTGATGATGTATTAATCATGGTTTAGGAAAACTTTACTCCTGTTACTGCCCTGGGTGGAAAACTAAAATGGTTTCGCTGTTTTGTTGCTCGGTACGTGTGAACTACGTGATTTATAGCATCCGACCTACAAGATCCCAAGGTGGAACAAAAAGAGGAAACATTTTTACGAAAGGTAGGGTTTGACTCGAGAATACGACAATCATCATTATTTGCATGATAAAGCTTCAGATATTTTGAAACCACAGACGAAAAATACGAAAACCATATTTCAATTTCGAGCATTAAAAATGAAATTTTTGATGGGCTAGAAAAACAAGGGCGGCTCCAACAGGAACTTCAAGTCTGCATAGGGAAATAGAAAAAGGCCTTCTGTGCAAGTTTGAATAGGGCGAGGAAAATCTTTCTATAACAATTAATAGATTGGTTTAGACATATTCTTTCACTTTCTTGTACTAATCATAATGAACCAGAAGGTATAACTTTTCTTAACGTATTTTCTATTATTGATTAAATAGTTATTTCATATGATATGGATGATCCTATTGTAATAGTCAATTCAGAAATTACTGACCCGCTATTTCAAGAAAACATAAATTCATCTAGTGAAATTGTAACTCATCCTGAAAATGTTTCAATTCCCAATACAATTGTTGTTTGCAAAAATAATAACAGTTGTTTCATTAGGAATAATTTAACTAGTATTTATGATATCATTACTAGTACTTCTGAACCCCATATTTTGCAATATCTAGCTAATCATTTTCACAAAGGGAAATCTTTATCCAATCAAATTAATCCATTACCTAAAAGTGATATTTCTGCTGAGAGAAATAATAAAGAAATGGTATTAGAAATTTGAAAACAAGCTTTTAACAATAATGATTATTCTATCAATAGAGAGAAATTTAATTTTATATGTTCCAACTATCACAAGTCAAATAGATTGTGAATATTTCACTCATAATTATCAGAATAATGAATTTTTATTTGATCATGTTTTCGATAATTCTTACACATGTTCATCATCCTATGTTTTTGGTTCTGATTTAAAAGAAAATTGTCAAGTTAGTGAATGTGAAATCATTTATGATATTGATATAGAGGTTGAAAATAGTAAGGCACTTCACCCCAAGTGATGGTTATGTTAGGACCTTGTATTCTCAACCCTCATGATCAATCTAAATTTCAATATGTAGGATATCCTTTACTGATCATATTACAACTTTGTCTCATCTTGATTCTTCTCATAATGATTTCAATTTTAAAAAACTAAGTTCCATGCTCATCTATAATTTTGATGACATCACTCAATTTCCTTTTTCATGTCATGATCTTGGACTTTTTCACAAGAAGTTGGCATTAATTCTGATCACATTATTTCAGTTACTACTTGTGTAGAAGAAATTATTGAAAATGAATCCCAATTGTCTTGTAATAATAGTGTAAATAAAGATGCATTATTTGAATATAGATTGCTAACTTCCTCTCCTTTTAATATTCTCCAATCCTTAACTAATTACCATGATTATTTTTATGATCCAGTAGATATATCATTGGAGAAATGTTTGAAGGAGAGTTCTCATGTAAATAAAATTTTATGTTTTGTTTTTTTAGGTACTAACGTATATAATACAAGTTACTTTTCTTTTAGATTAGTTATATTTTTATCTTTATTATTTTTACTAATGTTTGACATGTATATATGTATAGGTATCAAAGAACTTGAATGGATCCACTGGAAATATGACTATACTTAGTCATATTTCTCTCCTAAATTAGAGTAGGAGTAGGACTAGTTTACCTTAGATTTACTTTATTTTAATTTCAATAAACTGATGATCTTAAGCAGATATGAACTTAATTAAATATGAAAATTCTTCATGCTTTTATAGTTATCATAAAAAGAGGTTACTTCTTTATTGTAAGTTTCATACGCCTATGTTCATCTTTGACTCTTTTTTTTAGGATTTTAATTCCAGTGTTGTTTTAGTGTTTGTTGATCTAAACTCTATTTTTGCAGGTCTTCAGAAATTTCCAGGAAAGCATAGCACTCATGCTTATTTGGAATACACTCTCTTTGTTCCACCTGTTTTTGAAGTTAGGAAAAGTAGCAATGATGTGGATTGAATTGCAAATAAGCTGAATCAGGGAGTCTCTCAAACTTTATGTTTCTTTCATCTAATCTGATTTAACTTCATTCTTTTAATCATTGTTGTAGCTGAGATTTTCGATTTTTTTTGTTTGAATAAAAATGCCAATCAACTTCAACTTTGTGAGAAATAATTTGCTAAGATCCCAACTTAAGCTGGTCAAACATGATTTTCTTATTTTCACTCTTTTGTTGAGATATGTATCATAGGTTGTCTTGCTGAAGTTTATTTTCAAGCTTGACTTTTCTTTGGATTTGCCTTTTCTTTTTCATTTTCAATGGTTGAAGTTTTCTAATTTTATTTGTTTTGATTGGATTTTATGATACGGGGAATCATTCCTACCCAACATCAGTTTCCTCATAGGGGGAAAACTTTTCTCTATCCATTAATAGGATTTCATTTATCTAAAGGTCATCCATATTAAGTTTTTACCTTTCTTGTACATCATCCATTACCCATGCGGAACATTATGATATGTTTCAAGTACTATAAGCTTATCCCTCCCATCCCCACAACAATTTAAATCCTCTACTTTGGTAGTTGAAGAGAAAATAGTGAGGTCAAACTCAACTAATATCTGTAAATGTGTTGAACCTGCAAAAAATAAATCTATCTAGAAAATACCACACACATTTGCAAAGAGAAATTGAGAAAGAAGAAGCAAGAGAGAAAGAATGGAAGAATTTGCATTAACCATAATGAATAATGAATAATTTACACATGATATGCTATGTATAACTCAACCAATGCACACTGGAGGAGAAGCCAATGTGCCATAGTGGTGGTATAGAGTGATATGGACACACACTAGTAGTTACAGGAGTAAATTGCCACCTAGTCTAGTCTCTCAGGAAGTTACGAGAGTGAATTTCCACCTAACTGAGTTAACTAGCCTACCAGTCTTCAGTTAACTGACTGAAACATAGTGAAGTGAGGAGGAGATCAGGGAATCATGGGTAATGCACTAGTCTAGACTCCACTCAACTAGTCAAACTGAAGTGAAAATTGAAGAGAATATTCTCCGTAGAGGAATATTATTCCTAAAATATAGGAGATTGGATAATGACTAATAAATAAGGAAAAACCTTAGGAAAAAGAAATCCTAGGTGGCACCCCCCTAAACATCACTATGGTGAAAATAAAGAATGGGTCCCAACAACGAGGCCATGTTAGGTACCCAAATACAAAATATACACTAAAATAAAGTGAGGA
>JZKD02S1981832.1:351617-364460 GCA_000966675.3 Picea glauca | reverse complement strand
AAGGTAAAATGTATGTAAAAAGAAGAAGAACTACAGTTTCTAGGCAACTGTGTCCTTCACTCCAAGATGACTTCACAGAAAATAAAACTTCTACTTAGTGAAGGTCTTGGTGAAGATGTTTGTCATCTATTTTGTTGAAGGACATAATTGTAGGTCGATGATCCCCTCATGTAATAAGTCATGTATGTAGTGCATGTGGATTTCAATGTGCTTCATCCTTTTCCTAAGAACTAGTTCTCTGCAGAAATTCAGAGTGTTGTAGTTGTCACACCAGATGACGATCGACCGATGAAACAGAATGACCAACTTAGTGATAAAATGTTGTAGCCACATATCATGAATGGTTATGTTAACTACTCCTATATACTATGTCTTGGCTGAAGAAAGAGAAATAACAACATGCTTATTGCTCAACCAACATATAGGCCCGTAACCAAGACTGAGTGAGTAACCAGATGTGGAATTGTGATCAGTGCTATCACCATCTCAGTCAGAATCAGTGAACCCAATGAGATATAATGTAGAGTTTGTCTCATAATGAATCCAAAAGGTGATGGTGCCCTATACATATCGAAGGATACACTTTGAAACCTTTCAATGTATCTCATGCGGCTCTTGCATGAACCTGGAAATCGCGCCAACTTTATAGGAGAGATAAGGTCTGAAGTATGTGAGATACAACAAGATCCCCACTAGCTGTTTGTATAGTGTGTTGTCAACCAGTGGAGTGTCCCCACCATCCTCAAGTTTGACTCCTGATAGAAAAGGAGTCGGAGCAGACTTACAGTCTGTCATGTGAAATCTCTCAAAGAGATCTTGAGCATACTTGGCTTGAGACAGTTTGATGCCCGGTGCATCCTGACTAATCTCGAGTCCAAGGTAGAAGTGTAGCAGACCCATGTCTGTCATTAAAAACATGTCATGTAGAATCCTCTTAACTACAACAATCATTGAATTCGAGCAACCGATGATCAACAAATCATAAACATATAGAACTAAGAGTAGAAGTGAATTGGTCATCCTAAGCATGTAGACATTCAGGTCTGATTTACAATGTAAAAAGTTATGTGACAATAGGTAGGAGTCCATCTTGGCATACCATTCCCTCGGAGCCTGCTTGAGGCCATAAAGAGATTTATTCAATCGACAAACCAAAGATGAATCTTACATAAATCCATGGAGCCACTCCATATAGATCTCCTCAAAGAAATCACCATGAAGAAATGAATTCTTCACGTCCATCTAATGGACTTCCCATCCCTTGGCTGCCATAATGGAAAGTGACGAACGTATGGAATCCATCTTCACTACTGGAGAAAAGGTCTCATCATAGTCAATGCCATGCACCTGCTGAAAGCCTTTGGAAACAAGGCTGGATTTGTATCTGCTAATCTGTCCATCCATTGCACTCTTGGTCCTATAGATCCATCTGTACCTTACAAGTTTCCTTCCAAAAGGAAGGGGAACCATATCCCAAGTCTGGTTCTCAAGGAGGGATTTGTACTCCTCCTGCATGGATTTCCAAAATCCTTGCCATAAGACTGTGGATCTGAAGACTGAACCAAGAAAATATGCCTGGAGGGAAATGGTCTAGTGGCATTGAGTGCAATAGGAGGCTCCTCGAAATCATATCGAGTCCTCCTAGTATTGGTTGGATCACCAACAAGATCCCCTACATCTTGAAGAGTAGTATGGGCCCACTTGGGCCTCTGCTCTGGCTCTGCAACTGCATCTGTATGCACTGAATCTACATGTGATTATATTGAATTTGTATCTGGATCATCTAAATCCTCTGAATCAGAACTCTCATCTGAAGAAGAGTCGACATGTGCATGCTCATCATCTCGGATAGGTGGAAGAATGAAGGTGTCTGCATGCAACTGTTGAGGTATATGCGAGACACTTTCCTTGAATTGGACACTATGCTTAATGATGAATCAGTCCGAGAAAATATCAATAATTATGTATCCCTTCAAACCGTTGGGGTATCCAAAAAATATACACTATGTGCTCTGTGGATCAAGTTCCTTCCTCTTTTCAGAGGGAATCTGATCCCATGCACATGAACTAAAAATATGAAAGTGAGTCACTTTTGGTTTGAGGCCGCTCTAGGCCTAGTAGGGGGTCTTATCCTTGAAAGATATATGGGGAGATATGTTTTGGATGTAGGTTTCACAATTAAGTGATTCGTCCCATAGTCTCTGTGGTAGTGACTGTGCATGTAGCATGCAAGATGCCATCTCTTTTAGAGATCTCCTTTTTTTCTCAGAAAATCCATTTTGTTGTGGAGTATAGGGAACTATGTGCTGCAACTGAATCCCTGGCTCATGAAAAATATTCTGGATCTCATGATTGAAATACTCTCCCTCGTTATTAGTTTTGAGGATTTTGATTTTCTTTTTGGATTGTGTCTCAACAAGGGATTTTAAATCTTTGAGGTGTTGAAAGACCTCAAATTTTTTCCTGAGAAAGTAAATCCATGTGACACGTGAGAAATCATCAACAAAAATGAGAGAAAACCTCTCTTTTATGATTGATGGATGAAGAAAAGGACCCATGAGGTCACTATGGATCAAATATAAAGGAGAGGAATCTCTCTGAGTCTTTCCTTTGTTGAATTTATCTTGAGGGTGTTTTCCAAGAACACATCCCTCACAGATTCCTTTGGAGAAATGAATGTCCGGTATAACATCAAACAATATTTTCTTGCTAAGTTGTTGAATATATATGAAATTCAAATGCCCGAACATTTCGTTCCATATCCTACTACTTTCATCAGCATGCGTAAGCAATAAAAAATAATCTAGTTCAATAAATTTAGAAAATGTATACAATCTAGATTGATGATTTACCTCACCAGTAGCAACCCTGGAATTGGTTTGAATTTCATAGATTTCCACTACATTAGGTGTGAATACAGATTTATTTCTGGTGTTGGAATTTGTCATCTGATACACGGAGAGAAGATTGAAAAAACTTTTGGGAACGTGCAACACACAATCGAAGCTTTTGTTGGTGAGTTCAATCCTTTCTTTGCTGGTGACCTCTAGTGGAGAGTTGTCCCCCATCATAATAGGAGGAAATTTTGATGAATCCAATGAAGAATAGACTGATTTTGTGGAATCCATGTGGTGTGATGCTCCTGAATCTACAATCCAACCATCAGGAGAGGAGTTGATGGAAATCAAGGCATGGCTACAATGTCCTTTCTTGGGATTCTAATCTTCTATATTCTTCTTCTTGGCATCCTTGGGGATGTGATCTCCAAGGTTATTTTTCTGAAGTAGTCATTATATATATTTTTTTGTTCATGCATGTGGATTCTAGATGGAATCCTTTATGGCAGTATGTGCATTTCTCCCCTTTTCGTCCCTTTCCACCTTTAGATTTGAAGGCTTCGATGAAGGGTTTCGAGTAACCTTCCTTCTTCAAATTTGCATGAGATTTAATTTTGTCTTTATATTTATATTTATGATATTGATGGATTCCATATTTCATAGTAAGTGCAATCACCTTTGGGCCTTTGGTTTTTCCCATGTTGATGATCTTGGTTTTCTCTTGTGTCAGGGATTCGATAAATTCCTCAAGAGAAGGAATATTTCATGTGGCTCCAGAGGCGAATTTGATTGAATAGAATGTGGATACAAACATGGATAATTCAAGACCAAGTTTGGAGAGAATGGTGAGAAACATTTGTTTCTCCTCAGATTTATCAACCCCGCAAGCTTTGAGTTGCGACAATAAATCCTTGTATTTTGTAAAGAAATCTTGGAGATTATCAAAGATTTTTGGATCTAATGTGAGAAATCCCACCTTGAGAATGTGTCCCCTCATCTCATGTTGTTTTCCAAATATCCCTTCCAAGGTGGTCCAGGCTTCATTGGGGGGTTTGCAGGAAGATATGTGAAAAGGAGATTGAGAGAGATGAGGCTGCAAATTTTTCTGAATGCTTCATCCATTCGATTTAGATACTTGGATTTTTCTATGGATGATGTCAATTTTGTCTCTATATTCAAGTTTAATATGTATAATACTCTGGTTCGGATATGCATGATTTTTCTCTCCTTCCATGCAAAGTAATTGTAAGGTGTAAGAATGAATTCTTTTGGGAATTCCATTTTTCCGCTATCTTCAATCTTTGGTACTTGCAAAAATGATTTGGTGTATCTTTTTCTCAGCAGTCTGTTGGCTCTGATACCATGTAAATTTTTTGAACCTACACATAATATATATATATAGAAAATACCACACACATTTGCAGAGAGAAATTGAGAAAGAAGAAGCAAGAGCGAAAGAATGGAAGAATTCTCATTAACCGTAATGAATAATGAATAATTTACACATGATATACTCTGTATAACTCAACCAATGTGCACTGGAGGAGAAGCCAATGTGCCATAGTGGTGGTATATATTGATCTGGACACAAACCAATAGTTACCAGAGTAAACTGCCACCTAGTCTAGTCTCTCAGGCAGTTACGGGAGTGAACTGCCACCTAGCTGAGTTAACTAGTCTACCAGTATTCAGTTAACTGAATGAAACAAAGTGAAGTGAGGAAGAGATTAGGGAATCATGGGTAATGTGCTAGTTTGGTGATGATACCAAGGCTAATGTGCATTATTTGGTGATGATCCCAATGTTTCATGGTGACAAAACTAATGTAGAATCTAGACTCCACTCAACTAGTCAAACTGAAGTGAAAATTGAAGAGAATATTCTCCCTAGAGGAATACTCTTCCTAAAATATAGGAGAATGGATAATGAATAATCAACAAGGAAAAAAATTAGGAAAAATAAATCCTAGGTGTGTGTGAAGTAAATCCAACAGTATCGCATCTAGTACTTTAAGCTAAACCCTCTTGTACCACCCCGCTCTCTTCCCCTAATTGCTAAAAGCAATCCTTCAAATATATTTATCAAAAGGGTGGTATAAGAGAGTCAAAAACACATTTGTGTGGGAAGTGTGTGTGAACCCTCCCGGGTACTGAAAAAGCTCGGTGGTAGCAAGTAAATGCACACATTATACCAAGATAACTTTGCCAGGGTACTGAACAGGTTTGCTAGTAGCGAAGTAATGTCGAGTAAAGAGGAAATTTTTTTAATAGATGCATGCTAATTTTTATTAACCTCCTAGCCATTTTTGTTGTCAAAAAGTAGAGATGTAATTAAAAGTTAATGAATTTTCCCTATGCTTGGATTCATTGTCTTGGAATTATTCATTCAAGTAGTTTCATCTAAAAGCTTATTTTTCTTTGATTATGTCTTATGTGGGATCTTTGGGAATGATGTTGTGTGCGTGAAATTACTGAAAGCTTTTATTTTAATCTTTGGTAAATTTAGTTCTATTATATTAACCAAAGATATTTTTTGTGTCTCTGTGTGTTGCCATTTGTTTCTCATATAACAACCCTCCCAAATTTGTATTTATTAGTAATAAATATAATTTGGGCCCTCTTCATTTTGAAAATTCTTTTCAGTTTGCTTTGATTTTATTTGTAAACATTTTTTATATTATGTTTTGATTGAGCATCGGTGTGTTTGAAATGATTATGACTGAGAGTGATTTCTTGCATTTATTAACCCTTATTTATATCGATTAATCTTTTAATGTTATCGAATTTCATGAATTTAAATACGAAATTCAAAAGAAATTTTCGAAAATTATCATAGGGCATATCGTTATAATGTCCTAATGGTGATCTTGATCATGTATTTAAGTTCATTAAAACTATATTGTTCTATCTCTTATGGTCTTGATTTCACTATATTATACATTTTCATTTGTTTGATTTAACTCGAGCTACATAATTTCAAAGGTCATTAAATGTATTTTTCATCCTAGAGCTTTATTCGTCTTATTGTTTATTATCTATTGGATGAAAAGTAAAAAAAAAAAAAAAAAATTCCCTTTCAAATATAATTCATTTGTATAACCTATCCTGTGGTTTAATATTACACTCAAGTTAACAAAAAATGAACTTATAACCTATACATGTGTTATAACAAGATTTGCCTCACCTTATGAAAATTTGCTTAGAAGGCCTTTTTCCATTTCCCTATGCAGACTTGAAGTTCCTTTTTACAAATCCCAGAGCTAAAAACAATATTTTTCCACATATACGCACCCTAACTATTATACAACATGCATATACAGAGGTTTCACCACTACGTCTCGCGTACATTGGTTTTTGTGACCAAAATTAAAAATAATGTCGGGTTTCCATGTCACATCACAAGATCCATGATCCTTGACCTTCCATATACTGGAAATGTTTCGAATCATCCCTTCAATTCCACTTTAAGGATATAAATGGTTCATATCCAAGCTATGGAAAAGAGGAGAATAATTCAACTTTGAGAGAAAAGTTACTCTTGAGAAATTCTTCACTTCATATTGAGTTTTCATCCCTTTATCCTTTTAAGTATGAACACATTGTTCAGCCCCCAAGCTCTTCCCTACTTGATTGAGAACCTCATTATATCTCTTATATGATCTTGCCTTTGGTGGAGGATTGAAGTGGTGGAGACCCAGCTGGAAGGGACTTAGTTTCTTGGTTATGAACCGTGCCGACATAGAAGTTTGCAATTCATTCACTTCTTTTGATTACATTTTAATAGAAATACTCTTTTCTCGTCCAATTAATATCTTGCAAATATTTGAATTTTTATTCCATAGGCATATTTGTTATGAATGTTGATGTATTATGCTATTGAATGTGATAAATTCATATATTATCACCATAGGCTTGTGTTTCTTGGTTGTTGAGGACACGTTGCAAGTGTATTTATTTGAGTCAAGTTCTCAACGGTGGACTTCATCGAACGTCTAGACAAGGTAGGCTCTTTATCTTGTCTCGTTAGCATATTTTCTTATATAGAATATATGAGATTAGAGTTGATTTCTATAGTCATTTCCGTCTGTTGTGGTTTACCCCTAGCCATAGAGAGATTTTCCTCGTAATAGAATTGGAAACCATACTGGGGAAATAATCATCTTTTCGGGGTATGGAGTGTTTTTCTCCTTTGATTTATCTCGTTTATATTGAGTTTCTTTTCATTTAATTGCTTGACAGCCTATGTTCATTTTGAGTATGATTTTATTAGCCTTCTCCTTATCCTGGTAGTGTTTTAACACATATACACGGGTTTTTACTTGACAGTCACATACATACGTGTGTTGTCCTTCTGAAAGAAGCGTATATACGCATCTCTCTCCTAAACAATCATGTACATCATCCTTTTTTGCTTGGTTGTTGTTTTTGATGCTTGTTGGGTAAGTTTTGATGGTTGCAAAGTCTTATTGGGTCTCTGTTATGTTTGTTAAGTGTCTGTGGAATGATAGGAAACCTTTATTTGGTTGAATTCTTGGGCGGTTCCTTTCTCATCACCCTTTTCATTTGATTATCCTTGCATTCTGGGCTAGGTGTTTTTTTCTTGATATCCTACTTGGTTTGTCTCTGTTTACATACAACAATTTTTTTATATCAACCTGATGTTCAGTCCTTGCATTTTCATTCTTTTATATTGAAAATACAAAAATATTAGACATTTTGCATTGTTGTCATTTGATCTTTTGGGTCCTTATCATTGATCTTAGTACATGTATATAAAGATTTCATCTTATTTGGAATTGCCTAACTAAATTGAAAATTGCATTTTCAAAAAGCTTATCATTTACTGGGAATTGAAGTTTGGACTTTGCATTTTATTCATATTCATTTATTTTGCTTGTTGAGTCATAACACCATTAGTTTCATGACTGTTGAGGAAAATATATGAAATCATTTTACTCAAGAATTTTCAGATCGTGCTTGGCTAAGACAAGATAGATGGGAATATCACCATATGTTTATAGCCTCAACAATTGTTTCCCAATCCATAAGTATTAGTTACAAGGGCCTAGGATGATTTTTTTTAATGGAAGATTGTTGTAAAATTCAACATTTTTATATAATTTTCTGAATATAACAGATGAAAAAGAAGATGTGGAGACAAAAGCAAAAGTACCAAGTCACATATTAACACATATGAGATAGAATATCAATCGCTTATTTCATTCCAAGAAATTAAAATAATCGTTCTCTTTACAAAAATCCCTCAGGGAGTTTGGACCAAAGTCAAACTTAGACATCCTCGATGAAAACCATACAAAAGGACTCTGACAGGAAGTAAAAAAACTGAACTTTAAAAGCTAGATCAACTTGCCACAGATTGTTTCCCACTCCACTCTACGCAATATCCTTTATCAATGATGAAATTTAATTCATAAACAGACAAGTCTACACAAACTATCAAAGATAGATCAGCACCCCTAAAAACAAGTGTCTGAATGATGTAATTCAACTTTGAATATTGTTGTCTACAATAGGACCCTGCTGTCATAAAAGAGAATTAGGCTTTTAATGAATTGGAGAACGAATGAAAACTGAACTATCTCAATAAAATTCAAGAGAAAACCTTTGTATGCTTTCTCCTTCTATTCTCCCCTTGTTATTCCCTCTCATTTTTATTTTATGCATCCCAATATTAGCTGAAGTAGTTCAACTAACTCTTTTAGTTAAGTTAACTAAAACTCAACTAAATTTTAGTGTAGGGGAAGAATTAATATAATAATAATAATAATAAAGGTATTTTAATAAATAATAACTAGTAGGTGGGACCCCTTGTGACTCCCTTTAGTTTCTTAACAAAAATAAACATAACTATTCAATCAATCAAACACATCCCTCCTTGTGGCTCCCATAATCATTCTCATAATTTGAAAATTAAATATCAATGATATTTTAAATCATATCCAAAATATCCAAAAATGGTATGTTGTCCAAAAACTTCAGCAGTCAATTTTTCTCAACAAAACAATAATAAAATATACTCAAAAACCATATTTTCCACTTTGGGAGGCAATTTTCCCTTTTTTTTTGCTATCTCCTTGTGACTTTCCTGAATTAGCCTTAGGCTATGTGGATACTTGAGGCTTGATCTCACTGATGACATCAGAACAATCATCTCTCAAGTGCATGCAGGATGAAACAGATTTGGTTGAATCACTTGAGAGGGAGGAGGGGGAAACAACAACTTTTCATTTCTCATGCATGTGGTGGGATTCGTTTTTTAGTCTTTTTCTTGCGTGGGAGGATTGTACATGTGGGCGTGCAGGGGAAATCTGGACATTTGGGTTAACAAGTGGATGAGGAGTAGGTAGAGACAAATTTGGCTAGCCATGATGTTGGGATATTGTTGGGTGAACAATCTCCTGCCATCTGTCATTCTCAAGAACTTCAAGTTGTAATGAAACATGAGGGGGAACAGGGATATCAAGGACATGATGGGGTTGGAAGGGAGGCCTCTCTGGTCTAGGTTGGACTACCCCTGTCCAATCCAATTGAAAAATCCAACTTGGAAGAGATGGTTTAACTCTTGAGGATCTGCATCAAAATGTATCAATAATCTTGGCCTTCTAGGCCCTCTGTTCCAATTCACTCTGCCCCTGTTATTTCGGCCATGGCTTCCTCTACTGAACAATATCATCTAGTATGCATCGTTTAATAGAAACTAGCTTCTTAAACAAACCATGCATGACATCTCTTAATATGAAACAAAGTTTGGCTCAACAATCACATCAGACCCATGCAATCCAATCCATAAAATTCATTTAATAATTGTCAATGAGCAGGGGGTGAATAAGGGTTCTAGGATATTTGAGGGGCTTGTATTAAGCAACAAAGTGAGAAAATGAAAGGGAGTAAGAACTTGATTACTGCTCCAAACTTCATTAAACAATCGACTGTGCAACAATAACCAAATCATATCAAATGTGATCCATCTTTGTGTTATTTCTTAATCACTGTAATATAGAGTTTTAATTTAATTTTAAGAACAATGCATGAAAAATGAATCTGGGATTGTGAGGGGATTTGTATTGAACGAAAAAGTGAGAAAATGACAGGGAATTTGATGGATACCATTCATAAAATAATTAAATAAATAAACAATGATAACTCTGTTAAAAATCAATCCAAAAAGCACCAACATTTAGTGTTCCTCGATTGTATACAAAATTGCTTGTTGTTTCAATAATTAAATTTCCCACAATTCCTTAATTTATAATAGTCTGTGCAAACATAACTTATAAAAACTTTTCCCATTCAACGGTACTATTTAATGAAAGGTTGATCCCTTCTTCTTATTTTTTAAAAAATAATCAAAACATGCACGTCAATATGCTCAAGATCTATCCATGATAATCCACATTGCACCACGATAAACAATCAACATCCATTTTTTTCCAATCAACAATCGGGCCCAATTTAAAATCTACACAGGTGTCTTTTCAAAAATGTGGATAGACTTAAAATCATGCTCGATCATACACAAGACTTCAATTAATCAATTGACAAAATCTTGAAACAACAACAGTCAACCAAACATAAACCCCGAGTTGGATCTCTGTGGCTATAAGTTCTTTTTTTAAACAATAGTCTGCACGATGTTTCCAATATAACCAATCACATATGAGAGAACATAAATTGATTGACACACATGAATAACTTTTTAACATGCCAAAACCCTAATCAGGCTTAGAAAAAATCATACAGGTGTCTTCTTATGCAATTAAGACCACACTGGGTAAAACACCATGAGCGAAACCATAATGAATAGGAAGATAGTCCTCAACTGTATGCGGACACTTATTTCATTCTTATTTGCTCAAACAATTTTATCATAGAAGGACCAGACAACGAATCGATGAGAGAGCATGTGTCTTTCAAGACTTTCATAACCATTTAAATGATAACCAATACTTGACACCCTAGAAGGTGCCCAAGGAGAGAAAAGACAAGTTAGAGTCTAAATCGAGCTCTATCAAAAACAAATGCAGGGAGGCAACATGATCTCATTCATCTTTCTAAACCAAACACAAAGAGATGACGATAATTTGAGACTTATATCTAGTTCACCATCGATTTACAACCACAGGCCAAAATACATTTTGAAAAGACACAACAGTGATCCACATAGTCCTTACTTATTTCCATGGATGATTTTAGGGGCTAAATTTTGCTCATGGGCTAATTTTCCATGGTTTTTTCAAAAACGAGATTCGTTATTTTAAAAATGATTCACCCAAATTCTATAAGATAAAATTATTTTACCTTAAAATCACCAAAATTTTATAAAAACTACATAAAATCCTTAGAAATTTGAATATTTTTACAAAAATATCGCCAATCATTTATAGTTGGCATATGAAGGATTAGTAAGATTCACCAAGGTTTCTACATTTTAACATAAATTTCCATCCTTAAAATCATCCCTGCTTATTTCTCCAAGTCTCGGTAATGGACCCAATAGTTAACACCCAAGAAGAGAAAAGACAGTAAGAGAAAAATAACCCAGTGCACATGGTGCATCTAACACTTTCAAAGATGAGGGTTAACTTAACAGTGGTGGTTATTCAAAAAACACAGAGATATAACATCTCTTTCCAACACCTAAAGAGTCGAACAACTTGACAACAACAACAATGAGGAAACACACATCCTTTTGACAGAATGCCAAGATACAACCTGTATCAATCCAATACCCACACAAGCCTGTATTAACATTTGAGGCCAACCAAGACTGGATCTTGGGACACTTTAGTGAAAAGACAGTAAGAACGGGCCATCAACCATGACTCGAGGTTTGAAGAAAAGAACAGAACCACTGTTGGTAATTTCTCTACGAATGGGTAAGGGTTACCACAACAATTAAGAGGAAATGAGTTACTTGACAATGATACACAGAAAAAAACCCTCAATCATCAATCCAGAGCCATATTGCACCACTATTTACTTATTATTCCACAAAGACCCATCATAAAACTACACCGACCGAGAAAAAAACTAACATGCAACTTAATAATACCCATTCCTTTGCTTGAAATTCCAAACATTTTACATTCATCACAGAGATTCATAACACCACATTTACACACAATAGAAAATCTAAAGAACACACAAAATCCAAGCATCACTAAGCCATCATTTGGTTCATACAACAGAGAATACATCATGGATGGAGAGAAAAGAATCATACCTGTGGGAAAAATGCTTAAATGGCGAGTTGGCTGAGTTTTCCCTTCTAAAAAAAAGAAAATGTGGAGCTTCACAACCAACAGAGTGAAATTGCAACAATGGAACAATGCTAGGGTAATAGGCGATAGGGAAAGTATGGAGTGACGTGAAGTAAATGCATGTCATTTCCATCATTTAGCCCCATTCAATTCGAAGTACTAGACATCCCAATAAGCATAACATCCACCAATAATCAATCCATACAACCAATACATAAGCAATGTCAAACCATCGTGAGATCTGAAACGATATCCATTCCATAGTGCACCACCCAAGATAGTTTACACGTTAGCCCTTGCATTTACTCCACACAATAATCCATATTAACAATGTTATATGTACCTCCATTCAAATCTAATGAAATTCTCATATTCCATTAACCAAACAAATAACATAATAGCTAGGATTAACATTAGTATCCATTAACTCTTTTATTTGAAATTTGCACATAATCCTTTTACATAGTTTCTTTCCTTTTGCTATACTTTAGAACCTTTTCATAGTTTGTTTCTTTGTTTTGATCATGCTACCATTAAATTATCCTTTGCATATATGTAACTAAGTAATAAATCATAAGAATTGGTAACAAGGTTATGACATGGAAACTGTAAACAACATGTTGGATCATATTGTCATTGATGCCAATTGTTTGATTGATTGATGTCATTGATTGATGACAAAGGATTGATTGATTGATGATTTATGTAATATAATATGTATTGTCC
>JZKD02S1981832.1:304486-327252 GCA_000966675.3 Picea glauca | reverse complement strand
AACAAGCTTGAAGGAGATCCATAGACACACAAATGGATGATGAAGTTCCAATCCTTGATGAGGAAAACTATTCTACTTGGAGAATAGAGATGAGAGTGTATTTGAAGACAATGTTAGCAACTATTTGGAAGGGAACCATCGGCGGATATGTTTCATTGAAGAACAATTCAAAGTTTGCAGCTCAAAGGGAAGGAAAGAAGAATGATGCATTGGCTCTCAATACAATTTTAGTGGGTTAGATAAGGGTCGCACAACACACAACCTTTATCGAGGATTACCTCTCCAGGGAGGTCTTTCCAACTGGTTGTTAAACCCCCGAGGGACCTTATAAATGATTCTGATACCTGCGATCTTTTGCAGGGAGTCTCAGGCCCCTTTTGGGAGAGGCATACATACTTTAGGGAGGGAGGCCCCTTTCAACCACTTTATCATTTTTGTGTGCATATTGGCCTTTTGTTTATTTTATTTTGTTGTGTTCTTTGATAAATAGTTGTCCTTAGGATTTGTTTTTTACATCTTGAGTATTGATTCAACATGGATCCAGACCAGCTTCCCCACATGTCTCACTGCTTGGTATAGTTACCACCACATTTTGAGTCTTTTCCTTCTAAAATGCATAAAGTTATCAAACATGGTACACACACCTCCACTTACCAGACTTGTGATCATACAAGGATGAGTACTGAATCGAGTCAGAAAGATACTAAGATTCCTTCAACTCCCATACCTATTATAGTTAATGGTATTCCTTTGACACCTTCAAACACAATGGTTGTAGTGTCGAAGGTCCCTATCATCACTCTTGCTCATCCTATAGTGAGTACTCAACCTATAGCCACGAACCCTTTTGGGTGCCTTTATCACTCACTGGGCTACAATATTCAGTCCATCCTTATGGCCTCTAGCCTTTTTTCTTATGGTATGTTGAACTTCACATCACAATTTTCATCCTCCATCCTAGCATCTAGTGTGTATACTAGTATTGGACTTGGGTGCATGGCTCCTCCACATAATCCATTCTCGTTTAGTGGCGCCCATGTCCCACAAACGACTCCTATAGTTCAAGGCCTTCCTCCTATTAACCTCAGGTCTAATCATTTTCCTAATGCTTCTGGATGGAGTAACCAACCTGAAGGACAAGCTACTACTTACAGTTCATCCTTTACACCCACCTCCTTTGTACCAATCTTGACCAACACGTTTGGAATGATGAATCCACCTTAATCCTCTGGATTCACACTTGGAGGAGGTCAATTTCATACCTCTGACTGGGGGAATTTTTTACAACCCTCATCATAAAATTCCTACTAGAATGGTTCCCAACGAAACCCTCATGAATCAGTTCAGAGGAGGGTCTTACAATCCCAGACAGGGCCATGGTGCTTATCAGAACCCTGGATGGAATGTGATTCCCCAACAATAATATTTCCAAGGAGCTTGGGGCAAGATGTCGCAACCTCGTATCCCTCTTATTTAAACGCTCAATATGGCAGACTTGTCTAAGTTAATGAATGATCATGTGTGTCATGATATGACATGCCCCCCCATCCCCACCAAGCTTTATTCAGATATTCCAAAATTTGAAGGCAAAACTGGTGAGGATCCTTGTGATCACGTCACTACTTTTCACCTTTGGTTCTCTTCAAATTCCCTTAATGAAAATTATATTCATTTAATATTGTTTCAACAAACCCTCATGGGGGTCACCACAAAATGGTATATTGAGCTACCAAGGAGGACATACAAAACCTTTAATCAGATGGTTTTAGTCTTCCTCAACCACTTCCAATTACCAGTTTGTTACGATTCTGGCTTAGAACTTATATCAAAATTATGTTAGGACAAAGATAACCTTATCTCAGATCACATATAGAAGTGGCATAGATGGAAGAGGTTGATCAAGACCTGCATACCCCTAGAATTCCTGCTAGAGTGGTTCCTTAAGTCTCTACAACCTTATATTTTGAAGGATGTTTCTACATCTGAGCTTACATTTGAGGAAGAAGCAGTTTTTAAAGCACAGTAGTTATATCTTATAGATGCTCAGTCTTGGATGTTATACGATATTCTTCCAGACACACCAAGGTCAAACTATGGCCCTAGACAAAATCTCGGGCCTCATGTCGATGGCATTGTAGGCTCTGCCAATGTGAAATATGCATACTCTGTGACAAGCCATTTGAAAGAGTTTTCTCTAAACCAGTCTGTAGGAGGTCCAAATTCGTTTGTTTCCTCCACTCCCACACATCCAACGGATGTATATTCTATGCAATCATCAACCAACCCGAACGGTAACCACTAACCAGGAGGGAATAAAAAGAAATTTTGTAGTAATAATCGTAGTGGTGGGAAGAATAATAATAAATCCAAGGACAATGGTAATAATGAGAATTCAAATAATAATGTTGGTCAGGGAAAGAAAGAAAGGTGGAAGGTGAATTTTCTCTACGATCTTTGTGCATACAATCACCTTCCCACTTATGCCCCAAACTTGCGGAAGATGTGAGGATTTTATCTTTTTCGCCCGTTGTGCTGACTAATTCTTTTACACATAATCAACACATGGGCTCGAGCTCCTCAAATTCCAGAAGTGTGGTGAGTGGGATTCAAAACCCACCAATGCAATATGGTGACTGTTTATGCATCAATATGGTTAAATTTGAGGTTAATGTAGCCACTCAGTCTCACAAATACAATTCTCCATAAACTGTACCTAGTCTAGAGTCTCCCCCTCCTTCAGAGATGCCCTTATAGATAAAAAAACAAGAGTCCCCACCTCATATTCCGAAAGGAGTACTCAATTTATCTACCCACAATCCTAATGCTAAAGATGCCCATAATTACTCTATTTTTGAGGATATGGGTCAAACCCCTTGTGCGATGTCGGCTCTGGAGGTACTCCAGACGTGTCCCTCATAGAGGAATGCCTTACTATCTGCATTAGGAGCTCTAGATCCTTGTGGCTCTAAAGTTATCAATTTTTACATCACATATGTGAAGCCTCACTTGCGTTACCATGTGGCATTCCAAATCCACGTGTGTTACTCAAAGTATACCATCAAAAGTATTGTTTTTGATGAAGGCACTGCAAAATGTGTGATGTCCCTAGTCTGTTGGAAAGCCATCAGCTCTCCGACCATTTCTCAGTCTTGGACCATGTTGACTGATTTTGATAGTCCACCCTCACGGTATTGTTCCTACCATTTTGGTCCAATTAGGTGGGAATATGGTAGAGGTGGATGTCGAGGTGATTTATGTGTCCCTCGACTATAACTTGTTTCTAGGATGCAATTGGACTTATGCTATGACTGTAATCATATCGTTCGTCTTCCACACTCTTTTCTTTCCTTGTGATGGGAATATCGTGACAATCGACCAGTTTTCCTTTGCATACACTATCCCCAACGCATCTATTGGACCATCAATCCCCATGATCAACAACTCTCATCCTACAACTGAGAATATTGGTGTCAGAATGTATTCATCCCTTATGGGTACCTTCGAATTCATGGCACCAGTTCATAATATATACACTATGTCCAGTAGGTCTGCTACATCATAGAGGTTTGTTCCTTTCCACACTTTGTATTTTAATGATCCTTGGGCCCTACCTTCCTCGAATGCATCTTGTGAGGGTCAGTCACATACTAGAATGGCCATGCCACTATTGGAAAAAAATATAGCGTATCAGGTTGTTCTTGACTCTTCCACTGATTCAGATCATGTTACCTCACACACGAATGAGGAGGATCCTATTCTACAGCCTGTGTGGGCCACTTCATCGTCTTTTTCACGTGACCACCTTGATGAGAATTTACCTTCGAATGAAGCTATCATAGAGGCCATCAATGGTTCTAAAAGGACATGGGATGATATGCATCACCGCTCTTATTTTCTCCCATAACTTTCCAAAATCTAACAACATGATTTTAGATCTACCTTGAGCAATATAGTTGGTCACACCATAGTTCCACTTAATACACATGACATTTATGTTGAAGGAAACATGGCGATTATCTCCCCTACCATCACGATTGATATCTCTCGTATCCCTGACAAGGTTGAAAATGTATACATCGGTGTTGATTGTTCGCCGTAATAAATTCCAATCTACATCGAGCTCTTCAAATAATTTTGTGATGTATTCATTGGGTCATATGAAGAGATGTCAGGAATCGACCCTAGAATTGTCGAACATGAGATTAAAACCTACCCATATGCCAAACTTGTTTGACAATGACTTAGATATGTCAATCCTAGGAAGGCCCCTGCTATTATGTCAGAGGTAGAAAAACTTCTTAATGTTGGATTTATCTACTCGGTTCCCTTGACTGAATGGGTATCCAATCTCATTCCTGTGAATAAAAAGCAAGGAACTATCCATATATGCATGGATTTTCGTGACCTAAATAAATCCTATCCTAAAGAAAACTTCTCGACACCCTTCATCGATCAGATCCTCGATGAATGTGTGGGAAGCGAAGTTTTTTATTTTATGGATCGATTTTTAGGGTATAACCAAATTCATATTAAACATGAGGACCAACATAAGACAACATTTATTTTCCCTTGGGGTACTTACTCATATCGAAAGATTACTTTAGGCCTTAAGAACTCTGGGGAAACCTTCCAATAGGCTATGACCTTCGCATTTCACTATCTCAAGGATATAGTTGAATCCTATCTCGACGATCTCGCTGCTCACTCCCTTAAGAGAGTGGATCACCCTAAAAACCTTCGACTAGTTTTTGAAAGATGTCTCCATTACCACATCTGTTTGAACCCTCATAACTGCATATTTTGTGTTAGGTCAGGTCACCTTCTAGGATTTCTAGCCTCTGAGAATGGGATCATGGTAGATCCATTAAAGGTTGAGGGAATACTTCGATTTCCTCCCCCGCACACTATTCGTCAACTTCAAGGTTTACAGGGAAATCTAACTTTTTGCGACGGTTTATAGTGAACTATGCCAATATTACTAAGGATTTTATGCGTCTCCTAAAGAAGGATGCTCCTTTTATCTGGGATGAGTGATCCCAGGAATCCTTCGATGCTTTGAAGAAAGCCTTGGTATCAACGCCTCTACGAAGTCTCCAGACTACGATAGAGATTACTTGATTTATGCTTCCACGTCCGAAGAGACGATTGGAATGGTGTTGGTTCAAGAGGATGACGATCTCCATGAGCACGTAATTTACTATCTTTGTCGAAACTTAGTCGGCCATGAACTTAAATATTCTCATTTTGAAAATCTAGCTTTGGTTGTCGTTCATGTAGTCCAACGATTACGACACTACATATTTCTTTGCAAAACCATTGTGGTTGTTGATGTCAATCCATTTCAATACATCCATATGAGGCATATCATAAGGGAGAAGTACAATAAATGGATTGTCATTCTACAATAATTCGATCTCGATTTCTCTTTTGTGAAGTCCAAAATATCACTAGTTTTTGCAGAGTTAATATCTGATCTCCCTCGGTTAGATGAGGATTTTATTCATGTTGATTCATTTGTGTATGAACACATTTTCCTTGTCTTGTCATCGAACCCCTGGTATGGAGATATTGTTGTCTATCTTAAAACTTTGAAGTTCCCTCAGCATCTCTCATGAGATGACCGATGACGTATACGATACCAAGCTAAGAATTACCTTATCATCGACAACACTCTTTATCTCCAAGGAGTAGACAATATTTTGCGTCGTTGTTTAACTCATGAAGAAGTTGATTCTTTTCTAAATGACTTCCATAGTGGGGCTTGTGGTGGTCATATATCTTGGCTTGCGACAACCCATAAAATTTTGTGAGCTGGTTATTTTTGGTTGTTTATTTTTAAAGATTGTAACGAAGCAGTTAAGAAGTGTCACCCCTACCAGGTGTTCACTTAGAAAATGTTCTTTCATCCATACCCTCTCCATCCAGTTGTTACCTTTGGTCCCTTCACGAAGTGGGGTGTGGATTTTGTGGACTGCAACCCAACGTTGGTTGGGGGGCATCAACACATTATCATGGTTGTAGACTACTTTACTAAGTGGGTTGAGGCCATGCCTACAGTTAAATATGATGGAAAGAATGTTTCCTTCTTCATATTCAATCAAATTATACCCTGGTTCATAATCCCAAGTGATATTGTCACTGATCATGGAAGTCACTTTCAGAATGAAATGATGAAAGAACTAGCATCAAAATTGGGCTTTAGGCATGGTTATTCTTCCCCTTACTACCCCCTAGAAAATTGACAATTAGAGGTCGTGAACAAATCTCTCAAGACCATTTTGCATAAAACTGTCAGTCAGAGAAAATCAGACTGGCATATCATGCTTTATATATCACTTTGGGCATGCCGAACCTCACTTAAAACTTCAACTAGATTTTCTCCTTTCCAGTTAGTACACAGTGTGGATTCAATCTTACCTATTGAATGTGAAATCCCTTATGTTATATTGGAAGTTTCACTTCTACTTGACACTTCGAATATCGAATAACACCTCAAACACCTAGAGAGTCTATATGAGCAGCATCGAGATGCCTCCACGGCTATCAAAAAGAATAAAAGACATGTCAAGATCCAATATGATAAGTCTATCTATCCTCGACAGTACGCTGAGGGTAATTTGTTCCTTCTATATGATCAAGCCAAAAAACCACTGGGGGAAGAAAAGTTCAAAACCATGTGGCATGGTCCCTATATCGTGCAACGTGTATTAGAAAAAGGAGCCTATGAATGAGAATATTATGAAGGGAACATGTTGGTTGAGCCCATGAATGGGATCTATTTGAAAAGATATTACACTTGAACCCCAAGATTGGGTGTAACTCTTTGTATACTAATGTATTTTAGTGTATATATATTTTCCCTTTATTTTTATCTTCATATTTCTTATCAAGTTTTCCCTTGGTTGGAAGATATCAATGGAGTCTTCGGTCTAATTAGGATTTGCAGACGGGGCCATTCATCATACACGGAACTTGGCTTTCACTGCTTGGGTTGTTTACTCACCCGAGGGTCTACTAGTGTCTTTAGGTGGCATTTTCCTAGGGCCATCCATGAATAATGTGGTCGAATATAGCATCATTATAGAAATTTTGCACGATTCCATTTCACATGCTATTCACTCTTTAGAAGTTCGTCTGGACTCCTAGTTAGTAGTATGTTAGTTGAATGACAGTTACCGTGTGCGTGAACCTACTCTACTCCGACGATTCTTATGGGTAAGACTTTTGGAACGAAAATTTGATTTTATTACTTATCATCACATACCTAGAAGTTCTAATTATATATCTGATCGATATGCTAAATTTTTTTTTGATTGGAATTTTTCACATAAATAAAGAAAATAAAACACTTTCATCAAAGTACACATTGTAACATAAGTAAAGCCGAAGATCAATGTTTTTTTATATATATTTCACCTCTACAAAAAATATGATGTTATAGTACAAAATTGAGGCTCACACCCTCAATATATATATATATATATATAAGTTCGATCATACAATAGTCATGAAATCTATGCATGTGGTGTTGGATGAGTGTCATGATAGCATAGTATGGAATTTGCGAGATGTCGAAAGATTCATACCCAAGCACGGGGAAAACCTACCACCTGTTGTTGCATCGCCTTCGACAGATCCTCCACCTAAACCATGGGAATCCTCTGCATCAAACGAGACAGATTTCCCTGCACATTTTTAAGCACTCTATCAACATCCCTCCTATTGCCTCATCTCCCTGGTGCCTCCATCAGTGTCGTGGAAGTTCACCCAGTCATCATGGACCCACGTCTACATCACATACATGTTTAGTTAATACTTGACATCATCCAAAAATATATTTTTTTTCTTATACAAAAATACAAAAAAATTGAAACATTCAAAAAACTTTGACATACTATTGACAGGCGAAATTGACTGCTCATCAACTGGAAGAGTGAATCTGGTCCGAGGTTGTCTAAATAACCCAATTCGTTTGGATTAATCCACTCTGATGAGTTTAGCGGCTCCGTTAGCCGATCTAAGTCCTACGAAAGTAAAAAGACAAAACTAAAGAAACTAACTAAATAAAAAAGAAAACAGCTACTGGAAACTATATACAGTCTAAAATATATCCACAGTTTACTAACTAATAAAATAATAGTTCTACTTATTTAATATACAGTTTATCGATATGATTAAATCTCTATTGTATGTACAGTATTCACAAAATGCAAATTTTGATCGAAATCTGCAAAATCATATATGAATTGACTTATGACAACGAAGCTAGTATTTTTTATTTTTTATAACTTTTATAAATAGGAAATGAAATGGCAGCTATCTAGTTGAGAAATAAAAATAACAATCGATACAATGTATTGGACTACAAGAAATTCTTATATTAATTAAGCTAATAAAATAAAACTAGTAAACTGACCTGAAGTATTATCTCCTATTCATCATGTGCATAGCATCTACGTTTGTTGTTTGATGAGGCCAACCCGCACCAGATTTTACCAATGCTTCTCGTAAATGTGAAGTAGTAACACTTTGAATGCTAATGACAGAACAAGTAATATATGTAGCAACAACAATTTATCATTTGACAAACAATCATATTAAGATAAATCTGAGTATGAAAATTTGCATATAATTGTTCATTGAATAAAGAATATCAACTTTCAAATCATCAAATGTGAATAGATTAATTGTTGTATATAAAATGAGAGACATAGAATATGGACACTATATAAATCCCATCACATCAACCTGTAACAAATTATGATATCTAAAGTAGTCAAAATTTGATTACAAATCGAAATGAACAAAACTTGAACAAAAATATGATATATTGAAGCTAAAGTTGTGCAAATATCCACTTTCATTCAAGTCTGACAATCACAAATCCATAGTTTCTGCTCCAAGGCCACAATCATCTTTGTTTACAAAATCATACATTTATAAAGGCCACAGGGTCAAAACATTCCTTGTGGAAATTATCAAATTTGTTCCAAATATTGTGGGGAATACAATCTCTCAAATTCCCATTTCTATCTAAAACTAACAGCCTAATCTAAAATCATGTAAATAAATAGCATGTTCAGAGATGCCACTATCGATCCAATCTCCTTTAGAATTCGTATGTACCTGAAAATGCACAAGAATACATGATTTTAGATTGCATTTTAATTGTAAAATAAAAAAAAATGAATTTTAGTAACTAGCTACAAAATCTCACGATTATGTAGCTAGTTATTATTATAAAAAGAATCGTGTTTTATCAATTCAATCAAAATAGAAATAGATGCAATTTGAAAAAACAAATCTTGTATGCTAATTCAAAACAAAAACAAAATCATCTTAAAATCACTTTTAACATACCATACCTCAGATTCAGGGTTTTTAATCAAGCTATTTTCGAATTGACAATGGCAGTGGCCGCCTCCACGTTTTTAAAGACAAAAGAGCCTGTGGTATTTTGTCTTTTATCATTATCTTGCAATCTGTCATTTTCCTTAGTCAGCAGATTCACTCGGTCCTCCAAGGACTTGATCCGAGATTGGAGCAAAGGAACGTCTCTGTAATACCGGTTGAGCCACAACTAACATTCGTTGCACTGTGGTTGAACAGGCTGTGTATTCACAGGTGAGGAACTTCTTGTTTGACCTGTAGGTTCTCTGTCGAGTTTGATCCCAGGGAAGTTGGGGTCGTCTCTAAGACACGGTGGGAGGTTCATCACATATTCATAGGGCTTAACTGAGCAAAGTCCGTGTGAGTATGGATACTCTTCAGTTAGAAACCATTCGATTTCAGAATCAGAATCTTCACTTAATAGAATTGGTTTTTGGTCTGTGTTTTCTTTAGGTTTATTACGAGCACACCATGAAACCCAATGTGCAGCCTTTTTACCCTTGTAATTGATATCACTATTACCTTTACCCTTTTTCCTTGCAGACTTTTTAATAGGCTTACCACCATCTTTTGGACATGAATCAGGCAGGGTGTCAAGTTGGGTAGTTTTCGGGTAGGTCGATGGTTCAATAGAGGGTAAGAGCGAAGGAGGGGGAATGACAGGCCCGACAAGGGTTTCTGTAACAACGGATTTGTCAACTTGTCCTATTTCAGGACTAGCAAAACCATTCCTTAACAAGAAAGCATCCCAACAATCACCATTCAACTTCAACTAATGAACCATAATAACTTTAATTAAATAGTGGTGGAAGAGGATGGAGTCGGCTTTCTCCCTTTTGAAACGCCTAGCCATTTTTTATAAACTCTGAAGGAGGAAATATGGCATGTTTAAGGGAAAATCGATGAAACTCATGAGCAACCGCAAGTGGTATAAGAAAACTAAACCGTATCTACCCTAACAGGTAATGAACTACTTGACAATAACTAACAAATCGTGCCATCTAGGTTTTAGAGCTATAACGGGCATACCTTTGTCGTAGCTGTTAATCCTCTTTGAGGTAAACAATAGTGACTAGGGTACTTCGTCAACCTTTTAATTTTTAATCCATTTTTGTCCCAGAGCTGGCAAACTAGTGGCTGAGCTAATGAAATCTTCGTTCAACTCAAGCTGGTCGTCCCCAATTTTGTCTCTACAACCATCGAACATTAGCACGAATTTTTGAGCAACTTCCAGGTTAAAACCCTCGAACTTCTCAAAAAATACGCGCCAACCATTCCTCTCTAAGTCCTCTCGGGCATTATCAAACAACAACAAAGTTTGGACACCGTTGGGTTCGATTCTCACTACAGGAGCCATAACTAATAGCACAAAATCAACAGGGTATTCGGCAATAGGGTTTGACAGGATAGACATAGAACCATTGTCCCGAAGCTTCCCCAACATAATGCAAAGGCAACCCAAAATGCAAGGGAAAAGTGTTAATTCTATGCGTGCGAGGATAGTGGTGTAAATCGAGGCCATGCAAGAACATCATATCGGGCTGTACTTGGAACGACGCCTTGGTATAATGGTACATTCAAATCATAACAGTGCATATCCAAAAGAAATTTAATCAACATGTCAAATGAACCATTACATAACCACAATTTGACCCAAAAATCAACGTGTCAATCAAACCATTGTGTCGAAGATTTTGTAAATCAACACCATATTAACAATAATCAAATGCATAAATGTTTGGTGTTTCAATAAATAAGTAACCAGTGGTGTGTTTGCGGTCAAGGAGTTATAACCATGTAAACAAGTAGGTTCATGATAAACCAAATGATCATTAATCCTTTGATGTAATCAACATGAATTCCAATTGTGGGTTTTCACGCTTGTAGTCGTGAAAATGAAAATGAAAAGCAGGTGTGAAAAAAGAGAAGGATAATGATATCATTTAAACAGTTGTGACGATTAAGGAGGGTTTAAAAAACCCTTTGTAGGAAGCTTGTAAAACAAAAAAAAGATAGAGATTAATATGGCTGCCAACAATGGCGACACACTGGTAGAAGCAGTTATCTCTGCCAAATGAACAAGTCTAGATTAGGATAATGAGAAAAACTCCAACTCGAAAACAACCAGAAAACTGTTTGAACATCATCATCAATCATAAAAAATTCCAATTTCAGATTGCTTGTTATTTTAAAAGATGAAAACTGATGACAATCTTAACAAAAGCGAGCCACGATATTAAGGTTGAAATCTCCAATATTGTTGACAGAGCCACTGCTGCCAGCAGGCATCCATAGCCTCGACAGGGATGCCATTTAACCCACTTCAATATCTGTATCCTGCCAATAAGTTCCAGATCAAAATGAAGGACATTTAAGGTCAAAAGATTCCATATCTGAGAATTTTCAGATACCTGACATTGCTTCGCTGCCAGTGGGCCTGTTCAGTACCCTAGTGAAGTTATCTTGGCATCATGCATGCATTTACCTGCTTCCAGTAGACCTGTTCAGTATCCCGACAGGTTTACAAGCACTTCCCACAGCTCTTTAATGATTTATTTAGTTTTAAAGATATTTAATCAAGTGGGGTAACGCTGAAAATTGTGATATTTTTGACATATTTTAATAAATTACAGACCTTGAGAGAATTTTTTAACTGTCCTTCATTAATATCTAGAGATGGTTTATTGATAAACCAACCTTCGAAGGCGGGGAGACATCTTTGATTTGTTCTATTAAGGAACAGGGACAATGTAAGAAGAAACGGATGATCATGGAAAGATTCAATTACAGATTGAAATCAAGAAACGCCTTTCAAACAACAAGCTTTATTCAACATGGTTGTAAACTTTAGAAGCATATCATAATTGATGTTTAAACAACCTTTAACAGTTATTTCAGAGGATAAATTTTTCTGTTCTCTTTTTCCATACAGTTCATGATGCAGGTATATGTATTTTAAAAATAAAAACTGGTAAGCATAAGGGAAAAATCAAAACCAAAACAACAAATAAAAATGAAAAGAAAACAAAGGAAAAATATTTACACAGTGTACACAGGGTTGTTATCAAGTGAAATACCTTTTTAGAGCTTGGCCATTCACCAGATAGGTGTCTGGCTGTCCCTCTAGACTTTGTAATCTGAAAGAGCTGGGACCTAATTTCTCAGTAATAAAAAACGGTCCTAGCCATAAGTTCTGAAACTTCGTATGCTCTCCCTTTCCCTCATGTGGTTTGTCCCATTTTAGGACAAGGTCACCTACTTCAAAGTTTCTGTCAGAGGCAGAGTTGGAATCAAACCAACTTTTAACCACAAGTTGATGCTGATCCAACTTCCGTTTTGCTTGAAGCCTCGCTTCATCTAGTTTTAATAATGCGTTAATTCGATTCTCCAAAGGGGGGCAGTCCTCTTCTTGTATTTCCTGTGATAGCTTCAGTGAGGGAAGAAGAATATGTGGTGGCAGAATTTCCTCTCTACCATAGACGAGAAAGAAGGGAGATTTACCCACAACAGTTTTCGGAGTTAATCTGTTATCCCAGATTGCGTTTAACAATGCATTATGCCAATTTTTATGGTTTCAGATACCGTTCTCTTGATGATTTTAATCATATTTTTATTAGTTGATTCTGCCAATTCGTTACCTTGAGGGTAATAGCTAGTAGAATATTTTAATTGAATTCCTTTTTCTAGAGAAAAATCACTCATCTCAAGAAATGAAAAATAGGAAGCGCTATCGAATACTAGACAGTCAGGGATACCAAAACGAGTAATAATATTTGAATTCAAAAAGGCAATTACTTGACTGGTATTTACAGCTTTTAATGGGGCAGCTTCAGACCACCTAGTGAATTAATCCATGGTTGTTATGATAAACTTATGCTGTTGTGAGGATGGCGGATTGATTGGGCCTATAATATAAAGACCCCACTACTGAAAAGGGGAGTCTACTGAAACAGGCTGCAGAGGGAAGGCTGGTTTCTTTATCCATCCGGACGCCTTTTGACAAATAACACACTTGCGACACAAGGCATGAGCATCTTTAAAAAGTGTAGGCCAGTAATAATCTACTCTTAATACTTTATGGGGAGTGGTATCTCCACCAAAATGCCCACCAGCTTCTCCTGCGTGCAATTCTAATAAGACCTTTTCTGCTTCATCTTTCTCAAGACAGCACATTAGTACTCCATCAAAATTTTGACGAAACAGAATACCATTAATCAACTGAAAGGAGGCAGATTTCAATCTTATTTCTCTTCTTTTAGTGGGATCTAGGTGACGGGGGGCCGACCCATGTTCAAGACAGAATTTTATATCGTCATACCAGGGGCTAACAAGGTTTTGTGCACAGCAGATTAAATTTTGGTAGTGTTGTCCTGGGTTTGACATATCATTTTCCTCTTGTTGTCCTGTCGTTGAGTCAGCAACTAACTTGCATACCCCTTGACCTCTCCCTATTTGCACTGGGGTGATTTCTATGTCATACTCTTGTAAGGAGGTGATCCAGTTTGCCCTCTTTTCACCTAGTTCTTTCTGTACTAACAGATTCCTGACGGCTGGGTAAGGGACGATAATTTTCGTTCTAGATTTCAAAAGATAAGATCAGAAGTGCTTTACTGCTTTAAAAACAACATAGGCTTGCTGATCTACTACTGGGTAATTATGTTCTATGCCTTTGAAGACTGAGCTCATAAAGGAAATTGGGACTTCATTGTTTTCAACGTTCTTTTGAGTTAGGGCAACAACGTAGGAGCGGTCAGAAGCAAATGTGTAGAGAGTGAAGTCTTTCAAAAAGTCGGGGCTCATCAGAGAAGGAGCGTCTATTATGGCCTTTTTTATTGAATTAAAAGCTTGATTTTCTAAGGGTCCCCAATGATATTGTACGTCCTTTTTTATTAAGTTCTGTAAAGGTCTCACCATTTCTGAAAAACTGGGGACGAATCTCCTGACAAAGTTTATTTGGCCTAAGAAATACTGCATAGACTTTTTTGACAAGGGAGGGGGGAGTTTCGAGATGACTTGAGTCCTTTCAGGGTCAATAATCATCCCTTCGCTTGATACAATAAATCCTAAGAGCTTACCTTGTTCTACTGTGAAGATAGATTTTTTAGGATTTAAGGAAATGTTGTACTTACGACATCGCTGGAGAACGGATCTTAAATGAGCTAGATGATCAGGTTTGTTTTTCAAGAATACAGTAATGTCGTCCAGGTAAACTATGATATATTGATTGATTAAGCCTCGAAAAGTGATGTCCATCACTCTCTGGAAAGTGGCACCTGCATTAATGAGTCCAAAGGGCATTTTCCTATAAGCGTAAGTGCCCCATGGAGTGCGGAAGGTAGTTTTAAGTTGGTTTAGAGGGAACATCAGGACTTGGTTATACCCTGAAAAACCATCCAATAAGGATAATCTTTCAGAACCAAATACCTGTTGAAGGATCTGTTCCATGGGAGGGACAGGGTAGTTGTCTTTGTCAGACGCTTGATTAAGATTTCGAAAATCGACGCATAGTCGAATTTCACCACTCTTCTTCCGGACAAGGACAATATTAGAGACCCATTACATGTGCCTAACTGGGAAGATTATCTTAGCGTTCAAGAGTTTATTTAATTCTTTTTTGACAGTCGGTTCGAGTTTTGGGTGCATTTTTCTTAACTTTTGTTGAAACAGTAAGGTTTGGGGTTTCATAGGAATGACGTGTTGTATGATGTTAGGATCAAAGGTTTTTAGGTCATCGTACGTCCAAGCAAAAACATATTTGAATTCCTTAAACAATTTAATAAATGTTGCTTTCTCTTGTTCAGAACACCCCACCCCTAAATTAATGCACAGTGAATTGTTTTTAGTTGCCAAGTTTACTTTTTCATACATTAAAGAGGAACTATTTGTTTTACAATTCACTGATTTTTTGAATTTGTCTTGGAGATCATAAAATTTTTCCAATCTGACTATAGATTTAGGGATAGAATTTACCATGTCCGATGAAGATTTAGGAGATCTTGGATCTAGTATTACCGTGAAGTCATGAAGATTCTCGTCATGAGTACATTCGTCGATCACTACACCTTGAAAAGTTTCTTCCATATGTAGGAAACTAATAATTTGTTGATCGTCATTGAAGACTCTCCAATTCGTGATGTTGTCGGGGACGGATGGCCTGAACAAAAGTTCGATGGAGAATGCATTCGGGGACAAGCCTTCTGTAGGAAAGAGTTTTGAGGCTACATTAGCTAGCAAGTCGTCTTCCGAATTATTCAATCTAGGAATAGAATTTATGTTAAAAGCAGAAAACTTATTCATCAAATTCCATACCTTTGATTGGTAGATTTTAAGATGCGGAGATAAACAGTGGATAGAATTTTTTACCTATCTAACCACAATTTCTGAATCGCCAAAGACAGTCAAATTTTGAACGTTCATATCTAATGCTTTCCTGAGGCCTTGCAATAAAGCCTCATATTCTGTTGTGTTGTTTGTACATTCAAACTCTAACCTGCATGCAATCAGGGTTTTGTAACCTGCTGGGTCAATAATCACACAGCCCGCACCAGCTCCTTCCTTGGATTTTGACCCGTCAAAGTAAAGAGACCATATTTGGTTTTTGTTAGGTGCATGAGACCATTGGGTAGAAACTGTTGGCTGCATATATGTCACAATTTCAGACTGCTTCTCCAGGTTAGTGATAGAGGAAGTTTCGCCCATGAAATTGCCAAAAAAGGTATCCATCCCTTGTATTTCGGGTGAATCGGCAGAAGGTGTAAATGGTTCATTGGGATCATTTAAATCTGTCACTGTGAGCTTTAGGTAACGTTCATGATTTACCTTGATTTTGTTGGGCTTTCCATTCTCGGGCAGCCACAAGTGAGACCAATCTGTCGCTAAATAGCCATGTAGTTGTTCTGACCAGTCTCTTCTTAAAAAAAAACCATAAACTTCTAGAATATATACAACAATAATATCAATTACTTGATGAACTTTGGGGTTAGACGATAATCTTATAAGCACATTCCTGAATTCGCCTATAACTTTAACACTAGTTTGATCAAGTTGGATGATTTTTAAGGTGGATGGTTGAACTTCAGCATTAATCTTCTGACACACAGACCACGACATTACGATGGATGACACTCCTAAATCTACCATACAATTGTGCACATTCCTATTAAATATTTCAAAAGTTAACAAAAATGGAGGGATGTTTCTACGAGTACTAATGATGGAAGCTTGTTCCTTTTTACCCGCATCCTCTAAAACTAATTTATTTACATTTGTTACATTATTTACAGAAGGTATCTTTTCTCGTGAGGATCAGAAGTATTCTTAGCAGAGGCCTTCTGAGGAACTTTTGTGTTGTTCTGAAAACCTTTGTTACTGCTTGGATTGTTGTTTTTGTCTTACTCTGCGATATTTTGTAACATTTTTTGTAGCAGAAACGAGAATTTTAATAATTCATAAATAGAAATGTTAGCCCTTAACTTTTTTAGATCTTCAACTAAATCATAATCTAAGCTTGGGTTCACATAATTCTGTTTAGTCTCAGTTGTTTTAGACTGTTTGGGGGCAAAGTTGTAGTGTTTTCAGAAGAAGGCTTGTTCGTTGTCTTACTCCTAGTATTGTAGGGATGTACTGTCTCGAAATTAGCTTGAAAAATTCTATCTGAGAAGTGTCCAAAAATGTTCGGAGAAGATTCATCTGCTTCAACTGTCTCTTGTTCAGCTACTTCCTCAGGGACCTCAGGAGGCATCAAGTTATCCTGTGCTTCTAGAATCATTTGAATAGCGAATTGCAGGCTTTCTAGATTTAAGCCTTCGGTATTTGAATTAGGTCGGTTGGTGGGAAAAGGCTTCCTAAATGGGGGTTTGTAAGGCCCTTTGCTCAAAGAATCTTCTTAGACCGTCCTTTTCAAATCTATAACTTGATTTGACAGTTTTTGAACAACTTTTTGTAAGTTTTCTAGATCTGAGCTTTCAGGTTGCGTTTTGTTTTGGGCAGGTCTAGGGAGGATTTCGATTTTCTTTTTGGAAGATGAAATAGTCTTTATTTCATTGCTAGTGGTGTATTTTAAGTTGAGGATGTCTTTCTCAATCTGACTAGCCTCTTCAAAGGCCTCTAACAACATGTCTTTCTTAGATCTCTTTACCCAAATGGCTATACTTTGATGTAAGGCTTTCGTATAGTATGCTATAATAAGATTCTCAGCAGGCATCAAATCCGTAGGAATTTGGTTCTTTAGTGTTAAGAATCTTTGGTCAAAGTCTTTGATTTTGTCTTTGGGGTTCATTCTTAAACTAGAAAGCTCCATGACTAGAACTTCTAGGGACTTTTCATGTCCAAAATTTTCAAGAAAACAGGATTCAAACTTCTCCCATGACACGATGGTATGGCATTGTTGGGCAAAGTACCAGGTAGAGGCATTGCCCTTGAAGGTGTAGGGAAATAATCTATAGACTACATCTTCGTGCTTGACATTACGGAGTCTAATGGCTAACATAAAAAAAATTATGTGATCTTCGACGATCTGTTTAGAGTTCAGGTCAAATTTAGGGAGTCGCTTCTCTGGGTGTTTGGGTAAGGGATGTTGAGGCCTAGGTATGGCCACTGCATCTTGGTTGAGCCAGGGTCTGGCAGGATTGTTCTGGTTGGCCATTGGTGTGGGAAATTTCAAAGGATGGGATGAGGAAGTGCCTTCATCAGAGGATTCTTCTCCCAAAGAAGAAGGGGATGAAGGAGGTGGTGAGGGTGGTATACCAGATCCTCCTGCTGCAGGAGTGAGGATTGGATCTATAGGGTTCAAAGTAAGTTTAGTGCCTCCAAGTTGTTCTTTGATATCAGAGAAATCTAATGGTTGGTCCAAAGGTCGGTTTGTTTGTCTTAAACGAGAGAAGGCACTATGTGTTCTTATGAGATATTGGTGGACAATCTCTTGTACGTCACCACCTGTAGGATTTGGAGTTACTGGTTCAACTCTGATCTGTAAATCATCATTTGATGTGGTTTTTGTTTGAGGGACAATGTATTCATTTGAATGACTTCTTGTCACTATAGGTGAGCGAGTCGGTGGTGGAGGAGTCTTACGACCGCCTCGTGCCATTAATAATTTTCAGGCCCTCCTTCTAGCACCATTTGTTGATGGGAAAAATTGACCGCTCGTCAACTAGAGGAGTGAATCCGGTTCGGGGTTGTCTAAATAACCCAAGCTGTTTGGATTAATCCACTCCAATGGGTTTCACGGCTCCATTAGCCGATCTAATTCCTATGAAAGTGAAACGACAAAACTAAAGAAACTAACTAAATAAAAAAGAAAATAGTTGCTGGAAACTATATACATGAATTCCAACTGTGGGTTTTCATGCTTGCAGTCGTGAAAACGAAAATGAAAAGAAGGTGTGAAAAAAGAGAAGAATAATGATATCATTTAAACAGTTGCGACGATTAATGAGGGTTTAAAAAAACTTGTGTAGGCAACTTCTAGAAAAAAAAATATATAGAGATTAATATGGTTTCCAACACATACCTATGTCTCCGTAGGCAGAACCTGGTGGTAACAACATGTCTGGATCTCCTCTGAAGTCAATCCCTGCGTAAGGGTATTCCTCCAGATCCATCACCTGTCTACTCCACCAGAAGAAAAACTCATCGTTGTAGGGTGTTGGCACCCTACCACTCCCCTGCCGCCTCATCACCTTGGTCCACTGTTCCATGGATGGATCACGAGGTTCATGCAGAACAATATCAACTCTAGGGCCCAAGCCTAGAACTTGCTCGAAGAAAAAATACAAAGGATAGGCATGAACTCGAAGTTCCTCTTTCTACCCAGAATGCATTCTGTCAGTTGGATATTCATGTTGGTCAGCAGTGAGGTGCACTGGTCATAAATCATGGGTCACAAGCACTCCACTGAATAGAACATAAGTGGCCTTGATTCCTGGTGCAAAGAGGTCGACCCTGTGATCCGTGTAAACACTAGGAAAACAATCTTGAGACTTATATTGTTGATCACTCTGATTGGGAATTGGATCCCTACCTTCTTGGTCCCTTCAATGCAATGAGTGGCTATGTAATCCTCTATTTTCATGCCACTCCCAGCTCCCTGGGTGTTGGCCCTCGACCAAGTATTGGAGAACCTTGGTTGTGTTTGATCATTTTTTGGGACTTCGACAGGCTGGTAAAATATGGAGCACCCAAGCGAAGCGGAGATCGTGGGATCTCATCCCCCTTTTATGGGATTTTTGGGTTTAGGTTTTATGTAACGGGTATGGGAT
Source organism: Picea glauca (assembly GCA_000966675.3). Taxonomy (NCBI): domain Eukaryota; kingdom Viridiplantae; phylum Streptophyta; class Pinopsida; order Pinales; family Pinaceae; genus Picea; species Picea glauca. The sequence continues at coordinate 307,603 of JZKD02S1981832.1, read as the reverse complement.
GTCGGCCCATGGGTTTACCCATGTTTAGGCCCCTTTTGTAATGTATAAATAGATAGCTAGGCGATGTAAGAAGTATACCTAGTAGGTCGATGGCTTAGTGCTAATGTTAGCTATGTGCACAAAGATGTGTTAAGGTTTGCAGAGATAAGTGTAAGTGTTTTGTAAGTTCTTTGTGCACAGACTGTGTAAAGGCTCTGTGCTTGGACCTAAGTCGAGGAAGAAGGATCTGGCGAGGTGCGTGCAGATCTCCTATCACATACAAAGTTGGCTTATGGCTCTGTGGATGTAAGAAGATTGGAAGAAGCTAATAAATAAGAAGAAGAAGAGTTGGTGGATGTATCCCCACACTGGGGTGAACCACACATATCTTGTTTTGATGTGATTTGTGATATGGTGTTGATGTTGTTTATGTACTTAATTTATTAACCTAGATGTATGATAGATCCAGTTGATTCTTAGTGCCTTATGATATGAATGAATGTTAGATCTACTTTAATTTTATGTGATGGATGATTAGATATGCTTGGATCTTGATTTTCATTGCGTTGATATGTAATTAGGGTGTTAACCTGTGATTTGAATAAAAGGGTTAAAGACTAATGAATGTTTTTGGCTAATTTCTTTGTTAAGTACTTTGATCATAGATTTGTGTCCTAGCTAGGTTGTAGATACCTAAGTCTTGCAACCCCCCTACCTCTACCTTAGGTGAGACTTCATCTTGTTCAAAGGTGTTTCCGAAAAGGCGGATACTTAGGGTCTTTTTGGTGCATTGTTGAAGCGTTGAACCCTGGGTCTGCCCCTATGCCAACAAATGGTTCCGTTGTTAGAACCTGAAACTGTGATTTCTAGGAACTGAAGAAAAGAGAAATCTCTGTGTGTAGATATATTGATGTAAGTGCACAATATTCTACTCAATTTGTGAAGATTTGTGCTAATAAGGGAACCACATCTGAAGAAAAGAGGTAAGATATTAAATCTTTGTGCTTTGATAAAGGTAAGATAAGTGGAAATTTTTGCTTCGAAAGTATGGATCTAGGTATGATTGATATATTTTTTCATAGTCTGAAAACTAAGGCACAACTAGAAGAGAGAAGACTTGATATGAATAGATCTGATAAAAATAATGAAAGATATGTTATTCCTATGTATAGAAAGAATATTTGGACTAAAAAGTGGATGCGGGATCCTAGAAATAATTTTTTGCATGATCCTAGTGTGTAGTACAAGAAAGGTTGGTGGTTGTTTAAGAGGAAGAGAGGATTGACTCTTTGTTATAGTTGCAGAAGACTGAGACATCTTTCTAACAAATGCCTTGGTATAGGTCTTATTTGTATTTGTTGTAAATGTTTTGGTCATGAGGTTTTGGATTGTCCTAGAATGATTGCTAAAGTTGAAAAGATGAATATGAGACAAGAAAACCATGAAGAAGGTCAAAATATTAAAGATATGCTAGAACACCAGAAAGAATCAAAGACTATATTATTGCAAATGAAAGAAACCCTGAATGATCACAGTGACATCTTTTTACCGGAGATCTTAAAAGAGAAGGAGTGCATAGAAATAAGAATAGGATACTTCGGCATAGACTGTGTTCTGGATGAGGAAACATAGGTGAATATCATGACAGAAAGTACTTGGGAAATTTTGGGAAATCCTGCTACGATTCCTTCATTGGGAGGAATAGGACTGTTTAAAGGAAAGATGATAACCCTATGTGGAAGACTTACTCATGTGCCTATGGTTTCTCATGGATCATCGACGTAAGAAGAATTTGAGATCGTTAAGTTTGTTGAGAACAACACTCCTTTTTTTACCTTTCTTAGGAAGAACCTAGATTGAGAAAGATCAGATCTGAAGGAAAGAAGAAGAGGAAGCTATAGAACAAAAAAAGCAAGAATTAAAGGATTTCATGGCTAGGAGAATAGCACGCTTACTAGAAGAACATGAGGCCAAGTCGAAGCAACTCAGGTCCAAAAACCTGGTTGTTGAAGTTGAAAGAACACAAGAAGGCTTAAAGAACTTATCCATGCAGAAGAGAAGAGAACCTACTCCAGAAACATTAAGAGAAGAAGTATTACCCTCGAACCCTGTGAAATACCCTCAACAGTGTGAAGTTACTATGCTAAGAGAAGATAAGAACAGGAATGGAAAGAGGAATACAAAGATGTAGATCACATGAAATAAAGAAAGAAAGCTCAGTAAGAAGAAATCAAAGCTAGAAAAATTGCACTAGGTTCCAGTGAATACTTTGCAAGAAGTAGGCTTGCAGAACTTGAACCTCGTCAGAATAGAAGAACAACGCAGACTGGAACTTTGCCATGGTGAAGCTATATAACCGTTGGAGGCATCCCAACCACTAGAATGACTCTCTAGAATGTCTAGAAATGCATTTATTGCTGGAAATATCGCCATTGGACCATTGGGAGCGCGCCACAATGGATAGAATCGTATTGATTGAGGCATTCCAACCCTTTGGAGGAGTCTGTTACGACATTGTTTACTTAATCAGTCAAATGCCTCACTGGGGACACTTTTTCAAATAGTGATTATCCAAGCCCTCATAGAACTAATTGCTATCACGATGTGCTTATTGAGACCTCGCCACCTATTTTTCTTACCTTGAGCACCTATTCTCCTACCCAAGCATTTGACCACAAGTGTGTATGTCGGGTGAACGTAGCGCAATAGAGAAGTTCGTAGAAGAAATCCTGATACACCTTATGGATGAGAAGGTCATGTTTGCAGGAATAGAAGCCTCATCGACCAAAGGATTTCAAGCATCACCATCGACTACACGTCAATCTGGGCCATCCTGAACTGCGACAGAGAAAAGAAACAAGCACTGCGATGACCTGGCGAACGCGAATCTCATCCTGTCAGTCCTGCCTGACTAAATCCTGCCTCTGGCTGGCATGGTTATTTGTGACAACGTTCCAAGATATTTAAAGTACACCCTCATCACTGCCTACCTCCCGAAGGGGATATGTGTAGTGGGAACGTAGTGTTGGATTATTGAGAGGGGGGGTGAATCAGTAATAACGTAATTATAATCCTTTTTCTTCAAATGTTATATCAATGTAGAATTATTATCCAAAAATGAGCAGTAATAAATAAACA
>JZKD02S1981832.1:258453-270301 GCA_000966675.3 Picea glauca | reverse complement strand
CACCCAAATCTATGGTCAGCATTGGATTCTGGACCCCCCCATCCATTATTCCTTTAATGGAGGGGGGGGGGTTTGAAATGTTTCATAAACAGAGTGCATATATCTGCAGCTCAGGATCAGGCATGCAGATCAACGACCCAAAATGTATTTTGGACCCCCCCCACTGATCTGCCTTTAACTGAGGAGGGGGGTCCGGAATGGTATTCCTCCTACGGTGGGTCCCTTTTTAGACTTGGAAGTGATCCAATGGCCCCAGGTCCCATCATCTCCTACTGTCTGAAAAACCTACGTCACCTCTGGACATCACCTTCCACTTTTCCCGAAATGGTCATGTCCCATAACTGCTGTCAGACCTTCCCCCCCATTCACTCGTGGAAAGCCCCTTACTATGAATTTTACCTCCAATCGATAGCCGCCACATCACCCATCTATATCCCTCAGCCACCATCACTCGCCATCTCACCCTCAAAATGATCCGTTGGCCATTTATTACTGGATAACCTATCCGTTATCCAGCTGACCTGTCTCCCATGCCCAACCGACCCCCATTTACTTAAAACTATTGTTATTCCCCTTACTTTCTCTATTCACCCATCGCACCAGAGAAATTCACCACTTACTCCTCTGTTATAGTCCATTTCCCTCATCCACTGTCAGTCAGCCCCACTAACATTGTGTTTTATTATAGGTATTGTTGTAGAAACGACGCCAAAATCCAAACAAGAAGAAGGAGAGGAGAATCTATTTCTCCCACCCTCCTGTCGACCTGGACAGGATCCCACTGGTCGAAAAAGACAGATTAATCGCAGATACAAAATGCTATTTTGATTTCTCAGACCTCCAGTTGTGGCTCAAGGAATTTTTCCTGGACTAAAGTGATGAAATTTGACTCTAGGAGTCTAATTTACCCCTCTACCTCTTCCCTCAAATACACCATTTTCCCGAGTTTGCTCTCAAGTGTCAAGCCCATTACATTCCCAAGCAAAGAGTCATCATCTCCTCATCCTGAGAGATCTTGTTCCTCATCACGCCTGAATCCATAGACCAGACGATGCAAATCCCCCGAGCCAACTCTGCGTCTCCCTTCAACCTGGAAATTCTCACAGAATTATACCAGAAAATGACCCTCCCCCAAAGAGCTCAAATATTCGAGCTCTTCCTTCCCCCATCCGCTCAATTTCCCTCCACAAATCCTCCTTATCAGTCTTCCATGTTCTCCACTAAGGGAAACCATATAATCTCATCCCTTTATGATTTTTTAGGATACTATTATGATAAGTGGGTAGATGAACCCATTCTGGGTTTTCTATCCATCTTCTCCAATGATGAAAAGCTCACCACCTAGTTTGACTTCAGTACATTCTTGGCAGACAATATTCACGAACAGTTCGTGAATTTCAGCATAGAAGGCATGTTTACATACTCGTTGGTACTGGAATACTTGTTTGTCTTCTTCCAGGTGGATAAATTTGGCTTTTCCATGCAGAAGATGGATGGAGATGGTAAACCTCAGGCAGTCATAGCATGGACCTCCTTGCTCAAGCACAACTCCACTAATTTCACCTTCAAGGAATTCATCGACCAATTCTACCACCCTGTGGTAAGCATGCTAGGTGGCAGGCCCGAGCCTCGAATAAACGATGAAGTCCAGAGAATCCTGCATCTCTCGAACAACACAAAGACCGGGGATTGGTACTTGTATAAAGATTACACCGAGATCAGAGTATATGGGTGCGAGTTGGCACCGTATAAGCTGCCCAAGTATTTGCCTATCAGAATCTTTGCTCTAGAATATATAAGGCAGATTATAAATTTCGATGATATCCATTTTGTGTCGTTGAAGAAAAAGCAGCAGCTTAGAATCAAGGGGCAGATTGGCTCCTTCATCTGCAACAACCGTGGCGCTGGGGAGGAAGTAGACAGGATGCTGTAGGAAATGAAGTTCTTCATGAGCTTCCCATGGCATTATGATCCATGTGGGATCATCTCAGAGATTAGGGTGAAGAACAAGAACATCCCATATGTTCATGAAGCTAGGATTGAAGTGGAAAAATTTGCAAATCAGACAGCCTGGGAGCCCAGCACATTGGTCGAAGTACAACAGCAGGATCCCCTGGCCACTGTGTCACAAACAACCATGCCACAAGTCCCAAAAGAGAAAAGGCCGAGGCAAGATTTATCTCCGCCTATCACTGAGGTATATTCCGAGCAATTCCAGTTGCATACCAAGAGGCCTAAGACCGTTGCAGCTCCTGGCCCGACCGAGGAAAAAGAAGCCATGTCAAGTATAGTGACCAAAGTTGGTATTCCACCATTCGGTTCGAGTCTCCATAAGGTCATTACCCTAGCATTGCCAAAGTAGTCCACGGACTCTCCTTTGACCACCTAGCCAGGCAAGGTGGCACCAAAACTGAGCATCTTCGAAAAGTATGAGCTGATCAAGAAAAGAAACCAGACCCTAACCAGCAGTACTTGCGCCCAGTTCTAGAAGAAGACGTCGACTGCGCAGCATAGGTTGCTATCTACATTCAACACCGAGATGGTTAGAATGCATATGGAATTCCTCCAGGCATAGGTACTAGATCCCAAGGTGATCACTGATTATAAAAGGGACACCTTCGAATTCCAGACGAAGGACGTGCATCTGGCCGATCAGATGGATCTGCACAAACAGACAGGGGAAATGGTTTTCTATACATTGGCGCATGCATCCACTTTTGCGTCCAAATTGCAGCTGTCCCTGAACAATGTTGAAACACAACTCAAGCTGGAGAATATTTCATCCTTTGCAAAGGACAATAGGATCAATACTTTGGAGGATCTAGTCCTCAAGATCAGTTATGATCCTTCAAACATGAAAGCAACTGAGGAAATGATCAAGAAGAAGAATGTTGACATAGCCTCCTTAAGGAAACAACTGAAGCTCCCACCCACAGAGGATTCACAGGTGAAGGAGATAGCAGAGAAGGAAGGAGAGAAAGATGAGATGCTCAAGCTTCTCATGGAGCAAAATGCATAGCTTAAAGAAATGGAAGCTGAGATGGAGAAGCTATTAAAAGAGAAAGAGAAACTGAATCCAATGGAAGTCATTCCATTGAGTGCTATTCCAATTTCAGGAGTGAGCACAACATCAGTGATAGAAGTTCCATCCTCTACTCCATTGACATCACAGGAGAAGATAGCCGACCTGGCTAAGTCCATGGAAAAGATGAACCTGCAGGAAACAGAGATTAGAAGGCTTAAAAAGGAAATTCAGAACCTTCAGGAACTCAAATATTCCTTCCAGACCAGCCTCTCCAAGGAAAAGCAGGTGACAGATCATCTCAAACAGGAGTTACAGCAGCTCCGGAAGCAAACAGTGGAAAGAAAAACCTTGGCTGAGGTTAAAGAGAGTCTTTGGACAGATATCACTAAGTCCATAAACGAGATATGGCCCATGATCCAAATCATGTTTGAGCAGAATGAATTGGTCCAAAGGAGAAAATAGGCCATAGAGAAGATCTGAGTAGAATTGGGAGACATGCCAACACAGGCAAATGAGATCATCAAGTTTCTCAATTCTAAGACTAGGGAAGAGCTGGAAGTGCTGAAGATTGAGGACAGAACAGAGCCCATCCTTAAGGTCAAAAGAGTTTTGACCAAGAGAGGATTAATGCTTCAGCTGGAAGAAAAGGTTCAGGCCATGGACCTAGGGGTACACAGATTCTTTATTAATATTGAAGCTCTCCAGAAGAAAGGTCTTCCTGGTCTAAAGGTAATCAATGATAAATTGATGACTCTCCCAGATTACAGGAAGAGATTGGCTGATGTGTCTAAGGACAATTCGAAGTTTGCAGGCATTCAAGGGAGCATCACTAGAAAGGCATTCCTAGATTCCCTCCAGTGGGACATCAGTATCCAACACGAGATTCGATACATTTTCCTCACCAAGCCTACATTCGCTAAGTACACAGAAATGGACGAAGTGTATCGAAGGCTGCTCAAAGTCAATGTGCCCAGTCATCTTAGATGGGAAGAACTATGTGATATGATCGATTAGTCGATGAGATGTCCCAGTCCATTCATTCATCCAGTCAGATGAGGTCGTGCAGAGGCTTCATCAATGGCCCACCCAGGAATCAGCGTGCAGTTACACCACATCATCAAGCAGTTCCGAGATTTAGGAATTTTGTTAAGTTAGTTAGGCTAAAAGTAGATTTAGCATGTCCTGGTCATTAATGACAGGATCTTTGTAATTTGAGTTATAAATACTTCACCTTTTGAAGTATTGAGGGTTGTTGATCTTCACACCCTAACGCTATTAGACTGTAATCTTTTTGAAGAGATCTTCCATTAATAAAAGGAGGCACTTTTACAGGATTCTTGTGTGTATTCACTGGTGATGTTTTTCTCTCTAAGTTGAATGTTATTCTCGCTTTGTTATCATACTGTTTTCTGAAATCTAATCTTTAAGAGTAGCGAATGTTGCAGGATTTATCTCGTATACCCTATTTCTGTCTCGAAAGATATTAGTGTTTTATCTTCTGGTGTTTTCAATAAAGAAATTCTTAACTGCTTCTTTGTTGAAATTGTCTTTCTCATCTTTTCTGATGTTCATCATTTAAGCTATTGAAAGATCTAGTGATTATATTATATCGCCCTGTGAAAGTTTTCCCTTTGCGTTTCTGGTTTGTATTTCATATTTTATTAAAACACAAACCCCATAGCCCAATGGATGTGTAGACTGTGTCAACCAATTCGAAAAATACTTTGACAACAAAACTGACTTATCTCTTTACCTAGCCTAATATTTAAAGTTGGAAAACATAGCTAAATCATATAGAGAGATCCCTCTCTGAATTTGGAAGGGCTAGATCCCAGCATCAAAAGTGGTAGGAAATTTACCAAGTGCTAACATAGTGGTGACTCCACTGGGGACAGAACATAAAAATTTATAATTTCACGTTTTCTTTTCCCTAAAAAGAAAGTTTTGTTCTTGGAATATTGAAAATTTGAGAAGTAATGTTTATAGGTTGATTAAAATTTGTACCTATTATTTTCGGACTCATAAAACTAAAAAGTATATATATAAAAAATCAAAAATAAATCTGGCTCCTAAGAAAGTTTATACTTGATCTCATCCAGACCTAGAACCTGCAATAGTGACAGATAACCTAGAACAGTTACTCAGGAAAAAGACCATAGCTGAAAGCTCAGTGAGTCATACTCCCATGCATAAGTCCTTTTCCTTTTCAGGGGAACCCATTACCTTTCAAAACCTTGACTTTGACACCTTTTCCCAACAAAGCTTGATTAGAACACAGTCCGATAGTTTTGTGACTGGAATCATTTTCGAGCCAACCGTTTTACAACCCCAAACCGCTGAAGTTTTGTCTCCCACTACTAAACCGCAAATCTCTCCCGTAGTGTTATCCTGTCCCTCCTCGTCCTCGTCTTCATTCACTACCTCACCGATCATCCAGTCTATTATCCCACCTCCTCCACACATCATGGCAGCTCGATATGCTCCCTTGGTGTTGGTTGTGCCTCTTTATGCCATGCCCCAAGACTATCAAATGAGACTCCCACAGTTCGATGCAACAGGACCTTTGAGCGCACAACAACACGTAGATAAAATGAATGATTATTATGATCTGCATGAAGTAGATGAAGATGACATTCAAATGAGATTGTTTGCCCAGAGTTTGATAGGTGACGTTAAAAAATGGTATAAAGGGTTGCGTGCCACCTCAGTCCTTGACCTTACTGCATTCCAAAGGAGTTTTCTAGATAGATGGGAGGTAAAGAAAAACCCTCTGCAAATTTTGTTAGAATACGAAAATATCAGAAGAAATCAAGGTGAGATAGTGCAAGATTACTGCACTCGTTTCAATAACCTATACAACGCAATCCCAGCTGAAATCAAACCTCCACAGGGTTTGGACTTGATAAAGTTCCCTGATGTCTTTGACACTGACATGTCATACCAACTAAGGGAAATAAATTCCACCACCCTGGAAGACATGCAGAAGAGTGCTATAAGTGTGGAGGCCAATTTGTTGGAAAAAAGGGCACGTCAGAGGTCAAAGAGGAGAGTCACAGTTAAAGAAGAACCTTCCACATCAACCTCAGATTCCAAATTGGAATCTTTGGCCAGAGAAATGGAAAGAATGATGGAAAGACTTACTGTGTCAGACATAAATACTCCAAGAGAAAACCCACTATCTCCTCAGGTTCGGAATCCAAACTTCAGGAGAAACCCTCCTTAAATCAGACAGAGAGATCCTAGGGATCAAAGAGAGCAGAGAGGCCTGGATCAACAGATCAGACCCAAGGATGATTTTAAGGATGGAAATTTATTTTAAAATGTAGAAACCTTGGCGAATCTTACTAATCCTTCACATGCCAACTATAAATGTTTGGCGATATTTTTGTAAAAATATTCAAATTTCTAAGGATTTTATATAGTTTTTATAAAATGTTGGCGATTTTTAAGGTAAAATAATTTTATCCTATAGAATTTGGGCGAATCATTTTTAAAACAACGAATCTCGTTTTTGGAAAAACCATGGAAAATTATCCCATGAGCGAAATTTATCCCCTAAAATAATCCATGAGATTCAGACCTCCCCTACAAGAAAATTATGTTGATGAAGGGGAGGAAGTAATCGAAGAACTAGAGGATACTCACATAAATCTCATGGGAATTCATGATAACGAAGCTATTTTCCTTACCCAAGAAGAGCAAGAACTTTTTCTTCTCAATCAAACAAAATTAAGTGAAGAAGCCGAATATGCAGAACAACAGGCATTCAAAAATGCCATTTTGGAGGTACATCGGCAGTATAATCTGCGGAGTAAAAAGACAGAAGGGAGTTCCCCCAAAAAGACGATTGAAACGAAGAAGGTAATCGAAACCAAGAAGGCCTCTAAGCCATCTGATAAAAATATTCCTGAGAAGAGTACTGTCGAAGTTCCTGTGCAGAAAAACCTTACTATTCTGAAAAGATCGTCTCAGCCTGAGGTTTCACCTATTAATCCACCAAGTACTTCTGGATAGAAGAGTATGGTGGACAAACCAGAATTGATGAGCCAAGGCAGAGCTCCTACACCTTTTAGCCTTGAGGGGGAATTATCCAAAGTAAAAATTCCCATTCCACTTTCTGAGTTGATGAACAAAGACGTTTATCGTTCACAGGTGATTAAAGCACTGACCATTGAACCTGACATAGGCACGAAGGCCTTAACCATTGGATCAACAAATCATTCAGACACTGTGAACCTTACTAATGATCAACTTGAACTTATGTTCGGACCTGAAGTAGAGGGTCGAGATGATACTGGTGATGTCGCTCCTTTTTACATCAGTCTAAACATACATGACCTGATCTTGCATAATGTTATGCTGGATTCGGATGATTCCCGCAATCTGGTGCCTAAATAAGTAATGGAGAAACTGGGACTGGAGGTCACCAGACCTTACAAGGATTTACACTCATTCGACTCCAATAAAGTTAGATTTATTGGTTTGATCAAGGACCTGTGCATCACCTTGGTTTAGATTCCTGCGAAGATCATGGTAATGGATGTGGTAGTTGCAGGCATCCATCTAAAGTATGGAATGTTTCTATCCCAGTCTTGGGGGGCTAATTTGAGAGGAACCATGTAGCTAGATATATCTTATTCCACTATCCCAGTTTTCGGGCAACAAAGAAGGCTATACAGAGAAACTTTGATGAAATACATGGTCAGTAGCCAAGAAAAACCACACAACTGTCCCCTTTACTCTGCGCATTCTGACTTGGATTCTTTTATCTTGTACAAAGATGGTGACACGGGAGAACAAGATACTCAGCTGGCAGAAGATACATCTAGTCAAGATGAAGGCCAAGAAACCATTGAGGTAGAAAGGATGAAAAACGTGATAACTGAAGAATTGCCGACAGATTTTTGGAGCATGGATTTTGATGGAGCAGTCAGCAAAGAAGGAGCTGGAGCAGGAGTCTGGCTGCATAATCACAGAAACAGGTATTCAGAAAACCATTCTTACAAATTAAATTTCCAATGCACTAACAATATTACCGAGTATGAAGCCTTGATGCTCGGTCTAAAGCTTTTGAAAAGAGTTGGTGCTAGACAGATTATGGTAAGAGGTGACTCTGAGCTAATAATCAAGCAAATCAAAGGTGAGTACACTACGAAACACCCATGTCTTAGAGCTTACAGGAATGTTATTCTTGATGCCCTTAGATGTTTTACTGAAGTTGACTTGTAGGTAATGCCGAGGGGACAAAACATTCTTGCGGATGGATTGGCTACATCAACAGCCACATGTAAGATTCCTTTCCATTTGACTCACCCATACACAGTTGAGGTGAAATGCAGACCAACCGTTCCCGACAATATCAGGTACTGGCAGGTGTTTGGTAATGATGATCAAATCGAAGACTTTTTTTAGTGTAAGAACGATTTTGAATGTACCAATATAGATTTAGAGAACGAAGATGAGAATGTAAATAGATCATATTTTGAAATTGATAGTGTAAATAGCATAGATTCAGGAGAATTAGGTGATGATGAAATGGAGGCCGATGTTTTACATTTGAAAAGCAATGTTTTGCCTAGGGGTCTAGTTCCTTTAGAGGACTTGTTTGATTTTAATGATGTAGCCAAAAAACCAAAAATAGAAGCCAATGGACAAGAGGTAGAAGACTGTAATATAGGGACTGAAGAGAAACCCAGGATAGTCAAACTATCTAAATCATTACCCCCAGAGAAAAAACTCAAATACATTGAGCTGTTCAAAGAATATTCGGATGTCTTTGCTTGGGGTTATGAGGATCTGAAAGCTTATGATACCAACATCATACAACACAGGATTCTAATAAAGGAAGACCAAAAACCGTTCAAACAGAAACTTAGGAGGATAAATCCCAAGTTGCTCCCTCTGATAGAAAAGGAAATCAAAAAATGGTATGATGCCAAAATCATAGTACCGTTGCGTTTTTCCAAATGGGTCTCTAATTTGGTCCCTACACGTAAGAAATCTGGGGAAATCAGACTATGCATTGATTTCTGAAATATGAATAAGGTCTCCCTGAAGGATAACTACCCTTTGCCCAAAATGGACCACATCCTGTAAAGGTTGGTCAGATCCAATCGAATATCTTTGTTGGACGGTTTCTCGGGTTACAATCAGGTCCTAGTTCACCCAGATGACCAAGACAAAACCGCTTTCACCACACCATGGGGCATTTTCATGTATGTGAAAATGCCTTTTGGTTTGATGAACGTAGGAGCCATAGTACAGAGGGCGATGGATATCGCCTTCGTGGAAGAATCGGGTAAGTTTATTGTCATGTATTTAGATGATGTAACTGTGTTTTCCCGATCTAATGATGAACACCTACGACACCTCAGACGAGTCTTCGAGAAATGTAGAAGGTTTGGGATTTCTTTAAATCCTAAGAAAATCCTTTTCGGACTAGAATAAGGCAAATTGCTAGGGCACATCATCTCCAAGGATGGAATCAAAATAGACCCCAGCAGAATCGAGGCCATACAAAAACTAGAACACCCAAGAAACCTTAAAGAACTAAAGTCTTTTATCAGGAGAATAAACTTCCTATGAAGATTCATTCCCAATCTGGCCGAGCTCCTTAGAAACATTACAAATATTCTAAAAAAGGATGTGAAAATAAAATGGGACTCTGAGTCCAGACAGTCTTTCAAACAAGTCAAACGAGCACTCACAGAGGCCCCTGTCTTAATCAGTCCTGATTTTACTAAGGATTTCTATCTTTTTTCTTTCGCTTCCAAACAAACTATAGCAGCGGTCTTATTACAAAAGAATAACGAAGGGTATGAACAACCCATAGCTTTCTTTAGTAAAGCGTTAAGGGACGTCGCTCTGAATTACAAGATAATGGAGAAACAAGCTTTTGCCTTAGTGAAAGTTATAAAATATTTTAGGGTCTACATTCTCCATTCTCATACCATTGCATATGTTCCGAATGTGGTAGTGAAATACGTTTTGACCCAGGACAACCCAGATGGGAGAAGGGGAAAATGGATTGCTGTCATTTTAGAATACGATATAGAGATTAAGCCTACAAAACTAATCAAGGGTCAAGGCCTAGAAAAATTAATGGTTGAATCAAATTTCCATGCTCTTGACATAAAAAATTTAGCTGCAGTAGATGAACAGGGAGAGATGGCGAATCAAAGTGTGAGAGAGGTATTTATCAACTCTCCATGGTACGCAGACCTTATATTCGTTTTGAAAAATTTACAAGCTCCCCCTAGTTTGACTAAGACTAAAGCTAGATTTTTAAAGTTGAAAGCCTTAAAATTCTGTATTCTAGAAGGCAATTGTATTGGAAAGATCCTGGAGGCATTCTGTTAAATTGTTTATTGAAAGATGAAGCTGACAAAGTGTTACAAGAATTTCATGCAGGAGAATGTGGTGGTCATCTGAATTGGAAGGTCACAACCAACAAAATACTCAGAGTTGGATTCTATTGGCCCACCCTATTCATCGATGTACATCATAAAGTGACTGCATGTCATCAATGTTAGTTGTTTGAAGGCAAAAGTAAACTCCTCCCTCTACCTATGAAACTGATCTCAGTTGAAGCCCCTTTACAACAATGGGGACTGGACTTCATTGGAGAAATACACCCCCCTTCTTCAGGCCAGCACAGGTAGATTCTCACTGCCACCGATTATTTTACCAAATGGATCGAAGTAGTACCAAGAAGGCAAGCCACTGACTCTGTTATTATCAAATTCCTTGAAAATAATATTTTGTCTCACTTTGGATGTCCTAGAAAGATTATAATTGATAATGTAGTTGCTTTTCGGTCAAAGAAGCTCATAGATTTCTGCAACCAGTATCACATTGGTTTGGGGAATTCCAAAGCTTACTACCCTCAGGGGAATGGGTTGGTGGAATCTTCAAACAAAACTTTGGTAAATATCATCAAGAAAACATTGCAGGAAAACAAGAAGTCGTGGCATAACAAGTTGGTGTTCGCATTATGAGCTGACAGACTGACCAACAAAAGATCAATCGGTATGTCACCATACCAGCTGGTCTATGGAATAGAGGTAGTTTTCCCCAATTTATTAGGAGTCCCTATCATGAAGTTTCTTCAAGATGTACAAGCTGAGCCAAATGACTCACAGAGAAGGATCAACTAGATGATCCATTTGCAACAGTCTAGGGAAGAAGTTTTCAACAAGACTCAGGTAATACAAGAAAACATCAAGAAGATCTATGACAAACGAACCAAGGAAGATGATTTTGAGCTAGGAGATTTGGTGTTGAGGTGGGATGCTAGAAATGAAGACAAGGAAAAGCATGGAAAATTTGACAGTCTGTGGAGAGGACCATACATGATCCAAGCTTTCAGGGGAAACAATGCTTTCTTGCTAAACAACACTGATGGAATAGATCTGCCAGGAGGACCTGTAAATGGCATAATGCTGAAACATTATGTGCCACCTCAGTAGAGATTCGGTTTTTCACTCTCCATTGTACATAGCATTTTTTATTTTTATTTTTCGCCTGCATTTTCTGAGTGAAGAACATTAGTCAGTTGGTTGAAGCCCGAAGATAAGGCCCTAAGCTATTGACCACTGCTTTTTCAATTTTTGAGAATAAAGCCAATCAATCAACGAAAGATGCTAGGCAGAGGTTTTCAGAACGACAGGAACCAGGATTCTTGGCACTTCACAGGGCAAGTACCATCCCCAGGTGGAGCCACTGTTACCACCCTATAAGTTATAGGATCAACTGGTGACTGGGATATTATCTGTCTCTAGTGTTTTTGTTGACAAATGATTTTTTCATTTTGCAAATAATTTG
>JZKD02S1981832.1:247336-258147 GCA_000966675.3 Picea glauca | reverse complement strand
TCAAGCATGGCCAAGGTCCTTTTAAATTGATGTTGATAGGGTAGTGAATGAGTTTGGCTAAACAGTTTAATCTTAGCCAAAGTGTCTAGGTTAGATTAGTGAATAAATCTGGCCATACTGTCTAATCTTGGTCAGATAGTCCCAAGGTAGAATAAATTTTTAACCCAACAATCTAATCAGGGTTAATTGTCATAGGAAGCTAGGGTAGAATATAGGCTAGTTGCTTTATTGTTTCACTTTAATAAAACCAACTTGATGTAAATGTTGCACCATGTTTCATATGCTTAGAAGATCGTTTGGTCGAGCCCCATGGTGGTGTCTACTTGAAAAGTTTGGAGAAAACCCATGAAAAAGCATTTATCCAAAGTTTTCTAGGCGCATGTTTTATCCGCGCCCTCACTTATGCTCCCTGCACATATCAAAGGTCCTGATCGTGGCACCCAGATCTATGGTGGACAGATCATTCCAGACCCCCCCAACCATTCTTCTTTTAATGGAGGGGGGGGGGGTTTCCGGAATCGATGATAAGACTCGCGCGCATCTGGATGGCTTAGGATCGAGTGCTCAAATATATAGTCAGCGTTGGATTCCGGACCCCCCCATCCATTCTTAATTTAATGGAGGGGGGGGGGTCCGGAATGTGTCATAAACAGAGCGCATAGATCTGTAGCTCAGGATCAGGCGCACAAATCAACGACCCAAAATGTATTTTGGACCCCCCCAATTGATCTCCCTTTAACTGATGGGGGGGGTCCGGAATGGTATTCCTCCTACAACAGGTCCCTTTTTAGACATGGAAGTGATCCAATGGCCCCAAGTCCCATCATATCTTGCTATCTGATAGGCCTACGTCACCTCTGGACATCACCTTCCACTTTTCCCGAAATGGTCATGTCCCATAATTGTTGTCAGTCCTTCCCCACCATTCGCTCGTGGAAAGATCCTTACTATGACTTTTACCTCCAATCGATAGCTGCCACATCACCCATCCATATCCCTCAGCCACCGTCACCCACCATCTCAGCCTCAAAATGATCCGTTGGCCATTTATTACTGGATAACCTATCCGTTATCCAGATGACCTGTCTCCCGCGCCCAACTGACCCTCGTTTACTTAAAACTACCGTTATTCCCTTTACTTTCTCTATTCACCAATCGCACCAGAGAAATTCACCGCTTACTCCTCCATTACAGTCCGTTGCCCTCATCCACAGTCAGTCGCCCCCACTAACATTATGTTTTATTGTAGGTACTGTTACAGAAATGGCGCCAAAATCCAAACAAGCAGAAGGAGAGGAGAATCTGTTTCTCCTGCCTCCTGTCGACTTGGACAGGATCCCACTGGTCGACAAAGATCGATTATTTGCATATACAAAATGCGATTTTGATTTCTCATACCTCCAGTCGTGGCTCAGGGAGGTTTTCCTGGACCAAAGTGCTGAAATTGGACTCTGGGAGTCCAATTTACCCCTCTACCTTTTCCCTCAGATCCACCATTTTCCTGAGTTTTCTCTCAAGTGTCAAGCCCATTACATTCTCGAGAAACTAGCCGTTGTCTCCTCATCAGGAGAGATCTTGTTCCTCATCACACCTTAATCAATAGACCAGATAATGAAAATCCCCTGAGCTGACTTTGCGTCTCCCTTCAACCTGGAAATTCTCACAAAATTATACCAAAAAATGACCTTCCCCCAAAGAGCTCAAATATTCGAGCTCTTCTTTCCACCATTCGCTCAATTTCCTTCCACAAATCCTCCTTATCCATCTTCCATGTTCTCCACTAAGGGAAACCAGGTCATCTCATCCCTTTGTTATTTGTTAGGATACTATTCTGATCAGTGGGTAGATGAACCCAATCTGGGTTTTCTATCCATCTTCTCTACCGATGAAAAGCCACCACCCAGTTTGACTTTAGTACATTCTTGGCAGACAATATTCACTAACAGTTCATGAATTTCGGCATAGAAGGCATGTTTAGATACTCGTCAGTACTGGCATACTTGTTCATCTTCTTCCAGGCGGATAAATTTGGATTTTCCATGTAGAAGATGGATGGAGATGGTAAACCTCAGGTAGTCATAGCATGGAATTCCTTGCTCAAGAACAACTCCACTGATTTCATCTTCAAGGAGTTCATCGACCAATTCTACCACCCTGTGGTAAGCATGCTAGGTGGCAGGCCTGAGCCTTGAATAAACGATCAAGTCCAAAGAATCCTGCATCTCTCGGACAACACAAAGACCGGGGATTGGTACTTGTATAAATATTACACCAAGATCAGAGTATACGGGTGCGAGTTGGCACCGTATAAGTTGCCCAAGTATTTTTCTGTCATAATATTTTCTCTAGAATATATAAGGCAGATTATAAATTCCGACGATATCCATTTGTGTCATTGAAGAAAAAGCAGCAGTGGGGAATCAAGGGGCAGATTGGCTCCTTCATCTGCAACAACCATGGCGCTGGGGAGGAAGCAGATAGGATGCTATGGAAAATGAAGTTCTTCATGAGCTTCCCATGGCATTATGATCCATGTGGGATCATCTCAAAGATGAGGGTGAAGAACAAGAACATCCCATATGTTCATGAAGCTAGGCCTAAAGTGGAAAAATTTGCAAATCAGACAGCCTGGAAGCCCAACACATTGGTCGAAGTACAACAGCAGGATCCCCCAGCCACTGTGTCACAAACGACCATGCCAGAGGTCCCAAAAGAGAAAAGGCCGAGGCAAGATTTATCTTTGCCTGTCACTGAGGTATCTTCCAAGGAATTCCAGCTACATACCAAGAGGCCTAAGACCATTGCAGCTCCTGGCCCGACCGGGGAAAAAGAAGCCCCGTCAACTACAGTGACCAAGGTTGGTATTCCACCATTCGGTTTGAGCCTCCATAATGTAATTACCCTAGAATTGTTCAAGCAGTCCATAGACTCTCCTTTGACCACCTATCTAGGCAAGGTGGCACCAAAACTGAGCATCTTCGAAAAGTATGAGCTGATCAAGAAAAGGAACCAGACCCTGACCAACAGTACTTGCGCCCAGTTCTGGAAGCATACGTCGACTGTGAAACATAGGTTGCTATCTACATTTGATACTGAGAATGAAATAATGCATATGGAATTCCTCTAGGCACAGGTACAAGATCCCAAGGTGATCACTGATTATAAAAGGGCCACCTTCGAATTCGAGACGAAGGACGTGCATCTGGCCGATCAAATGGATCTGCACAAATAGACAAGGGAAATTGTTTTCTATACGTTGGTGCATGCATCCACTTCTGCGTCCAAATTGCAGGTGTCCCTGAACAATGGTCAAACACAACTCAAGCTGGAGAAGATTTCATCCTTTGCAAAGGACAATAGGATCAAGACTTTGGAGGAGCTAGTCCTCAAGATCGGTTATGATCCTTCAAATGTGAAAGCAACTGAGGAAATGATCAAGAAGAAGAATGCTGACATAGCCTCCTTGAGGAAACAACTGAAGCTCCCGCACACAGAGGATTCACAGGCGAAGGAGATAGTAGAGAAGGAAGGAGAGAAAGATGAGATGTCCAAGCTGCTCATCGAGCAGAATGCACAGCTTAAAGAAATGGAAGCTGAGATGGAGAAGATATTAAAAGAGAAAGAGAAACTGAATCCAATGGAATTCATTCCACTAAGTATTATTCCAATTTCAGGAGTGAGCACAGCATCAGTGATAGAAGTTCCATCCGCGACTCCATTGACATCACAAGAGAAGATAGTCGACCTAGCTAAGTCCATGGAAAAGATGAACCTACAGGAAATAGAGATCAACAGGATTAAAAAGAAAATTGAGAACCTTCAGGAACTCAAATCTTCCTTCCAGACCAGCCTCTCCAAGGAAAAGCAGGTGATAGATCAGCTCAAATAGGAGTTACAGCAGCTCCGGAAGAAAATAGTGGCAGGAAAAACCTTGGTTGAGGTTAAAGAGAGTGTATGGAAAAATATCACTAATTCCATAAATGAGATATGGCCCATGATCCAAATCATGTTTGAGAAGAATGAATTGGTCTAGAGGATCAAACAGGCCATAGAGAAGATCATAGTAGAATTGAGAGACATGCCAACACAGGCAAACGAGATCATCAAGTTTCTCAATTCTAAGACCAGGGAAGAGCTGGAAGATCTGAAGATTGAAGACATAATAGTGACCATCCTTGAGGTCAAAAGAGTTTTGACCAAGAGATGATTAATTATTTAGCTGGAAGAAAAGGTTCAGGCCATGGACCTAGGGGTACGAATATTCTTTATTAAGATTGAAACTCTCCAGAAGAAAGGTCTTCCTGGTCTGAAGGTAATCAATGATAAATTGATGACTCTCCCAGATTACAAGAAGAGATTGGCTAATGTGTCTAAGGACATTTCGAAGTTTGTAGGCATTCAAGGGAGCATCACTGGCAAGGCATTCCTAGATGCCCTCCAGTGGGACATCAGTATCCAACATGAGATTCGATACATCTTCCTCACCAAGCCTACATTCGCCAAGTACACAGAAATGGATGAAGTGTATTGAAGGCTGCTCAAAGTCAACGTGCCCGGTCATCTTAGATGGGAGGAACTTTGTGATTTGATCGATTAGCCAATGAGTTGTCCCAGTCCATTCATTCCTCCAGTCATATGAGGTCTTGCGGAGGCTTCATCAATGGCCCACCCAGGAATCAATGTCCAGTTACACCACATCATCAAGCAGTTCCGAGATTTAGGAATTTTGTTAAGTTAGTTAGGCTAAAAATAGATTTAGCACGTCCTGGTCATTAATGATAGGATCTTTGTAATTTGAGTTATAAATACTTCACCTTTGGAAGTATTGAGGGTTGTTTATCTTCACAGCCTAACACTATCAGACTATAATCTTTTTGAAGAGATATTCCATTAATAAAAGGAGGCACTTTTACAGGATTCTTGTGTGTATTCACTGGTGATGTTTTTCTCTCTAAGTTGAATGTTATTCTCGCTTTGTTATCATACTGTTTTCTGAAATCTAATCTTTAAGAGTAATGAATGTTGCAGGATTTATATCGTATACCCTGTTTCTGAATCGAAAGATATTAGTGTTTTATCTTCTGGTGTTTTCAATAAAGAAATTCTTAACTGCTTCTTAGTTGAAATTATCTCTCATCTTTTCTGTTGTTCATCATTTAAGCTATTGAAAGATCCAGTGATTATATTATCTTTCCCTGTGAAAGTTTTCCCTTTGAGTTTCTGGTTTGTATTTCATATTTTATTAAAACACAGACCCCATAGCCCAATGGATGTGTAGACTGTCTCAACCAATTCGAAAAACACTTTGACAACAAAACCAACCTATCTCTTTACCTAGCCTAATATTTAAAGTTGGAAAACATAGCTAAATCATATAGAGAGATTTCTCTCTAAAGTTGGAAGGGCTAGATCCCAGCTTCAAAAGTGGTTGGATAAAGGGGTTGTTGTCCTCTAAATTTGGATTCCATTGGTTTTGATATGGTTGTTTTTGTTGTGGAGGCCAAGGAGTCCACATTGACGGATCAACAAAGGGTGGGTAATTCATTTGATTTAGATATTGCATTTTATTATAGGGAGGGTAACTCATTTGATTGATAGAAGGATAGTTATTCCAACGATTAGAATATGTAAATGGCATGTTAGGATTCATGCCTTGTCCCCGTGGTTGTCATTGTCTTCTCTGTGTCAGTAGATAGACAACTTCAACTTCTTCATCAGTTGGTTGTAATGCTGCCTTAATTCCTGGTAAAGATGGACATTGCTGAGTTTCATGATCTTTATCATAGATGGTGCAGATTGGATTTTTGTCCAATTTACATTCCCTTCGTGGGTTCTTGTCTCTGCATTTAGAACAAAAGATGGACAGGGTTGCTTCTGCTTCTGCTTGCTTCTTTTGAATCTGCAGGGTGTGAATTTGTGAGGCAAAAGAGATTAACATTTCAGTTTTAAAACCTTCAAGTAAATTACCTATTTTGGCTCTTATTGCTCCCCCACTGGCTAATTTTTGGACTCTTGAAAATGTGGTGTCCCTGCTATTTGATCTATTTCTTGAAGCTCCTCTTGAACATCTTTTACATTGGTTAACAATTTCATCATATGATTCCTTAGATATGTCCCCTTTTCCAAGCAAATTCAACATATCTAGACAGTCATCCCTTACTCCTTTTAATAATATGGTTTTAAGAATATCTTTACTTACATTGGGGTGACTGTACATTTGTAGATTATACTGTAGCCTTTCTACAAAATCCTCCAGATTTTCATCCTCTTTCTGCATCATCTTAAATAGTTCCTCCCTTTTTTCTCTTGTTTGACAATAGTCCTGGTATTTATTCAGGAATTTCTATTTCATTTGATCCCATGTTGTGATTACATGGCCTCCAAGACTCATTGACCATCTTAGTGCATTTCCTTTCAATGTTGTTGGAAATAGCTTTAATTTTTGAGCATTGGAAATGTAATCATAACTTCTGCATAATATATCAAACTCAAAAATGAATTCATCAGGATCTTATGAAGACAAACCATGAAAGTTAGGTAGTGCTGAGAGTGGAATTTTCTTCATGGGGGATACCCCTCTAGGAATATCACCAATAGGAAATCCTAAAGTGGAGAAAGAGTTTTCATCATTTACCTCTCCTTCAGGACCTGCCTGTTCTTCATGATGCAATTCTTTATTGTACTCATCCATGTTTTCTTCTGTCTGCTCCCCTGCTGCACTTGCTCTGTCCTCAATGTTTCCTGCTGGTTTCTTGACTGTCTCAGGACTCCAAACTTCTTTCCCCGTCTCAAAGTTTGCTTGAAATGAAGGTTGGGATTTTGGTTTCCGAGAGTTTGGTCGTTGAGCAACAGATTCAGACTTTGATATAATCTCATCAATATAAGTCTTTCTTCCTCCTCTTCCTCTGCCCCTGCCACCTATAGGATCAGTGTCTTTGGGGTCTCCGCGTCCTCTCATGCAATCTTTGTATCTGAAAAATCATAAGTTCTTTCGAAATCTATAATTACCTTCCCCGACAATGATGCCAAAATGTTGGTCACTATAATTGCTTATTTAAGTAAACAATCAAGTGCTACATAAATTGTCAACCCAGGGAAGTCTATTTATTTCAAAGGTAATCACGCACTATATATGCTCAATCTCAAAAGCAACCTAGAGTTGTAGTAAAAACATATTAATCACACTTTGCCTTGAACAAACTGAAGTTCTAACTTGAATTACAGGAAAGCAATCTACCTATTGTAGAGTTCAATGTTTAAAGAAATAATTGTTCAAAGAATCCTGGATTACATTGAGAAAATAACAACCTGGAAAAGAAATCTTTCAAGACACTGCAAAAGGAAAGACCAACTATTCTATAACCAGAGAACATGACCCTATTCCCAAAGCAGGAATCTTCAACACATGTTTCCGATCATCACACTTCATGAACTCATTGCTTAACTGAAATAATTGACACACACTGGAGGATAACTATCTCTAACAAAGAAAAGGACCCTATTCCCTAAGAAGGAATCTTCAGCACCTGTTTTTGATTAGCACACTTTCATGAACTCATTAAAATAATTGACATACACTTACGGCTAACTATATCTAACAGAGAACAGGACCCTATCCCGAAGCAGGAACCTTCAGCACCTGTCTCTGATTATCAAGCTTTCATAAATTCACCAAACAAGATTGCTAACTAGAATGATTAACAGTTACCCAAGCATCAATCATATGAAAACAATGTAACAATCAGTAAAGCAGAGTTTCAGCAAGACAGAGTTCAGTAAAGTAGTGCTTCAACAAAACAGAGTTCAATAAAGTAGTGTTTCAGCAAAATAGAATTTAATCAAGGCATGAACATAAATAACACTAACACACTATAAAGATAATGGGTGAATCTTGTGAAGAAGGTGGGCCCTCCCTTCTCACAAGATTCCCTTGAAATGAAAGGAACTAGAGAGAAATTCTCAGAACAATCTTTTATTCATCTGTCAACTATGTTACATTACAATCTGAAGAAAAACACGTCCCTCTCTGTAAATCCTTTCTTAGTTCAGAAGCAGATCCCCTCTACTGATGATTTCCTCTTATTTAAAGAGGAGAATCCCTTCAATCCAATTTGATCAACAAATTACAGGTGTACATCTGAGTCCTATTCTTAGTCAGATCGACTTTCTAAACTGGAATAGGATATCTTAGTCTCCCACAACAGAATGCTATTACAAGTGTTGAGTGAGGTGTTGTTGTTGCAGCTGGAGTAACAACTTCCTTATTTGTCTTCTTGTTACTGATGTTGTATTTTGTTTCAGCATCACAAATCACGGGCTGTTCCAGCCATGGGATTTGCGTTCTGACTGTTTCAGCAACTTGGTCTCAGGGAGCAGCAATGGTTAATGCTAGCTCGAGGTGCAACTGTTGTGGTCAATGTAACAACTTCATTGTTGTTTCAACATCGTAGACCACGGAGAGTGTAACAAATTTTGTGTAAGTTGTTGTTTCAGCATCGTGGTCCACGAAGAGTTTAGCAACTTCTGTGTGAGTCATTGTTTCAGCATCGTAGACCACGGGGAGTGTAGCAGCTTTTCTTGTGTGAGTTGTTGTTTCAGCATCATAGACCACAAACTGTTTCAGCCACAGGGTTTGTGTGCTTTGACTGTTTCAGCAACAGACCTCAATGCTAATCTGCAGTTTGAACTGTTTCAGCACTTATACATTTCTGATCAATGGTTAAGTACGAGAGTAATGTAAAATTATATGCAAAAAAAATTAAACATATAGTAAATAGAAGAGAGTTATATACCTTTGGAAAGATAGGGTAAGGTGATAATGTGAGTTTAAATGTGAGTGAAACAAGGGTGTAAAGGTAGCAAAAAGTGTGGGCAAAAAGGTACATTGTATGGTCCTAACACTTCCAAGATTGGCACATAGTTGTAGCAGCTTCCAATATTGGCGCATAGCTGTAACACCTGGTGTAAAAAAAATGACCATTCTTTAAGACTTGGTTGTTCTATTCATTTTGATCATTAGTTGAATCATTTTATGGGTAAAACATGTGAATGTTAACAATCAAACATGCTAAGTAAATGAAAATATAAAAGAAAGATAAATGATTCATACCTGGGCAAAAAGGTCTTAGCATGCATTATAGTAGGAATTTAACTTAGAGATGATAAGGCTGAATAGGCAAAAGATGTGATGAAAAAGGGACATTTATGGGTCCTAACATGCCCCCAAACTGAAGACATTGCATGTCCTTATGAAAAACACATTCAAACCTTACTCTATAGATGAATTAGGGAACTGGTTCCTCCAGTGAAAAACTATTAAGAGTGTTAATTTTTCAAAATCCCAACCCAGTTTCAGTCTCGCTGATTTTTCAGTCAAATTTAAATGCCAAACTCAGTTTCAGCACTGTTTCAACATATGTTACAGCCGTGTGTTTCAACATATACTCACAGCGGTGTTTCAGCATATGACTCAGCACTGTGTTTCAGCATCTGTTACAACATTTTGTTTCAGCATCTATTACAGCACTTTGTTTCAGTATCTGTTACAGCACTGTGTTTCGGCATCTGTTATAGCACTGTGTTTCAACATCTGTTACAGCACTGTGTTTCAGCATCTGTTACAGCACTGTGTTTCATCATGTACTCATAATGGTGTTTCAGCATATGACTCAGCACTATGTTTCAGCATATACTCACAACGGTGTTTCATCATATGACTCAGCTCTGTGTTTCAGCATATACTACAGCCTGGTGTTTCAGCATATACTCATAGCGGTGTTTCAGCATAAGACTCCGCACTGTGTTTCAGCATATACTACAGCCTGGTGTTTCAGCATATAAAAACTTAACAGAAAATAAATTTCAGAACTGAAACATGAGGATTCTGAACATTGTTTTCAACGCAGAAATAAAATATCAGCAACATGCAAAACTCAGAAAATATAGACACAAATATTTTGGTCTAACTTCGACCCTGGAAAAACCCACAAGGGGAAAACCAGTGAGAGAGGGCTTTGTATTATTTATGAGCTTCTGAAAAATTCTTTTACAGCATATTCATCTTCAGATATTTACACAAACTTATCTGGACATTCCTGTAGCTTTACTCCTCAATTTCTGAACCAGAAATTCATACAACTGTACGACAATTAATGTTGTATGGACTTTCACAAAATTCATGCCAAAACTCTGCTAAGATTGTACGGACTGTACGAAAATACACTCAGAAATATATTATAGCAGTTACCTCAATTTCTGTGCCAACAAATGTTGTATGGCAGCCTTGGAATGCATGCCAATACTCTCAGAAATTGCAGTTGTTGTCCTCATCAATTTCTATGCACATTACATGTTGTATGACCTCCACAAATCCATATGGTACGGCTTGTTATTCCTTGTTGTCTGAAATCTGTACTTCTCTTTGCTTTGGGATGCGTTCTCTCCTTCAGCAAATGCTATCTCTTTTCTCAGCTTGACCTCTCTCTTGCTCTCTCTTGTTCTCTCAACAAGAATGATGAAACTTTCTTGTTCTTGGCATCTCACCAAGAACCTCTTGGCATCTCACCAAGAATCTCTTGCTCTCTCAAAAACACTATTGTTGCTTCTTCTTCTCTTGCTCTTGGCATCTCACCAAGAGCCTCTTGGACTCTCACCAAGATTTCTTCAACTTCTTCTTCCTTGCTCTTGGCATCTCACTAAGAGCCTCTTGGCATCTCACCACGAGTCTCTTGCTCTCTCAACAAGATTGCTTCCACTTACCCAAGAATGGGTGCGCCCACTTGCCTTAATCAACCTCATGAGGGAAGGTGAGG
>JZKD02S1981832.1:225034-242392 GCA_000966675.3 Picea glauca | reverse complement strand
GAACCTCTTGGCATCTCACCAAGAATCTCTTGCTCTCTCAACAAGACTGTTGCTGCTTCTTCTTCTCTTGCTCTTGGTATCTCACCAAGAGCCTCTTGGCCTCTCACCAAGATTTCTTCAACTTCTTCTTCCTTTCTCTTGGCATCTCACTAAGAGCCTCTTGGCATCTCACCACGAGTCTCTTTCTCTCTCAACAAGATTGCTTCCACTTACCCAAGAATGGGTGCGCCCACTTGCCTTAATCAACCTCATGAGGGAAGGTGAGGAGTTTTCTAATCTAACGGCTGAGATTAGATTAAATGGGTGGCTGAGATTTGGTGTCTCTTCACTCACCCTCACTTTAATCATAAAGTTATCTTTTAATTTGCATCTCACAAATTAATTTGACTAAGACCCATATTCATCAATTTCTCCCCCTTAGGCGCCTAGGGAAGAGAAACACTTGCCTTGGTACTTTATTTTAATTTAAAATTTAACAAAGAGGACTTGATAAGTGCCTGTATGGTAAAATGTTGTGCTAAAAATAAAATCTGTGGTGTCAACAATCTGTGTGTTGCTTTGTCTTGAAGAACAAAATCTATTTGAGTTGATTGACTATCAACTCATGAGGGAAACAAAGGTTCTTGTTTGAAATCTGCTAGTAAATCAACAACTGCCTTATGACGTTGAGATCTTCTTGGTTGTGTTGTTTTATGTGTAGCAGTAAGTGCATGTTCAGTCTTGACTGAGAGAGTTGTTGGACCTCCTGCAATCGACACTTTTACTACCTTATAACCTGCCTCAAAGTATATGTTTCCACACTCAAAGCACATGAGTTCTTTATTTCTATCCATAACATCTTTTTTGAGTGCTAGGATGTCTAGAGTAATCCCTTCTGTATTCTTCTATCGAGCAGTCTCCAATTCTTGTTTCATGGTTTTTAACTCTTCATTGAGGCTTCCATTCTCTATTATGAGCGCAGTTATTTTGGAGTTTTCTATATGCCTTATATTTTTCTCAATTTGGGCAAATGGTTAGGCAAGTGGTACATCCTCAACACTATTTGTAACTGGGTCTTGTGGAGCAGTTATACTATCAATATTTGTTTCTGGTGGAACAATCATTTCTTGTGTAACAGTTGTGTCTGTCATGACTGCCTCCTATGGAACAGGCTCATCTTGGATAGTTGGCTCTTTTGTAACAGCTATGTCCGTCATGTATGCTTCCTATGTAACAAGCTCGTCTTGAATAGCTAGTTTTTGTGTAACAACTTCATCCTACCCGACTTGTCCTTGTATGCCCGTCCCATTGTTTGCCGGTGTCTTTACTATCTCTATTATGTTACTGGAAGAGACTGATTCTTTTGTAACAGTCTCTTCATCAATCGTAGTGGATAATGGACAAAGAATAGGAATAGCCTGTTCCATAGCTTGCCATCCAATTGCTGCTTTCGCAAAGCTGGCAAACCTGGTTTTTCTCCTTGGTAAAATAGAAATGAAAGCATAGGATTTATTCTTTGTTGATGGAGGTGGAACATGCTATTCTTCCTCAACCACACAAGTAGGAAGTTCAGGTATACCTGGGTCTGTTATGATCCAGACATCGTTATTTGACGTATGATCCGCATAATCATCAGGCGGAGTCCACGATTCTGCTGCAATGGGAGTACATTCAGTCTGAAGTGAGACAATTGTGTCTTGCAGTTCTGGGCACAAATTAAAACCTATTATGTGTATCTCTATAGATTTCTTAGTCACAGCAGTAGAGGGGTTATGAGTTGTTGCTGATATAATGAGGTCTAAAAATTTCTGACATTTTCCCTTGAATGGACGTTTTCTTTTCTAAGATATTCTACCGGAAGTGATAGTAGGACTTGGAACAATTTATGAAACAATAGGTGTCTCTGTTGGTGCAACTGGGGTAGTCAGACTTTCTACTGCAGTGGACCATTCCGACCTTGTGCGCTTTCTAGATAATGTAGATACAGGAACAGGGGTTCTCTGTTTAGGAGCAGGGGGTAATTTTTCAATAACATCTATCACGGCCAAGGGATGGGATGCATGGCTCGGTGTAATCACTGGTTGTTCTACATTTTTCACAATCACAGCTACAGGCTGTGTCAATTCACCTTCATCAAGGCTTGTCTGGTTGGTGCCACGATGGCCACGGGTTGTGTGTTTACTTCTTTGGGTCGTCTTATGGGCAGCGACAGTAGGGGTTTGGATTTTTGTTGTAGTCGAGGGAAGAGACTCAAGAAGAGGTCCTGGCATAGTTGTAGGTATAGAAGGTGGTTGGTCTGCTACAGCAGGTAATGGGTTATTGGAAATGTCCATACCATTGTGAATTAATAGTCCGACGAATCTGTGATTAGAAAGGCAGTTCTTGGGGTTTTTGGATTTTTTACAAAATGAGCCATGTTATTCAATGAATGGAGTAGATAATAAGGAATGTTTATGAATTTCTAATGTCGCAGATGTGATAATAAGATGAAATCAGAAAAATAAACAACTTGGTACCTGCCTTCGCAGGTAATGTACCTTTTGACGAATTCTGCAACTTTCCCCTACGGCTCTGGTAAAGAATTGACATCCACACCTTGGCCTTTTGTCCACATTTTCTCATTGTTAACGAGGAAATATTTATGAGCATCCAGAAGATGAATTTTTCTGTTAAACCATCGGTCCCCTGTTGTTGGTAACCATGTGACAACAGCAATGCGTTCCTCTGATACTAGAATCCTTACCCCTTTCACCATTGAATATTCTTTGGTGAGATTTTGACTAAACTCCAATACCTTGACCTCCTTAAACCCCTGTAGCTTCTTAAAATAGGGTATCCAACTGACCTACAGAAATATTTGGTAGGCCTCTAGGTGCAATATAAAAGTGTCCAAATTTGCAGGTTCATACCTCATAGCTGATCCTCCCATGATGTTTCTTGAGAGTCTAATAGTCATGCAGGAGGAGAGACTAATACCTAAACCAGAAATGCATCCAGTTCAAACGTGGTTTGCATGTAGAATACAGTGTCTCAATGAAAAGAAGTGTGGTCTAGAAGATGGTGGAGGTGATTTTAAAATACCATTTGGACGATGAGATTTGGATTCCCCCCCCCAACTAATCGAATTGTCTCCAGGTAGATCAATTTTTAACACAAGTGGTGAGAAAAAATGGGAAGGCATGCCTTTATATATTCATTACTTTAACATGTAGGATTAGTCACATACCTCGTATCTTACCACACATAACTGTCTGTCAGAGTGATCGAGCTATCCAACCGCAATCTGAGTTGCATGGAATAGCTAACATGATGAAGGATAGTGTGAAAAATGACGATATGACAACTGGAGCAGATATTGACTCCTTTCTCGAGATAATCAGTTGGAAGTAGTTGGGTGTGAAGTCAAGTAATGATGAAGAAACACTTTTTCTTAGAGAAGGAGGAAAAATTTAGTTGCAGTATGAAAAAATCATTGGTGTCGTAGCATGTAAAGAGTGTAGAGCTGGAGTAGTAGTATTTGGCAAAAATGCGAAGAAAACAAAAGAGTGAAGTGGCAAGACAGAATAACAATGATCCATGTATCAGCAGGTACTTCGGCCAAAATGGCGGAGGTAGGTGTAACAACAAATAAGATGGTCGGAAAATAAAATTGTGAAAAGAGACCATTGTGTAACAGCAGAAAATTGACCAATTTGTCGAAAAAAAGGTGTAACAGCAGAAAATCGACCAATCTATTTGAAATGGGTGTAACAACAAAAAATCGACCAATTTTATTGGAAATGGTTGTAACAACAGAAAATCGGCCAATTTTTCGGAAATGGGTGTAACAACATAATATCGGCCAATTTATCAGAAATGGGTGTAACAGCATAAAATCGGCCAATTTTATCGGAAATGGGTGTAACAGCATAAAATCGATCGAACGCTGCATCACTTAGTTTTTAGGAAAATTTTCAACTTCCTTGAACTAATCGCCTGTCACCTTTTTTATAGTCATCCTTGTTGTTCACCTGCACACACAAAGACTGTATAATACCTTTCAAGGTTGAATTTATTAGCATAGTAAACACAATCAAATAGAAACAAAAAAATTTAAATTTTTGTCGAGTTTATTTATATACAATGTCTGAGCAAAATAAGTCCTAAAGTTGAGAAAGGGAAGGAGCAAGCTCCATTCCTTTTAAGAATTGATAACCTGTATCGGCTGAACATTTAGATTTAAATTCTTCCTTGGATAGTGGACATTGATATAGGCACAGACGATGACCATTTTCATGTAACTGTGTATCGGATCCATCAATAGTGATCAACCTAACTGTCCCATTGGGAAAAACAATTTCTACCTCATAAGGTCCTAGCCATCGTGTACACAGCTTACCCTGAAATTATTTAAAGCGTGAATCGTACAGTAGAGCCCAATCTCCTTTCTGGAATAATTTCTTCTTGATGACCTGGTCATGCCATTTCATTCTCTGTTGTTGAATCACCAAGGTTTGATGAATAGCATCTAAATTCTTTTCATCAAGCTCATTGAGCTACTATAGTCTGGCCTTTTGTGCAATAGTCAAGTCAAGGTTGACTACTGATGCAGTTCTTAAGGTTTTGATTTTGAATTCAATGCGAAAAATAAGGCTTTTTCCATATACTAGTTCGTAAGGAGAAAAACTAGTTGTGTTTCTCCAAGTAGTTATGTAAGCCCATAGAGCTTCATGCAATCTGTCTATCCAATCCTGATGATGTTCTCTCACTATTTTAGTAAGAATGGATTCGATAACTTTGTTGGTACTTTCCACCTAGTCATTGCCTTGTGGATGGTATGGAGAAGCTATTCTATGTAAAATATGATATTTACTGAGTAGGACTTCAATTTTATGTGATGTGAAAGGGGGTCCTCCATCAGTTGTTAATTCTCTAGGAACTCCAAACCTAACAAAGATATCTTCGAAAATAAATGCTAAGACAGATTCTTTTGAGGCTCTAATGAGTGCCTTCGCCTCTACCCACTTGGTCATGTAATCTGTATAGACCAATATATATACTTTTTTATTAGAAGTTGGGTTAATGGGCCCTATGAAATCCATGGCCCATATCTCAAAAGGTTCTAACACTACCTTAGGTTGTAGAGGCATATCATCCCTACAATTTGGCTGACCCATTCGTTGGCAACTATCACAAGTTTGAACGTATTTCTTGGAATTTTGAAATATGGTGGGCCAAAAATAGCCCATCCTTAAAATTTTATGCCTGGTCCTTTTATCAGCAAAATGACCCTCACAAGGGCCATCATGGCAATCCTTAAGAAAATCATATGCTTCATCATCCCTCACACATCTCTTGATTTCCTGGTTGAGGCTTGTGTAGAAAAGGTATCCTCCTATCCAGCTATACTGAGCACTCTTCTGAATAATCTTCCTTATTTCTCGTGGAGATAAATGGGGAGGTACCTTCCCTGTAAACAAATAATTAGCAATGTTTGCATACCAAGGTGAGTAAGCAGATACTGCAAACAAATGTTCATCTGGAAAGGAATCATCAATGGGTAAATTATGATCATTTACATGTAAGCTTGATAGAAAATCAGCAACCACATTTTCTTTTCCAGGTCTATCTACTATAGTGATGTCAAATTCTTGTAGAAGTAACAACCATCTAGTTACTGGAGAATTAGTAATAGGTTTATTCATTAGATATTTAATTGTTTTATGATCAGTATGAATAAAAGTAGGATATCCAGTGACATAATGCCTGAATTTATTGATTTCATAAACTACTACTAAGAATTCTCTTTCAGTAACTGTATAATTTAATTCAGCAGGAGCCATGCTTTTGTTGATATAGTAGATAGCATAAGGCTCTTTTTCTTCATGTTTCCCTAGTACTACACCGATTGCAGTATCGGAGGCATCTGAAGAAATGTGAAACGGAAGAGCCCAATTTGGCCCTCTCATAATGGGAGTTGTGGACAATTTCTGTTTTAGATCTGTAAAAGACAATTCATAGTTGTTAGTCCAACGAAAGTCAAGATATTTTTTTAATAGAAAAAACAAGGGGGAAGCCAGTTTGGAATTTTTTTTAATGAATCTCCTGTAATAACCAGCATGCCCTAAAAAACTTCTAACCTCTTTCTACATTGATGGAGTTGGAATATCCAAAATTGCCTGGATTTTGGCGGGGTCTACCTAGATTCCTGCATAAGAAATGAAGTGTCCCAGCACTATGCCCTCGCTCATCAGCATATGGCACTTTTCTGTACTTAAAGAAAGATGAGACTGTATACATCTTTGAAGAAATTTTTCTAGATTAGTCAAGGCTTCATCGAAATCAATGCCATAAGGGGTAAAGTCATCCATGAATATCTCCATATAGTCATTCACCATATCAGAAAAAATACCAATTACATCTCTCTGGAAGGTGGTTGGTGCATTACATAAGCTGAATGGGAGAACCTTGTAAGAAAATGTACCCCAAGGGCTGGTAAAAGTGGTCTTATGTTGGTCCTGTGGAGCAATTTTTATCTGATTATAGCCACTGAATCCATCTAAGAAATAGAAAAAGGTTTTCCCAGCTAGATTGTCTAAAACCTAATCAATAAATGGTAGAGGGAAGTGATCCTTCTGCGTTGCTTTATTCAAGGCTCTATAGTCTACATAGACTCTCCATTTTCCATTATTTTTAGGAACAATAACCAAATATGAGACCCACTCACTGTCTGATATAGGGTAAATGAAATCGGCATTGAGAAGTTTCTGGAGTTCTTCTTTAACAATTTCTTTAAGGTTTGGATTCATCCTCCTTTGGGGTTGGAAAATGGGATGGAATTCTTCCTTAATTTATATATGGTGGGTACATAGTTCAGAGGAAATGCCTTTCATATCCATGTAATCCCAAGAAAATGCTTCTTTATGTTCAATCAATAATTTCATCAATCGATGAGTTTCAACAATGGATAAATTGGGATTGATGTTCAAGGTTTTCCCAGGTTCAATTTCTACAGCAATGCTCTTGGAACTGACTTTAGGAAACAATTTCATTGTTTCATCATCTGTTGTTACAGTGTTTGTTGTTACAACAGTTGTTGTTACAGCTGAATCATTTTGATTGTTAGTGGTTTCTGAGAACATTTCTGAGCTTATATCTTCCTGGATGACGAGGTTGAAGACTCTAATCAAACGATGGTGTGTGTTCTATGTAATAGCAGAGGAGTCACAGATAAAGCAGTTGATTAATTCATTCTTTGTCTCATCCTTGAAACTCATGTATTTTCTATGGTTAGCACAGGTAGAGCATTTTCATCCTCAGTGTCCATCCATAAAGAATTTTCAGGTTCCGCCCTAGGTGTAGCATGAGGATACAGGGTCAGGTTTTTTTTGTTATAACCATCAGAGATGGTCATGGAACTAGATCGACAACTAATGAAATCATCAGTTGTAGCTAACCATGGTCTTCCAAGAATTAGAGGGTTTCCCCCCAAATAGATTTTGGGTTGCAACACAACAAAATCAGCAGGATACTCCCATGAATCCATAGAAATGACTATATCATCTATTACTCCTTCTGGTCTGATGGTAGAATGATCAGCTAATTCAAGAACAGTAGGAGTAGGTAGGACTTGTGTTATGAGTTGCAGCAATTGTGCAGTTTCTATTTGCATGATGTTAATTTCCACCCCTAATTCGATTAGCACATGGGGGATAGATGTATGTCCAATTTTGACAATGACTGTAGGGTTTTTTGGGTCGCCATAATTAGGAGGTGGGGATTTTATTAACATTAGTTCAGAAAAATCCCCCACCACATGCACGGTGAGGGGATCCCTGGGTTTTCATCCTGGTCTTTTTTATATAGAGATCTCTTATGGTCTTGGCATAAATAGGGACATCTCTGATGGCTTGCAATAGTGGAATAATAACGTGAATATTTTTCAATTCTCTTAAGAGATTGAAAGATGGTAATTCTATAGGTTTGGTAATCGTCAGCCTATCAGGGAACGGTGGGTCTACTGACTCTATTATAGGTTGGAAAATTTCTTATGTATCAGTAGATGATATTTCCCCTGATTCCTTGTCTGACTCTAAATATGGAGCATCTTCAATTATTGGCTCGACTATTCTCCCTGATCTTAATTTTATTTCATCACAAAGGATGGGATGCATAGACAAGGCTGGAACATTCTATATGTTTATGTTCTGAACGGCCTTATTATTTGGGTTTGGGTTAGGTTGCATGGGCATATGAGGTCATAAAGGAGGATTGTTCAGTGGGTCATTAGGGGGTAACTACAGTTGTTGCTGCTGGTACTGGGGTTGGAACTGTTGTTGATAATGGTTCGGCTGGTGATGGTTCTAATAATTGAGGTATTGTTGAGGGCCTCTCCAATATGGGTTCCATTATCCATGGTAATTCTTCTGCTGAGGCATAGGTAACCATGCATTGGGATCTTGGTAAGGGCTTGAAATCTGATGTGGAGGGGGAGCATGTCTGTCCATATAGTGGCTGATTGTTCCAATAATTAAGTGTTGCATGAGAGAATTGATAGTTCATACCTTTACTTCTTGGCTTCCATTGTCTCCTTTGTGTAATTAGATAGGAAACCTTTTCTTCCTCATTAGTTGCCTTCATTGATGCTTTTACTCCTATTAGAGATGGACATTGGTCAGTAGCATGATCTAATTCAAAAATAAGACATACCTAAACACTGTTTAGCGGGAAATCCCTTGGTGGATGTTTCTTCCTGCATTTCGGACAGAAAATGCACAATCTTGCTCTGATTCTGCTTGTTTCTGCTTGATCTGCAAGGTGTCAATTTGTGAAGCAAAAGAGTTAATCATCTTTATTTTGAAATTTTTTAACAGATTACCTATTTTTTCTCTTGTTGCTCCTCCATTGGTTGATTTTTGTACCCTTGAAAAAGCGGTATCCTTTGTAGATGACCTATTCTTTATATATCCTCGAGAACATCTTTTACAGAGGTCTACAATGTCCTCATAGGATTCGTTAGATATATCTCCTTTGCCAAGAATATTCAGTATATCTAAACAATCTTCTATAACTTGTTTTAGCAAAATAGTTTTTAAAATGTCTTTACTTACATCTGGATGCCCAGACCTTTGTAGAGTATACTAGAGTCGTTCCACAAAATATTCAAGGGTCTCATCTGTTGGGTATGTGTTATATTCTTTGCATGTGTGTGTGTGTGGGTGCGTCAGATATGAAAACTGCGTCTGACAATCCATGTGCATCGGGCGCTTTCCTAGGGGGGTCCCAGTGGGGGGAAGGTATGCCCCCCCTGGTTACGCGCAACACCCCGAAAATTGTTTTTGGGTGGTTTTTTCTATTTTTAGCGAATTTTGCTATTTTTAGCTGATTTGTAAATTAATCCCGGATTAAGGGATTAGGGTTTTGGTATCTACGGAATACCTAAAAACATTGTATATATTGTATGGTGAATGGTGAAATTTAATATAATGAAAAGAAGAAAGGTTTTCCCAGTTGAGGGTTTCCGGTAAAAATCTCTGTGTACTCTGTGTATGAGCCATTGATTAATTTTTGTATTGCTTAAGAATCTATATGCATTGTTTTACTTCGCAGGTTTGAAACTTACATCATCCTCCTTATGATACATTTTGAACAATTCCTCCCTTTGTTCCCTTGTTCGGCAGTAGTCTTGGTACTTGTTCATAAAAAGTTGCCTCATATGTACCCATGTTGAAATTTTTTCTCCTCCCAAGCTCATAAACCATCTTAACGCATTACCCTTCAATGTAGTTGGAAATAGTTTAAGTTTTTGTGCAGTGGTAGTGTAGTCATAGCTTCTACAAAAAATGTCAAATTCAAATAGAAAATCATCCAGATCCTCAGTAGACAATCCATGAAAATTTTTCAAAGTTGAGAGAGGTATGATTTGCATAGGAGTCATCCCTCATGAGGGAACATCAGAAATAGGAAAAACCAGGGTAGAGATAGTATTTTCATTATTTACCTGATCTTCGTTGTTTTGTGGGTTCTCTTGGTGGAACTCTTCTTCATTATCCCCTTGATTTTCCATATGTTCTCTTTCTCTCCACTCTGTATGAAAAGCGTCCCACTCTTCTTTAGTGACTACTCGATCGTTGATTCGATAAATTGTTTCTTCTGGATTTTCCCTGTTTCAAACTATACTTCATTGATCTTCAATGTTCTCCAGTGTTGCTTGTTTATTTTTTGGTGAAAAATCTTCAGCTTCGAATTCTTCTTCAGCTCCAACCCTTGATGAAAATGATGTTTCAAGAAGTGGTAGTTATGATGACTAAAGATTACATTTTCTTGGAGGATTTGCAGGGTGAAAAATAGATCCTGAAGAAGAATCGGCTTTGGCTATTATTTCATCAACAAATGTTTGTCTTCCTAGTGTAGTATTTGTTCCTTCACATCCTTTGTTACCTATAGGGTTAGTATTTTTGGGAATACATCCTCGCATTCCTCGATTCATGTAGACTAATCATTCCTTTAGAAAAAAAAAAAACTAATGTGCTTACAAAAATCTATAATTATCTTCCCCGGCAACGGCACCAAAATGTTGGGCACTTTAATTGTCTAAATGAATATAGAGTTAAGGTGTTCAATATAAATTTTCAACCCAGGGAAGTCTATTATTTCAAGATAATTGTGCACAGTCTATGCTAGATTATGGAAGAAACACTAATCTAATTGTAGTGGGGAAAAAAAAAGAAACAAAAATTATTACTAACACAATTATGTTGACATAACTGGAGTTCTGCAAAATTGAAATCACAAATTGAAATCTAGACTGATGAATGTATAAGAATCATGGATTACCTATTATAATATAACTTTCTAGTTTACTTTTGTAGGAAGGAGTTCTCTACTAATTGCAGAAGGAAATCTACTTATTGCAAGAAAGTAATCCACACTTTTATTTTCTTTTACTTGAAAACAAGATTTTGATCTAATGCAAAAAAAGGGAAAGCAATTCTCCAACAATGTTCAGCAATTGACTTTTAATTTTCATGAGATAGATTTATGCGCATCTACAAGAAAGCATTGGACTGTAACAACAACTGTGTTGTAGAATTGTTAATCAGATAAACCATTCACATTAAAACAACTATTCTGGAATTCAAAATAGAGGGGAATCTGTGAGGATGGTGGGCCCTTTCCTTATCACTAAATCCTCTCAGGGAAATAGGCTACAGTCTGCTAAATAAATTCAATCCACTCTTCTATTGATTTTCCAAAAATATTGTGTACAATAAGCTTTACTTCTCTTCACTTTCTCGTAGTCCAAATTTTTCCCTCTGATTAAAAAAAATCTGCTATTTAAAGTTAGAGTCATTCCGTCAAAACAAAATCAGAACAGCCTTGAGAATCACTGATTCTCAAGCTGTTCGTATGATATCAATAATATAAGATCTATAACTAATATTGCAAGTTAAAACATATAACAATAGATATAACAGTAGATCGATGGCATTTTTTGCAGCAGTTGTGTAACAACAAAATCAGTGGCAGTCGTGTATCAGAAGAATCGGTGGCACCTATTGCAGCAGTCGTGTAACAACTTCCAAGATTGGCGCATAGCTGTAACAACTTCCAAGATTGGCGCATAGTTGTAACAGCTTCCAAGATTGGCGCATAGTTGTAACAACTGGTGTAACAGAAACGACCATTCTTTAAGACTTGGTTGTTCTATTCATTTTGATCATTAGTTGAATCATTTTATGGGTAAAACATGTGAACATTACCAATCAAACATGCTAAGTAAATGAAAATATAAAAGCAAGATAAATGATTCATACCTGGGGAAAAAGGTCTTAGCATTCATTATAGTAGGCATTTAACTTAGAGATGATAAGGTTGAATAGGCAAAAGATGTGATGAAAAGAGGACATTTTTGGGTCCTAACAGACCTCATATCAGAGAAGTACCCTTCCGATCAAAGCAAAAATAGCATGTTTCAACCCTCATGTCATATTTTTGTTGTTGAAAAAGAAGAAAAAGATGATAATCTAAGTTTAGAAGCTGAAAAACTGAGAAATTGGGACCATAAGCCAAGAGATGATGAATATCCATCACAATCAGAAGATAATATAGAATAATGTAGTTTCCCAAACACTTCTAATTGTGATGAACTTCCCTATAAACCCCCTATTCCTCTCAAAGACACAAGTTCAGTTTCATCAAGCAGCCAAGATCAAATGCCATGTGATCAGATGAGAGAGGTTGAAATTAAAGAAAGGCAAGCATCACTAAGCCTTTTTCCTAATACACCTCATGAACAGGAGTGGACCAAGGCCATATGCATTGGGGATGAATCATAAAATCAACAAGCCATGCAACAACCAAGCAGAGTGGAGGAAGGAACTAATGCAATACTTTTCCTTTTTACACAAATCAATGTCGCAGGGGCAAGTATTGATGATGTTTTTTAGGATTCATTTGTAGCCTGTTTGCAAGCAAAAATTGGGCCTAGGCTCATTGATTTCTTCAATGGAAAGTGTATTGCCAAATTTTTCTTTGACGTTCCTTTAAGTAGGAATTATCTCTGGTTCTTAAGGAAACACATTTCAAAACTTCAAACAATTGAAAAAATGATGAAATGGCTCGATTGGTTGTTTCATGTAACTTGAATGCTTCATTTTCCCAATAATTAGAGTAGGTGTGTGCAATAAGCTTGCTAGACAAGCATCGTTTTCATCATTTTTTTCATTTTCAGTTTTCATTTGCATTGGGTTTCAGTTTAAGGTCACAGATCAAAGCAGGTTCCAGAGTTTAAAGGTTGGGAGAAACCCAATGGATAAGGCACTGAAACTACAAGAGTTCTTAGAGCCTCATAGGGAATACTCTATCCCCCATGGAGCCTATGTTAGCACAAGAATTTTCAGCCAGAAGAGGTTTTCCTCTCCATAAGAAACTAAATAACCTCTACAGGAATATACAGGCTTCTAACCTATCAACTCAAAGTTCTTGATTAGTCTCATCATACAGAAAAGCATAGACATTCCATAGTGCCATGGCGCTGAGGAATTGTCTATATAGCATCGTCTGTGATTTTGCTACCTAGAACACTGCCAAATATCCTAAGACTAATGGCATTGCGAATACCAAAGGTTGCTACCCATTCTATCAACGTTCAAGTGAAGGTGTTGCGAATTATGATGGCACTGCCAAATTTTCAACAGAAGAGTGAATTATAAAGGCAGGCACTACCGAAATTTTGATAGGATACACATGCGGGTGCTACTGAATTGCACACAAGAACACCAGGATGGCACTACCAAAAGGCACTACCAAAATTTTGGCAGAGACCAAATTGTGCAAAATTATGTTGCAAGGATGCTTCTACCAGTTTTGAGTGACTAACTTAAAACTTGGATTGTAAAAAAATGAGAAGGTATTTTTGAAAACTAGAGGTTTTTGTTCATAACATACCAAATAACAAAAATGTTTCTCATTTTTTCAAAATGTATTGTGGTTTGAGATATATTAGACATAGAATTAGCATTAACATCTATTTTACAATGGTGCTACCGAATTTCCTGTAGCAGTCACGGTTTTGATATTCGCCTTGTTGGGAGGTTGTCGCTTGTCAAGGAGGATTCGAATGTATTCTCAAGGATCAGTTTTATGTCAAGGGAAACCTACACAAATTATTTATCTCCATCAAAGGCCTCATGCAATGAGGTGGAAACAGGTTATTAATGACTTCCAACAAATTCCTGAAATTAGCAGTTTGTTGGATTTTTGTCTCTTTGATTGTTGCCACCTATCTCCAAGGCTTAGAATCCAATGGAGGAGATGGGATTTGACCTCCTAAGGTTATTTGGATTATATTTTCTATTTAATGAAGTAGATATATCTTGGAGACATGGGGATTCATGAGCCAAGACAGGCTAGAGAGAGTAGGAGCAGGCATTTTTCCTATTTGTGTTCATTTGTAAGCCTGTGGGCATTTTTTGATTGTAAGCATTACTGCTATTGGATTTTGTTCAAAAACATAGGTATTCCAAAAGAGGATGAGCACATTCAGTAACCACTCACATAAACAGATCAAATATCAACACACCAATGTTTTCATGTGGTAAAACCCCTACGGGGAAACATCCACGACCTCAGCCAACGCGACCACTTGGAGAAGCTTATTAATGCAAAAGAAAAATATTACAGAGATATTTTACAATAGAGTTTCTCACAATCGATCATTGGAAAATTACCCTCTATTCTCTTTAAATAGAGATCATGGACCAATTGGGTGTTAAGCCATAGATCAATGGTCGTTAAGATCGAGGAGAGTATGAACCGTCAGATCACTCTATGTCGAGAACATATCGTGACCATCGGATTTCCTAACTACAAATGAATACTAATGCATACTAAATAAACACACTAAGAAACACACTTTTACCTAACGACATATTAGACCAAGTATATCTTAACTAACTCTTAAGT
Organism: Picea glauca; assembly: GCA_000966675.3. Lineage (NCBI taxonomy): Eukaryota > Viridiplantae > Streptophyta > Pinopsida > Pinales > Pinaceae > Picea > Picea glauca. The sequence continues at coordinate 227,968 of JZKD02S1981832.1, read as the reverse complement.
GTCTAAATATCCTAACATCCCCCCTTAAGAACAACTTGGGATAGGATTGAAGGATTTACAATGTTGACATAATAGGAGAAGGAAAGAGGCATTAGAGTCTATCCCCCCTTAATGATAGCTTCCTGAAATCCTAACATAGAGACAAGTTTGGAAAACTTAGCTTCTGTAAGAGACTTTGTGAAAATGTTTGCAAATTGATCTTCTGTAGGGAAAAAGAGAACTTCAATAACTTGATCATGAATGAGCTTTCTGATGAACTGAATGTGTAGGTCGATGTGCTTGCTGCACTGATGTTGAAATGTGTCTTTGACGAACTTGATGGCACTTTGATTTTCACACCAAAGGCTAGTTGAATTTTGTTGCTCGAATCCAAACTCTGAAAGGATCTATCGAAGCCACAAGGCTTTCTGACTTGCATTTACCATTGCTTGGTACTCTACTTCTGCTGAATAAAGTGCACTATCCTATTGTTTCTTATAGGACCAAGTGATAGGTCCTGAACCAAGGCTGAAAACATAACTTGTAGTAGACTTCTGATCATCAGGGTCGTTGGCCCAATCTAAATCAATGACACCAACCAATAAAGGAGTCCCCCCTGAACTATAATGTATCCCAAACTAAACTGTACCACGGACATAGTGAAGTATCCTTTTAGTTTCTTTCCAATGGATTTCATGGGGTGTTTGCATATACTAGGCAACAATACCAACAACAAAGGAAAGATCAGGACAGGTATGAGTCAAGTAGAAGAGGCTACCAACTAACTAATGGTATAGGGTGGCATCAACTTCAGGAGAACTACAGGTGGCAGTAAGCTTGACTCCAGACTGGAAGGGAGAAGGGGTTGGTTTAAAATCATCCATATGAAATCGATGAAGAAGGTCACAAGCATACTTATACTTGGAAAGAATTTTTTTTTCATTGGTTTGCAAAACTTAGAGGCCAAGGAAATAGTGCAAAAAACCTAAGTTGGTCATTTAAAATTTCTTCTTAAGGTTGGTTTTCACATGGTTTAAAAGTTTTGAGTCACTACCAATAAGGATAAGGTCATCAACATAAAGGATAAGGATTATGAGATGGCTTCCTACTTTCTTGGTATAAACATTAGGATTAGAATGGCATCTAGAGAATCCGATGTCAATAAAAAATTTGTCAATTTTGGCATACCAAGCTCGGGGAGATTGCTTAAGACCATAAAGAGATTTCTTAAGGAGACAAAAATGTCTAGAGTCATTCTGGACATCGCCAGGAGGTTGTTCCATGTATATTTATTCTTTCAAATCACCATGCAAGAAGGTGGATTTAACATCCATCTGATGGACCTCCCATTTATGTGAGGTAGTAAGGGCAAGAACAAGGTGGATGGAATTCATTTTGGCTACAAGGGAAAAGGTTTCATTATAGTCAATTCCTTCAACTTGGGAGAATCATTTGGAAACTAACTGAGCCTTGTGTTTTTCAACACTTACATCTGATTCATACTTAGTTCTATAGACCCATTTACATATGACAAGTTTTCTTTCTTTTGGAAGAGGTACAAGATTCCAAGTATCATTTGCCATTAAAGAATGATACTCTTCATCCATTGTTGTATCCCAATCTAGATGAACTAAAGCTTCTAAAAATGTCTCTGGATCATGAGTCTCTGAATCTTGAGCCAAAAGAGAAGAGGCTCACTGGAATTGTGAATGTGATCGACGTTGATCTGAAGGATCACTGACAAGATCACCAAATGCTTCTTGTGTTGAATGGACCCATCGAGGAAGTAGTGGAACTGGTGCTTGTTCAAGTTCAAAGGAATCATCTAGAGGAAGGTCATCAGGCGGAGGTGGATTTTCATCCTCACTGTCAGCATCTGAAGAAGAAACTAGAATAGGAACAAAAGAAAGCACAAATGTCGAAGATGGCTTGCAGGCCGAAGAAAGCACAACCATCGAATTAGGCTCATAGGCCAAGAGATTTTCATCAAATTTAACATCTCTTCTAAGAATAATTTCATTACAATATGGTTGAAGAAGTCTATAACCTTTGACATCTTCAGAATAACCAACAAATATACACTTCTCACTTTTAGGCTACAATGCTTTCCTTTTCTCATCAGGAATGTGAGCCCATGCTATACTACCAAATACATGCAAGTGACTTACATCTAGTTTAATTTTAGTCCAAGCTTCTTCCAGTGTTATATTTTTATGATCCTTTGTGGGTTTGCAATTTACTATGTAATTTCCACAATTGATGGCTTCCGCCCAATACTTTAGACTGAATCCCTTAGATTGGATCATACAATTATCCATTTCTTTTAATGTGCGGTTCTTTCTCTCAGCAACACCATTTTGTTGTGGTGTATATGGAAAAGTGTGTTGCATTTGGAGTCCCTATGTAGTGCAGTAACTTGTAAAATTATTGTTCACATATTTGCCTCCATTATTTGTTCTTAACTTTTGAATTTAATGTCTAGATCGCTTTTCTACAAGGGCCTTGTAGGCCAAAAACTTGCCAAAAAATTCACTCTTAAGTTTTAAGAAGTAAACCCAAGTACGTCTGGAAAAATCATCAATGAAAGTTAAGAAATACTTGGACCCGGAAAAAGAAGGAGAAGAAAATGGACCACACAAATCACTGTGAACAAGATGCAAAGGGCCCAATGCGTACGAAGAGGCACGTTTGTTAAAATTGTCCCGATGATTTTTGTCGAGAACACAACCGGAACAAACACCATCTCTGCATGAAACAAGAGGAAGAATAGACACCATCTGTTGATTACATAGTTTCTACAATGAGCGATAGTTTAGATGACCAAACCGCTCATGCCAAACTTTGCTCAAGTCATTGCTATGAGCAACAAAAACTGATGAAAAAGTTGATGACCCAAAGTTGTCAAACTTGTACAACCTGGTAATATCATCAACAATTCCAGTTGCAAGAACATGC
>JZKD02S1981832.1:210139-223427 GCA_000966675.3 Picea glauca | reverse complement strand
TGTCCTGTGTCGGCTTGACTGCTAGCTGTCAGGACTCGTGTTTCAGCATCGTGAACTGAGTGCCAGCTCCGTGTTTCAGCATCTGCATGAACCGTGTAACTGCTTCGTGTTTCGGCATATGCATCCTCGGATTGTGTAGCAGTTCCGTGTTTCAGCATATTCGTCCTTGGGCTGTGTAGCAGCTTCCGTGTTTCAACATCAGCTCAACAGCGGCTTGAGCAGTTCTGTGTTTCAGCAATGGTCTGAAATACTATTCTGCAAATATGGACACTTCTGCACTTCTAATCAATGGTTAGGTTCAAAAGTAATGTAAAGTATTATGCAAAACAAATTAAACATATAGTGATGAGAAAGGACGTTGTATACCTTGAGGTGATCAGATGAAGTGATAATATGAGTCTAAATACCGGTGATGAAGGGTATAACAATGGCAAAAAGTATGAGCAAAAAGGTACAATATGTGGTCCCAACACAGTGTTGATCACTCCAAGTTGTATAAGCTTATCTTCCTCTCTAATCAAAGAAGCACAAAAGGACTCAAGAGTGGTTTTTTCATAAGCTTTCCCTAGAGCGTATTTCATGGCATAAAAGGTAGATACAAACATAGAATATGCACTACCTAGATTAGAAAGAATAAGATAGATGCAACACTCTTCCTCCATTTTTATCTTACATTCTTCACATAAAATTCTGATTATTTTAAAATTAAATAGATAGTCTCCAAGGAAAGAAAAATCACTTGGAATCAAGGTCAGTACTTGATTTTCTAACTATTGTGCTTGAATAATATTGAGTTTACCAAACACAGATTCAATCTTGTCCCAAGCTTCTTTGGGGTCATCAATTTCTTGGAGGTGGTATCTTAAATCAAGAGAGATGGACATTGTGATTAGTCCACATGCTTCGTCATTCCTATTATCCCATCTGGCTTTCTTATCATCATCAGTGGGTGCTTTTTCCTTTCCCAAGGTAATTTGGTACAGGCCTTTACTTCTTAATAAATATTCCATATGAGATATCCATTGGAAGTAGTTGTTGCTCGTAAGCAAGACATTACTTGTAGAAGCCATATTAAATATGAAGATAATGTGGATTTAAAAACTAAAACTAATGAGGTGGATGGAAATATGTCAAAAAGTTATGCAGTTTAAAAAAAAATGGCACTGAAAATGGACTTCCACTGTGAGAGTTATGCCCTTTTAAAAAAAGGCATAAACGGTAACCAACTGACCACGTGATAGTGTAAGTTTCTTTATGAAGTGACCCACTTTTATAAAGAGAAGTGGGGATCACTTTTACAATGAAGTTACTTTATAATAGAAAAGATGCATGCAAAATAAATAACTCTAAAATAAAATAGTAAAGCTACTTATAGTGATTCACTTTTATACTTGAAGTGAAATACACTTTACAATTTTAGCATGAACTTTTTGAAAAAAGTAACAAAAGAGAGACTTGAACTCAAGACCTCTTATTTAATAAGGCAAGTTTTAACCAAATGGTCTAGCAAAACATATTGTAATGTTGTGAAGGAGGATTTTTGTTATTGTTGTTTTTGAATATGACCTTGGAGAGCGTGCACAAAAAAAACTCTTTTCACACAAGAAAAAAATTCCACTTCTCAATGACAACAAGGGTTAGATCTCGATTAGCTTACCTGGAAGATGCACCTTTTTCTATCTATTTTTGATTTTTCGAGATCACACAGGGCGCGGGGCAAAGAGCATATGTAGATATAAATAGTAGCAACCCTGAAATAAAAAAGGACAAACCAAAATAAAACTCTACAGAAATTTAAAAAATATGTATTCAGGCTTTATACCTCTGAATCTGACTGTAATGGTCGTATCTTGGGAAAACATAAAAAAATTTGAGTGAAACAAAAAGTGTTCCTAAATGAAACGAGTGCCTCGGATGCAATGGAACAGTCCTCTCATCCCAGAAATGTACAAAAATGATAGAAAATGGATATGATGAAACTCAGCTTCATGATCTCGATCTACAACAGGAGCGAGTCTTCAAACAAGCTCTGATATCATGTTTGACAACACAGGTATTCCAACAGAGGACAAACACCTTCAATAACCACTCACATAACCAAATCAAATATCAACACACCGATGTTTTCACGTGGTAAAACCCCTACGCGGAAAAATCCACGGCCCCAGCCAACGCGGCCACTTGGAGCAGTTTATTAATGCAAAAGAAAAATATTACATAGAGATTTTGCAATAGATTTTCTCACAATCGATCATTGAAAAATGACCCTCCATGCTCTTTAAATAGAGATCATGGACCAATCAGGTGTTAAGCCACTAATCAATGGCCATTAATATTGAGGAGAGTATGAACCGTCGGATCACTCTATATCGGGAACATATTGTGACCATCGGATTTCCTAACTACAAATGCATACTAATGCATACTAAAGAAACACACTAAGAAACACACTTTTACCTAATGACATATTAGACCAAGTAGATCTTAACTAACTCCTAAGTGTCTAAATATCCCAACAAAGACTCATGAGAGTTGTGATTTTAGATTGTAATTCTTTTGTTTATATATCTTCTTATTTGAATATATTGCAGATTTGAGGATCAAAGGTTGTCAATGATTTATGGATCCCTAAGAAGCATATGATCTACTGTATTTTTCCCATTAGTCATTGTTTATATTCAAGTATTTGTTGATTCATTAAATTGAGAGGATCTCTATTTAGTGAACATTCTATCTTATGTTTTCCTTATTCATTCTTCCACCTATCAACATATAATCTTGTTTTCTGTTGAGCAACTTTTGTGCCTTCGATGAGTAGGATGTTTTTGACTCCATTGCCCATTGGTTTATCCTAGTGATCTAAAGTTTTCATCCCTCTCTCTTTCTTTATCCATCTTGCTGATCCACCTATTCAAAACCAAAATTATCTTTTACATACTGATGGATAATGAGCTTACACTTTAGCACTCAAAGTGTGACTTTCAGTGCTAACAGATTCTTCAAGTGTTTGACCCTGAAACCTTTATTCACACTTGTAAGAATGTACTCGGCTCCTTGACACCTACTTTCATTATCGGTAGGTTGTCACATTTTTTTTAATGGTATACCTTAATGATTGGTAATCAAACGAAGCCTCATTGTGTTCGACCTCAACTCCTTTATTCACATGATGTAGACTTGCACCTTTGGCGGATCATGTAGAAGACTTGAAGACATCATTTCATAGTTGAATATTTTCTAAGTTGTTGCTATCTTTCATTGGACTAGTACCTATGTGACTTCAGTTATCATGGGGGATCAGATTTTACTCCATTATATACAGATATCTTCAGATTGATTTTGAGACAGGTTTTACTGGGCCTTGTTCATGACTATGACAACCTTTGGCATGTAGACACCTTTGTATTTCCTATTCATAGCCATGAATAGTTGTTTGGTGTATTTTCACATGGATCTACAATGTAATTCAATTAGCAGCCATGTGTGCAAAGTCAGTACATATTGTAATATTCTCATGAGCAACTAGTTCTTCCAGCTGGGTCTCCATTACTCCACTTATGGGTATTATAATGTATTTCGTTCATCGCAAATACTCCTCTGACCTCACACATTAGGGGGAATCTATTGTAGCAAGATTTTCCTCACCTTATGCAAATTTTCTCAGAAGGCCTTTTTCCATTTCCCTATGAAGACTTCAAGCCTCTTTTTGCAAATCCTAGTGCTAAAAACAATATTTTTCCACATATACGTACCCTAACTATTATACAACATGTGTATACATAGGTTGCAGCACTACAACCCTCATACATTGGGTTTTGTGGCCAAAATTAAAAATAGTGTTGGGTTTCCATGTCATGTCATGGGATCCATGATCCTTGACCTTCCATATACTAGAAACGTTCTGAATCGGATCTTCAATTCCACTTGAAGGCTATAAATGGGCCATATCTAAGCTATAGAAAAGAGGAGAAGAATTCAACTTTGAAAGAAAAGTTACTTTGGAGAAATTATTCACTTCATATTGAGACTGCATCCCTTTATCATTTTAAGTCTGAACACATTATTCATCCCCCAAGCTCTTCCCTACTTGATTGAGAACCTCATTGTATCTCTTATATGAGCTTTCCTTTGGTGGAGGATTGAAGTGGTGGAGACCCAGCTAGAAGGGCCTTAGTTTCTCAGTTCTGAACCGTGTCGACACGAAAGTTTGTAACTCATTCATTTTTGTTGATTACATTTTAATAGAAATACTATTTTCTCATCCAATTAATATCTTGAAAATATTTGAATTGTTATTCCATGGTGTTATCACTCCAAGAAACTCCTTAGGGTTGTAGGCTAAGGATGCTTGGTAACTTAGAAATAATGTGTATATATGCTTGGAACAATGGGGTCTTTAATGATCAATGAAGTACACAACTCATCACACATCTAAAGAAACAGTGCTTTCAGGAAACAATAATCAGATCAAGTAATTTGAAAGGGGGGATGAAGAACACTATTCTTGATTGCCAAATACAAGTGAATGTAGGGCTTAATGCAAGATAGAGAGGAATCCTTTAATTTCAAGTCTATGAGCTCAATAAAGAGATAACAGTCTTCATGAACTAAAATAAAATGAAACAAAGTACAGAAAAGGAAAGATGGACAACTCTGATATTGAAAATGAAAGGAAACTGAACTTTATTTCTGCAAAAAGAGTCTATATAGTGGCATAAAATATCTCCCAGTTTGAACCCTTGTCTCTTAGCAAAAAGAGGCACTTATAGCCTATTACAATCAGTTTAACAGATCCTAAAAACATGGATCTGTATTTAAAAATAGCAATTCAAATCTAACTAAGCAACTTGATAATAAAGATTTAATGACTAAACTAGCATTCGAATTGTCTTCTATCTCAACATTCGACATTTGTATCCTTCAACTTCTGGAATCCGTGGTGTCATGAATCATGTAGAGGCACCTGTCTTGGCAGCTTGATTTCTTCAGTTGCTAATAGTAGATACTTTAGGAGATTTGTTTGGTATGTGGTTCTCAAAATTCCCTCGAATATCTGATGCAGTGTCCTTTGCAAGCGAGTTGTTATCCCTTTGATACTCTAGACTTCTTCATGACCTGTGAAAAATGACCTTCTTTGTCTTTAGATTCCAAAAATTTCTTTTCTTCTTTCACCAGCTAACTTGCCTTATGATTTGCTGGTTATCTGGTGAAAGCGTTGTCTTTCACCAGCTAACTGGTTGTAAAATTACGCTGTGCGCTGGTGAAATCTCTTCCTTAGCCCAAAATGAACTTTCACCTCCAAAACTGCGATTTCAACGAAAACTCAATGTGTCCTTTCTTTATGTCCAGTTCAGCACCCTGTATCTTGGATGGCATACCGGTATAATAGCCACTCCCAACATATTCTCTAGCCCACTGTTAGCAATGCTCTCACATATGTCTGTAACATTTTTTATCTCAGAAAACCATGGAAGAAAGACACCATGCATGGAAGCAAGCGCTTTCTCAAGCACAATCAAGTAGATGAATGCTTTGTAACTGCCTGTTGGGTAAGAATTCTTTCTGATATTTATAAAGGTGTCAAGATTAATTGGCTGCCATGGATAGCTCAGGCTGCTCCTGCCATATGTTACAACTTTTGACCTATCAAGGATAAGGTTGGCAACCATCCTCTTATTATGTAGAGCTTCATAGTATACTGATTTCTGTTGCTTGCATGTGAAAACTCTGTTCTCAGTGTCATATAGGTTATACATCAAGATCATTGAAAGCAGAGCACCAGTCAGTTGGGTGCCACCAGTTGTATGGTTGTACAGATAGTGCATGCATCCAGATGCTACATTTAAGCCATTAGCCATTTCCATCATCGGTGGTGAGATCTTCAGATTTCCCACATCTAAAACACTGTCATCATTGAAATCAGCAGGAATAGTCAACACATCAGACTTGTGAGTGCCCTGGATAGTGTAGTAATTGCAGTAACGATTTATCTTGCAAAAATTTACTCTCAGTAAATATGCTATCAATACAACACTGTTGGATTGTTTGCACAGTGCGCTATTGTGCAACGAGTTGTTGTTCAGTTGGCTGGGTCCTTGGTTCATCACTGTCAAGAGACAAAATCTGACTAATATACCCATTAACCCTGATGTCTGCCAGCGTGTGCCTATTGAAGGCATGTGAGAAATAGATGGACCCCCTGAGGAAACTTTCCCATGTATAGAATCGTTTGCAAGTTCTGGATCATCAACTGCATCACTTGCAACTCGGGCAGGCAATAGACCTAACTTGTGTAATCTGATAATACGATCGAGGATATTCCTCCATCCATTCCGAATATAATCCCAAAACCTGTTGGTTATTGTTAAAACTGCAACAGTCACCATCCTCACTTTTGTATCATCACCGAAGGCAAGAACAGGCTCTTTGTTTGTAACTTTCGAATTTCCCCATAAAATCCTTCAGCTTCGTTACCTTCTTCATGATGATCCTTTATATTAATTTATGCATGCCTCCATCGTGATCCAGGTGTATATTAATTGAAATCTAGAATCACAGTATCATCTAAATGATATTGGCAGTGGTGACGATCTTTGTCACAATAATCTGAATGGCCCACAACACCATACCTCCATCCATATGGGAATTCTTTGTTCCTTCTCCACTGTATTTCGATATGATCTCCAGGACATAGATCATTCAAACAATAAGATGGGTGAAGATCATGGGTAGGTGTGTCCACTGAAGGTGCTCACAGCCTCTCTCACTTTACTCCTTCCTCAATGACAATAGTTCATTGACCATGTGGTGGATACCTGGCCTGGATGGTGTCGGTTCTATAATCTCTTTATAGAAATGCACAAGAGATTCAAGATCGATTCAAGATCTCTTGATCCATGATAGCACACCCTTGATGTCTGTTTCTGTAGAAAGAGGGATGGAAAACTATGAACTCCATTTCTTGAAAGGACACTTGGCATTTCTGAAATAAATTCGACACCTGTATATTCCCATTATCTTGATACCTCCTCATGCCCCTTCTTGCATGCGGCCTGGTGCATGTAGAAAAACATGCAGGGGATATTTCCCTTATCTCACGGGAGTTTAGGTATTTCGTTCAATGATAGAAATGAAGTGGAACTCCGGTGCTTGCGCTTGATGGATGTGTCTATATGTAACAGATTTGAGGTTTGACTCATGACTTGTGCCTATGATTTGGGACTGTGAGTGATTCTGTGTCTTGGACCTGTGCGTTATGTGGTATGACTCATAGCTAGAAACTCAAAGCTTGACTCGTGGCCTAGATTTGAATTATATGGAAATTCAATTGGGTAATATCAATTGCATCCCCTGCTCTCTTTCCTCTAATCGGCCGCTAACATCTCCAGAAACTCTTTCTTGTGTTCCTCGAAAGATGGGCAATAACTTCATTATAGCTTTTTTTTATGGGTGAGAAAGCGATTGCCATGGGAATTAATACCGCTCCAGTATGAGCCTCTGTGCTTCAATCCTTAGGAAAACTCGAGCACTCGAAGAAGGGATGGAGCTGCAATCCACTAATCACTAAAAATTGTGCAATGAAATGTGTCGAGTGTCATCTATCTGACTTGTAAGTTGCAGATGCAAGTAAATATGGAGTGACACCTCATAAAACCATACTCACAACCTTAGACTTATAAAAAATGTAGAAAAATACTTTTGGTCTCTTCCATTTCACGAGTGATGACATACAATGGTTGACATGTGGTTGAGCATCACATCCATTGGAGTTTTATAAGTTTTCTTTTGGTGTGCAAGTTGGCCCAGTGATGGATTGTGATCCATTGGATCTTCTAGCACTTGTTTTAAACTTGATCCTGACTGCTTGACAAGTGTTGATATTTAGCTGTAGGTATTTGGCTCCCAAATTCTGGTGAGTTTCCCATTTACTCCCTTTTCTGGACTCCTGAGGAAAACTCTCCAAATCACAGGGCTAACCTTTTGAGATGATTTGCAGAGTGAACCTCACAATTTCTGAAGTGGACACTTGTACAGTTTCCTTGTATCCTTGTATAAAAGCAATTGCAGATTTAACAACACCATATGAATATTGGTTCATATATATCTATGCTTGAGTTTTCTTTACATCCGTTCTGGGCTCCCTAGCATGAATTCGATGAAAACACTCAAAATTTTATCAGTACATTTTGAGTGCTAACACATGGGAATATTTGTTACGAATGTTGATGGATTATGATATTGAATGTGCTAACTTCATATATTATCACCATATGCTTGTGTTTCTTAGTTGTTGAGGACAAGTTGCAGATGTATTGCTTTGAGTCAAGTGCTCAACGATGGACTTCATTGAACATCTAGACGAGGTAGTCTCTTTATCTTGTCTCATTAGCATATTTTCTTATATAAAATATATGATATTAGAGTTGATTTCTGCAGTCGTTTCCATCTGTTGTTGTTTACCCCTATCCATAGAGAGATTTTCCTTGTAATAACATGCAGTGTTATTGTAAATAGATTCATGTGATATATATTGGAAATTTTAATAACAAGTCTTTTGATACGACTCATGTCCTAGACTTAGCAGGTGGTTTGAATTATTTTACATTTTGATTAATGATTTTTCCATATGGCGATTCCAAGTTCATTTTATATGTTCGATGTCCTGGGCAAGGACAACATTCCATACTTCGTTACAACCATGAATCAATGCACAATCAACGCCAAGATAGGGCAGGTACTCACATCGATTTTACCATTTGAGGGTTTTCTCTTCAAAAAAATTCTTTTACTATTGATGAGGGTTTTATACTGATGTCAAACGACGGTTTTCATTCATCTAACTCTGCATTTCACATTTGTCTCTGAGTTTTCACATTGATTTTCCCTGAGATTTTGTGGGTGTTTTCGATATGGGTTTGATTTTAAGATGTGAGTCTCCAAAAACAAATTATCGAATCCAATGAAGCCTGGATGTTGCATTTTCTCAATGTTTTCTTACAGTCACAATCTACATGCAGCTATGTTTTTTCCTTAAAATTCAAATGGTTAGAATTTAATGATTTGGGTATTGTGATTTTAAGATTTTCATATGGTAAAAACAGAGGTACTTTTTCATTCCACTTTGCATGTATCTCTATATTTGTTCGTAAATGAAGAGTAAACTCGAAATTGTAAATTTATGCTTTGATTTACAGAGTATTGTCTTTATTTTATGTAAGAAATTCAACCCTGAGAAAAAACGTTTATTTTTTTATTTTTTATGGGTTGATTTCAAAAAATGAATTTCCTCTTTCTAAAATTGCAGAGGTCATATGGTTGAGATTTTATTATTTTTCCCTTGATCTCACAATAATTCTGATTGAATCTAATTCAAATCAGAATAATATTCTTCATAAAAATAAATTTTATGTTAAACCCAGAATCAGTTTGCAAGTCTCATACCTTTGAGATAGGATTTAAATTCATAAATTTGACAGTAGCTTACATAATTTTTGAATCCCTCAAGAAAACTTGAAGTGAGAGTTGAAATCTGATTTAAATCTTAAACCTGTAATGAAAATTGTAAAACTTCTTATGAATTTCTGAACTATAATTTATCCATAATTGGATCCAGGAGCTTGATGGGGCTCAGAAAGGCCTAAAAATCAAAGTTCTCATAATCTCTTCAAAATGGACGTGTGCAAATTTCTCATCGATGCAAACCCAACAAAACTTGAAGGAGATCAAATAGATGTTGTATGCTCCTGATATGGCGATCTGTTCATTTTTCCAAACAGGAAAAAAATTATGACTGTACAGTCCATACAGTGCCATGTGGCAGCTGAATGTACAGGTCGTATGTCCATATAAATGACATGGTAGGAATAGTTGGCGATGATGTGGAAGGGTCCGTACAACTAACGTGGCAAAATTATTGGGTGTACAGATTGATGATGTGGTAGGTACAGGTGGACCAATCGAAAAGTCACACATGTCACCACTGAGAGGGTGACACGTGGCACATCCGTACGGTGACACGTGGAACTTACAGGGCAGGTAAATGGATCAAAAACTCAGCAGCTAGTTGGATGAGTCAAGTGTCAACATGTGGAATCGGCTGGAGCGAGTGGTGAGGTGCCACGTGGCCCACATTGGATGTTGTGTGGCACCCATGGATTGGTTCGTTTATTATGGCAAAAGAGTTTGGACTTTTTGGGGTTTGAATGTGCGACCTCCGATTGGATGTATGACTTGGATGGGTCGGGCTATCTAGCCTACCCTCGCCATGGTTCTTAACCCTTCATCACTCGACTAATATTTAAAGTTTAGTGTTATGTAGTTTAGCGGAGGTTAGGGTTGGGGCTAGACCCCAGCCCCCAGCACGTCCCATATGACTAACACACATGACCCTCCATTGATTTTTTTTGTGCGTGGATATAACCATGGTTCCAGCCCTTGAATCCAATGGAATACCATGTAACCTGGTCCCTTGATAGTTGGCACAAAGTTCAAGGTTAGGCCCGGTTGGTCAGGCTAGCCTGTCGACCAAGGGGCATAACCCATGGCTTATCTATATCTGGAGCGCATGGAGTGTTGGACCCAGGTTCCATGAAATGCACCCTATGACTAGGAGCTACACCAATTGGGGCACATTAAGTTAGTTTGTGGCCATATGGCCTTGCACCATAAGACTAGGACCGAGAACTAAGGGGGTTAATGCTGAGGCAGTTAGTGTCAGGCCACATGGAGATATCTAATAGGACCAGGGGCCAGTGAGCAAGGGGGTTGCACCCTAAATTTGACATAGAGTGGGTTTTTAACTATACCTTATGATTTTCTATTGATTTTATCAGCAAAATTGGATATTTTTGGCCAATATTGGGGGAGATTGGGCCCTTTTTGAGGCCAGATCTTGGGGGAAGTTGGGAGATGGTTACCAAATTCAGATCTATATAAACCAAGCCTTGTTGAGGCCATGGGGGAAGGTTCATAATAGGTTTATGCTATCGGATTGTTGAGCCAAGTCCATTGTTATGCAAGGAAGCTATTGAGGAGCTCACCTTTGCGATCCATTTCTGGGAGCTTCGTTCATCCGATTTGGGTGCCATTAGTTTTGATGGGTTCATGAGATCTGGTAGAAAACGACCAACTCATTTTTGTAATCCATTGGGACTTTCATGATGTAAATTTAAAGCTTCAAATATAAATAAGAAAATCCCACTAGGATAAAGGCCCAAAGACGTAGGCGAGATTGTTAAACTTTGATATCACAATGGTGTTTATGGTTTGTTGTAGTTTATGCTTCATTTCATATATATATATATATATATATATATATATATATATATATATATATATATATATATTTATGTGGCTTTCATATTTTTTTTTTCTTTTATATAATTTCTTATTTTGTTTATAAACACATGCATTAATAACTCAACCATTGTCATGTAAAAGATCTTTTTGAATAAAGAGGTATTAGAGCTAGTTGACGTTTGGATTTGACATTTGCATGTCAACCAGGGACAAGCTCATATTAGTTGAGAAAATGACATCTAAGGAGGAACTCTCTCAAGATGAGAAGGATTTCCAAAATTCGATGTTTTCCATGGCCGATATGGTGAAAGTGTTGTATGAAGACTACTTGGAATGAAAGAGATCAGTTCAAGAGAAAGATTCAAAGAACAAAAAACAAAAAGAAGGATTGGAGAAAGTGCCTTCTACATCTGTTTCAGAAAACATCTCTGAGGTTTGCAGTGAAGTTCATTCATCAATTTCTCCTTGTTCCCATCAAGATGGTTTTGGTGCATTTGGAAAACATACAAGAGGTATAGGTTTGAAATTGCTAACCAAGATGGGTTATGAAGGAAAGGGCCTTGGAATTGAGGTTGTGGAAAGGCCTCGATATTTAGGATTGGGATATGGCAAAGTGGATATTGGAGCATCCTCCAATATGGGTTCCAAAACTTCGGAAGCAAGTCATGCTTCAAATGGCCAGCTTAAGTCATTGCAGGAACACTTCATGAAAGGTGATGGTGTATCACACCTTGATTGTGGTAGGGAATGAAATTCATCTCCAAAACAAATAGAAGATCAACAAGGAAGGTATAATGGTCATGACTTTTCCAAATATATTTTTGATTATAAAAATCATAATCACGTAAGCCAAAATTTGTGGAATATGTATCCATGTACTTTTTGTCATTCACCCAAGCATTGTGCTGCCAAGTGTTGGAAGAGACAAATTGTGTACAGGAAATATATGTTGGCCAGAAAGGAGACACGACATAAAGACTCAACTCCACAATAGAAGAAAGAGAAGGGTAAACAGGTCTGGGTGCCAAAAAATCACTGCACTTATTGCAATAGGGGTGGACATCAAAAGGCTAACTGTTGGAAGCTTAATCTAGAGCTTCGTCCAAAGAGGGACAAAAATATTGTGCATGTACTCACGAAGGAAGAAGGATTACGAGTGAAGCAAGAGGAAAACCATGAAGGAAAGAAACCAACCACTTGGTTTTGTCAGAAGTGGATGTCACATCTTCATTGTATTTTGCTTCCATTAATGTAATCACACATGTTGAAATGATGACCTGTTATAACATCACTTTTGTACAACATCGTGTTTTTTTTTTTCTCTTATGAGAATGTAATCAGTAAGGTCCATTTTTTTAACCTTTTAGGGACAAAAAGGTCCTTAGTGGGGAGGTGTGATCCAAAATTGGATCTAGGAGATTGATGGGGCTCAGAAAGACCTAAAAATCAAAGTTCTCAGAATCTCTTCAAACTGGACTTGTGTGTAGGCCTCATCGATGAAAACCCAACGCAACTTGAATGCGCTCAAATGGATGTTGTATGCTCCTAATATGGAGATCTGTTCATTTTTTCAAACATGCAAAAAATGATGACTGTACAGTCTGTACAATCCCATGTGCCAGCTGAATTTACAATCTATATGCATGTACAGCTGACGTGGCAGGAATAATTGGAAATAGCATAGCAGTTTCCATACAGATAATGTGACACGATGATTAGGTGTATAGACTGATGATGTGGCAGGTACAGGTGGACTAATCAGGAAATGACAGATGGCATGCCCATATGATGACATGTAGCACGTACAAGGCATGTGATTGGATTGATATCTCAACAGATAGTTGGACAAGTAAAGTACCGACACGTGTCATCAAGTAGAGAAAGTGGTGAGGTACCACTTGGCACCCATGGATTGGTTCATTTTTTATGGAAAAAGATTTTGGAGTTTTTTGGGTTTGAACGCGTGACCTCTGCCTGGAGGTATGACTTG
>JZKD02S1981832.1:154285-173965 GCA_000966675.3 Picea glauca | reverse complement strand
TGTTTATGAGTTATTGAAATTTCCATTTCTGCTACAAAAAATGTTACAGAATATCTCAGAGAATGGAAAAAATGGTAATTCAAGTGGTAACAAGGTTGTGCAAAACAAAGTTCCTCAGAAGAATTCCACTAAAAATCTTGATCCTCAAGATAAAGGGAGCCTTCCTGTAAGTAATGTAAATAATGTAAATAATGTAGATAAAGTAGCTTTAGAAGCTGCGAGTAAAAATCCTCAAGCTACCACTCTTAGTACTCGCAAAAATGTACCTCCTTTTTTATTAACTTTCAAAATCTTCAATAGAAACATGCACAATTGTATGGTAGACTCAGGAGCGTAATCCAATGTGATGCCATGGTCTGTATGCCAGAAGATTAATGCCAAAGTTGAACCATCTACTTTAAAAATCATACAAGTTGATCGAACCAATGTTAAAGTTATAGGCGAACTAAAGAATGTGCTTATTAGATTATCATCTAACCCCAAGGTTCATCAGGTTACTGATATAATTGTTGTGGATATTCCAGAAGTGTATGGTCTATTTTTAAGCAGGGACTAGTCAGAGCAGCTACACGGCTATTTCGCGACAGACTGGTCTCATCTATGGCTTCCAGAGAATGGCAAGCCTAATAAGATCAAGGTAAATTGTGAACGCTATCTTAAGTTCATGGTCACAGATTTGAACAATCCCAATGAACCATTTACACCTTCTACTGATTCACCCGAAGTACAAGGGATGGACACCTTCTTCAGAAATTTCATGGCCGAGGCTTCATCTATCACCAACCCAGAACAATAGTCCGAGATTGTAGCATATATGCAGCCAACAACTTCTACGCAATGGTCTCATGTACCCTATAGAAATCAAATTTGGTCTCTGTATTTTGACGGGTCAAAGTCCAAAGAAGGAGCTAGTGCAGGTTGCGTTATTATCGATCTGACAGGTAACAAAACATTAACTGCATGTAGGTTGGAATTTGAATGTACTAATAACACTGCAGAATATGAGGCTTTACTACAAGGTCTCAGAAAATCTTTGGATATGAACATTCAAAATTTAACCGTCTTTGGTGACTTTGAAATAGTGGTTAGACAGGTAAGAGATTCTATCCAATGTCTGTCTCCGCATCTCAAAAGCTACCAATATGGAATTTAATGAACAAATTTTCTGCTTTCAATATAAATTCTATTCCTAGATTGAATAACTCTGAAGAAGATTCATTAGCTAATGTAGCTTCTAAACTTTTTCCTGCAGAAGGCTTGTCCCCAGACACATTCTCTGTCGAATTGTTGTTCCGGCCATCTGTTCCTGACAACATCACGAACTGGAGAGTCTTTGACGATGATCAGTAGATTATTAACTTTCTGCACATGGAAGAAACCTTTCAAGGCGCAATGATAGACGGACACACACATGATGACAATTTGCGCGATTTCACGGTAATACCAGATCCGAGAACTCATGAATCATCTTCGGACATGGTAAACTTGATCCCTAAATCTGTAGTTAGATTAGAGAAGTTTTATAATCTTTAAGATAAAGGATGGTCAACTATAAAACCAATAGTTCCTCGTTATCTTATGAAAAGGTAAACTTAGGATCTAGGGACAATCCGTAGTGCATTAATCTAGGGGTAGGATGTTCTGAACAAGAAAAAGTTTCATTTATTAATTTGTTCAAAGAATTTAAAGATGTCTTTGCATGGACGTATGACGACCTTAAAACTTTCCACCCTAACCTCATACAGCATGTCATTCCTATGAAGCCCCAAACCTTACCCTTTCAACAAAAACTGAGGAAAATGCACCCTAAGTTCGAACGGACCGTTCAAAAAGAATTGAATAAGATCCTAAATGCTAAGATAATTTTCCCTGTTAGGCACACTCAGTGGGTTTCTAACCTTGTCCTAGTCTGGAAGAAAAGTGGGGAAATCCAACTCTGTGTCGATTTCCAAAACCCTAATAGAGCGTCTGATAAAGACAACTATCCTGTCCCACCCATGGAACAGATCCTTCAACAGTTATCTAGTTCTGAGAGTCTATCCTTACTGGATGGTTTCTTGGGGTACAACCAAGTCCTGATGTCTCCACCAGACCAACTTAAAACTACCTTTCGTACCCTGTGGGGCACTTATGCTTATCGAAAAATGCTCTTTGGATTGATTAATGATGGAGCCACTTTCCAGAGAGAAATGGACATTTCTTTCCAAGGATTAATCAATTAGTCGGTTATAGTTTACTTAGATGATGTGACTGTATTTTCTAAAAACAAAAACGATCATCTAGCTCACTTACGAGTCGTTCTACAGCGATGTCGTAAATATGGCATCTCCTTGAATCCTAAAAAGTCCATCTTTGCAGTAGAACAAGGTAAACTCTTTGGATTTATTGTGTCAAGAGAGGGGATGATTATCGATCCCTAAAGGACTCAGGTCATCGCAAAACTTCCCCCTCCTACATCCAAAAAATATATGTAGTCTTTCTTAGGCCAGATTAACTTTGTGAGAAGATTTGTCCCCAACTTCTCTGAAATAGTCATACCCTTGCAAAACCTAATTAAGAAAGACACCCAATATCACTGGGGACCCCTAGAAAATCAATCTTTTAATGCAATAAAGAAGGCCATAATAGACGCTCCATCTCTCATGAGCCTTGATTTTTCTCAAGACTTTACACTCTACACTTTTGCTTCTGACCGTTCCTACGCCGTCGTCTTAACCCAAAAGAAAGCCAAGAACAATGAAGTACCCATTTCCTTTATGAGCTCCGCTTTGAAAGGTGTTGAACTTAATTACCCAGCGGTAGATCGACAAGCTTACGCTGTTTTCAAAGCAATGAAGCACTTCCAGTCCTATCTTTTGAAGTCAAGGACGAAAGTCATAGTCCCTTACCCAGCCGTCAGGAACCTGTTAGTGCAAAAGGAACTAGGTGAAAAGAGGGCTAACTGGGTCACCTCCTTGCAGGAGTATGACTTAGAAATCACCCCAGCTCAGATACTGAAAGGCCAAGGGTTGTGAAATTTAGTTGTTTATTCAGTAGCAGGACAACAAGTAGAAAGCGATACGTCAAACCTAGGACAACACGATCAAAATCTAATATGTTGCACACAAAACTCTGTCACTCCTTGGTACAACGATATAAGATTCTGTCTTGAACATGGGTCAGCCCCCCGTCACTTGGTTCCCACTAAAAGAAGAGCATTGATATTAAAGTATGCCTCCTTTCATCTAGTTAATGGTATCCTATTTCATCAAAGTTTTGATGGCATACTGATGCACTGTCTTGAGAAAGACGAAGCAGAGAAAGTCTTGCTAGAGTTGCATGCAGGAGAAGCTGGTGGTCATTTTGGTGGTGACACCACTGCTCATAAGGTTTTAAGAGATGGTTATTACTGGCCCACACTTCTGAGAGATGCCCATGCCTTGTGTCGTAAATGTATTATTTGTCAGAAAGCATCAGGGCGGTCACAGAAACCATCCTTTCCTTTGCAGCTTGTTTCAGTAGATTCTCTTTTTCAGCAGTGGGGCATTGATATTATAGGTCCAATCAACCCCCCGTCTTCAAAACAGTACAAGTTTATTGTGACAGCCATGAATTAATTTACCCGATGGTCTGAATCTGTTGTGTTAAGAACTATTAACACCAATCAGGTAATTGCCTTTCTAAATTCGAATATTATCACTCGTTTTGGTATCCCTGACTGTTTAGTATATGATAATGCTTCTTACTTTTCCTCTCTCGAGATGAGCGAGTTCACTTTGGAAAAAGGAATCAAACTAAAGTATTCTGCTATCTATTACCCCCATGGCAACAGATTGGAAGAATCAACAAACAAGAACTTGATTAAAATTATCAAGAGAACGGTGGTTGAAAATCACAAAAATTGGCACAATGCACTGTTAAACGCTTTGTGGGATGATAGGGTAATGCCAAAAGAGATTGTAGGTAACTCCCCCTTTTTTCTCGTCTATGGCAGAGAAGCAATTCTTCCACCTCACATTCTTCTTCCTTCGCTACAGTTGTCACAGAAAATCCAACAAGAAGATTGTCCCCCTTTGGAAAACCGAATTAATGCTTTGATGAAGCTAGAAGAGTTAAGAGCCCAAGATAAATCTAAGTTAGATCAGCATCAACTATTGGTTAAAATATGGTTTGATTCTAACTCTACCTCTGATAGGAATTTCGAAGTAGGTGATCTCGTCCTGAAATGGGACAAACTGCATGAGGGAAAGGAGAGCACACGAAATTTCAAAACTTATGGCTTGGACCGTTTTTAATTGCTGAAAATTTGGGTCCCGGTTCTTTTCGATTGCAGAATCTTGAGGAGCAGCTTAACACCTATCCGGTGAATGGCCAAGCCCTGAAAAAATACTTTGCTTGACAACAACCCTTGTATATTATGTACATATTTTTCTTTGTTTGCTTTTTCATTTGCTGTTTGTTTTTTACTTTTCCTTTGAATTTATCAGCTTGTGAAATACACATACCTGTATACTGAGCTATTCAGAAATTGAAAACAGAAAATTCCTTCATTAAAATAACTGCTAAGAAAATTATATAAACATCAATGGTATATTTCTGAAATTTATATCTGTGTTGGCAAAAAGTCTGTTGTTTGAAAGGAGTTGATTGATTTCGATCTCTTAGTAAAGCTTGTCATGATCATATATTATCTTTTTACGCTGTCCCTATTCCTTAAGGGAATGACTCAGAAGATGTCTCACTACCTTAGGAAGTTGTTTTTGTAAATGAAACATCTATGGATCTTAATAAAGGACAGTTCTAAAAAAAAAAAAAAAAAGTCTGATGAGGTCTGGAAAAAATGTGTTAACATATCATGATTTTCAGCGTCACCCCGCTCAACTATATATATTTGAAGAAAAACAAAATAAAATAAATTACTAATAGAGTTGTGGGAAGTGCTTGTAAACCTGCCAGGATGCTAAACAGGTCTGCTGGAAGCGGGTAAATGCATGCATGGCGCCAAGAAAACTTTGTCGGGGTACTGAACAGGCCTGCTGGCAGTGAAGCAATGTTGGTTATATGAACATTTGCAAATAAGAAACCTCTTTAATGTCCTTTATGTTGATCTAGAACTTCTTGGCAGGATACAGATGTCAGAGTGGGTTAAATGACAACCCTGTCGAGGCTATGGACGCCTGCTGGCAGTAGTGGCTCTGTCAACAGTATTGGAGATTTTATCTTTAATATCGTGACTTTCTAGTCTTAAGACTGTTACCAGTTTTCATCTTTTAAAACACTGTTGGAATAGTTGGTTAATGATGATGTTTATACGATTTTCTGGTTGTTGTTTTTAAGTTGGAATTATCTTTGCTGTCCTAATCTGAATTTGTCCTTTTGGCAAAGATAACTGCTTCTACCAGTGTGTCACCATTGTTGGCAGCCAATTCACATTTTTTTCACTATCTTATAAGCTTCCTACACCAATGTTTTGCAAACATTAATTTTTCATCGTAAGTCTCAAATAAACGACACTTTTATTCTTTGCTCCATTTGCACACTTACCTTTGTTTTTGTTTTCACGACTGTAAGCGTGAAAACTTGGACTTTCGAAGTCGCATTAAAATCATTCTTGAATTGTCAGTATCCTTCTTGTCGATATGTCCATTGCATTTACATTTTACTTATCATTATGAAGTTGGCAATTTTTTTTTATCTATACTCATTGGACATTCTTTGATTGATTGTGTAATTTCGTTTCATGAGTAATCGAGGTTGTGATGCATTGGTAATTGGATTTATATGTTCTTTGATTTGATATGATTGACCATTGGTTTCATAAAAATACATGGGTGTTATGGTTAAACCCTTGATGTATATCATTTAATATGACACCTAGTTCATGTTATCAAAACGCATTGGCGCATTGGTCCAACACTTGGTATTGCTTTCGATTTGTATGTTTGGATTTAAAACTATGGCATAATGTTTGATTGCATGCATGATTTATCCACTTACCAAAGGTTTCAATTGATTGATTGAAATGGCATAGTTATAACACATGTGTGTTGTGATTTGTATAGTTGAAAGTATCGGCGGTTGTACCATTAGTAATGACTATTCTGCATGGCCAACAAATAGCTCCACCACCTTCGCATGATGTCATTAATGTTGATCCTATCCCTGTTTCA
The DNA here is from genome assembly GCA_000966675.3 of Picea glauca. Lineage (NCBI taxonomy): Eukaryota > Viridiplantae > Streptophyta > Pinopsida > Pinales > Pinaceae > Picea > Picea glauca. The sequence goes on along the minus strand of JZKD02S1981832.1, from coordinate 167,816 downwards.
CCTTTGTTAGCTTGGGTAAGCCTTCGGGCATTTTGTTACTGCGTATGCTGCATTCAAACCCTGGTTCATTCACCGTGTGCTCTTCCTTATGGCACCAGTGGTGTGAATTGAGCTGAACGGTAGCCAAGCCTTGCTACTGTTCGACAATGCCTGGAAATACTTAGAGGATAGCGGTTGGCTCATGTTTATACAACTATTTGAGGGTTTTAATCTATTTGTTTCATAGCAATTCACCCTGACTTTTGATGGATGTAGGGCCAAGGTAGGTGACATTCATCTTGAGTTGAAAGAGGAGTTCATTAGCTCAGCCACCGGGTTAGCGTCCACGGGCTAGCGATGGTTCAAAAATTCTAAAGTTGAAGAGGTGCCATGGCCACTATTGTTCGTCTCACGAAAGGTCACATCCTATGACAGAGGTATGTCGATTTCCATGCTTAAACCAAGATGGCATGACCTTTTGATAGTAGTTAAACAATTCATGACTTGTGAGGGTCGATATGGACTAGTTTTTCTTTATCACCTTTGACTGTTAATGAATTTTATGGGGTATCCTTTGAATATGCCTTTTTATTTCCAGCGAAGTCTTTATAAAATGGCTAAGAGGTTTAAAAGAGAAAAGGTCGATAGTAGCTTGTTCCACCATGGCCTAATCAGACTCATTGTAGTTCATCACTTAAATCTTCATGGTGATAGCTGGCAAGCTTCTATCTCTCGAAATGGTTTTGTTGAGGCAGAGCCTGTCCAAGTTGACAAGCCTATGGTTAGTGAAACTAAGGTCGAGCCACCCATGCCCTTCCATGTCCTACTTCCCTCTCCTAAACCCTCGGTCAACCCTGATATATACCTACTCGACGTTATAATAGACAAGACAGAGCCTGTTAAAAAGCCTGTGGGCAAAAAGGTTAAAGGTAACCCTACTGTTGATGGAAAAGGTAAAAAGAATGCTCGGCTTATCTCGAGAATGGCCCGAAATAAACCTAAACCTAGTGTTGAGAAGAAGCCCATAGTCCTCAGTGAAGATTCTGACTCTCACATCGAATGCTTCCTAGCTAGTGAGTATCCTTACTCCCAAGGTTTGTGCTTTGAGAAACCCTATGACTTCATTTCTAATTTACCGCCTTGCCTAAGGAAAAATCCTAGCTACCCTGGGATCAAGCTTCCTAACGAAACCCTCGGCAATGCAACCAAACCCTCACCTGTATTTTCGAAGCTCGGACAGTCGTCATGTGACCAATGTGATGTGTGGTTTGAATGATACTATATGGATGTTCCCTTACTTCCATCGAAAATCAAAGCGTTGGAAAACCAAGTTACAGTATTGACAGGCCAAAGGGACAAGCTTCAAGCAAATTATAGGAAGCACAAAACCACTGGTTCCATCATTTTTAGGAATGTCGAATCGGCTACAGCCGTCGTCAATTCCAAAATGTCCTGATCAAGTTGTCTTCTCATCATCCATGTACATCCAAATTGCATTGGGCATGCTGACAGTCTAGGATATATTTGTGTGTTTTAGTTTTTATTTTAGGTTCCTAGTTTAGTCAGACTTGGGATATTTTCCCAGATTTTATGTAAACAGTTTTCATAACTTCCACCAGGATGTTTTACCCTGTGGAAGGTCTATAAATACTTATTATTTTTTGTAATAAGGGGCATCCTCACTTGTGGGAGAACCAGGCTATGGATTTCTAATACAAACTGAGACAAGAGATGATGTCTTGCTACAGCTTTTGCTTTCAATATATCAATCTTTTGTTTCAAGTTTATGCATGTCGTTTGCAGTTGATTATAGACTACTTTAGATATCATAATCTATTGCAGAATGATATGATTTAATTAATGTGTTATCCATATCTGATTTCTTTTAATGAATATTAATAATACAACAATTACTTTGTTTCAGTTAATGAATGACAGATTTCTCTTCTTCATCAATTGAATCATTTTTGTATAAGTCTTTGCATACAAATTTATCTAACTGTGAAGATTTATAAATCATGAGATTGTTGTAAATTTGTTATGTCTTGTTTGTCCTGTAATCATATTTGAAGAGCACTGCAGCTTTCTATTTACAAGGAGCTCCTAGATAATTCGGTGCGGGTTTTCTCCCTCCGATCAGCTAAGACGATCATTTCATAAAGGACAAATCTGGAGCGTTTCTCCAGGTCAGTTTGTGATTTATTTGTTAGTTAATTTGTTAGTATAATATTAGTAGTTTAGTTAGATATATGTTTAGTTAGATTTGTAGTTAGAATTAGTATATTAGTTGTATAGTTTAGTTAGTTTTTGTTTTATTTCTTTTCATAAAATTATAAAATAAAAAAACAATAGCTCTCACTGTCTTAGGACAGAACGCAAATGAGTTTTTCAGGTTTTATTCAAATCTGTAAATTGTAATTATTGTACATTTTGTGAATAAGATTTATTTCTATTAGTACTTAGATATTTAATTTCTTAGAGTTAGCATAGTATTAGATAGTAGATTATATATAGAATAGTTAGATTAGTTTATTAGTTTGTTTTATTTCTTTTCAGTTAGATTAGTTTAGTTTGTTTTAATAGTTAGATTAGTTAGTTTAGAATAGTTTTTTTTTTTTCTTAGGACTTAGATCAGCTAGCGGAGCCGCTAAACCCGTCAGGGTGGTTCATCCCAAATGGCTTGGGTTATTAGACAACCCCGGACCGGTTCCACTCTTCTAATTGAAGGATGGTCAATTTCGCCCCTCAACACAACTGCATACCAAGAGGTCTAAAACCATTTCAGCTCCTGACCCGAATGGGGAAAAGGAAGTCCCATCTACTACAGTGACCAAGGTTGATAGGCCACCCCTCAGTGCAAGCCTCTAGCATATCATAACCTCAGCGTTGCCGAAGAAATATACCGATACTCCATCAACCACCTAGCCAGGCAAGGTAGGACCGAAGATGAGCATCTTTGAAATATATGATATGATCAAGAAAAGGAATCAGACTCTGACCAACAACACTTGCACCTAGTTCTGGAAGCAGAAATCAACTGCACAACATAGGCTGCTATCGGCATTTGACACTGAGAAGGGCAGAATGCATATGGAATTTCTCCAAGCACAGGTGCTAGATCCAAAGGTAATCACTGATTACAAAAGGGCCACCTTTGAATTCCAGACTAAGGATGTGCATACAACCGATCAGATGGATCTGCACAAGAAAACAAGAGAAATGGTTTTCTATACGTTGGCACATGCTTCCACCACTGCGTCCAAATTGCAAGTGTCCCTAAACAACGTCCAAACACAGTTGAAGTTAGAAAAGATATCATCCTTTTACAAGGACAACAGGATCAAGACTTTCGAGGAATTGGTCCTTAAGATCGGGTATGATCCCTGGAACATCAAAGCAATCGAGGAGATGATTAAAAAGAAAAATCCTGACATATCCTCCTTAAGGAAACAATTGAAACTCCCACCAACAGAGGATTTTCAAGTGAAGGAAATAGTAGAGACGGAAGGAGAAAAAGAAGAGATGCTCAAACTAATCATGGAGCAGAATGCACAACTAAAGGAAATGGAAGCTGAGATGGAGAAGCTGGTAAAAGAGAAAGAACAACTGAAGCCAATGGAATTCATTTCATTGAGTGCAGTTCCACTTTCAGGAGTGAGCACAGCATCAGTAGCACAAGTCTCATCGACAAATCCACTGACATCTCTGGAAAAGATAGTCGAATTGGCTAAATCTATGGAAAAGATGAACCTACAGGAAACAAAGATTAGCAGGCTCAAAAAGGAGATTGAGAATGTTCAGGAACTCAAATATTCCTATTAGATCAGCCTCTCCAAGGAAAATAAGGTGTTAGACCAGCTCAAACAAGAGTTACAACAGCTTTGGAAGCAAACAGTGGTAGGTAAAACTCTGGCCGAAGTTAAAGAAAGTGTTTGGACAGACATCACCAAATCTATGAATGAGATATGGCCAATGATACAGATCATGTTTGAGAAAAATGAGTTGGTGCAGAGAAGAAAATAGGCCATTGAGAAGATCATATCGAAATTGGGAGAGATGCCCACACAGGCTAATGAAATCATCAAGTTCCTAAATTCTAAGACCAGAGATGAGCTGGAAGAGCTGAAAATTGAAGATAGAACAGAGACCATCCTTGAGGTGAAAAGAGTTTTTACCAAGAGAGGATTAATGCTTCAGCTGGAAGAAATGGTTCAAGCCATGGAACTAGGGGTACAAAGTGTTTTTAGTAAGACTGAGGCTCTACAGAAGAAAGGTCTTCCTGGTCTGAAGGTAATCAATGACAAATTGATGACACTCCCAGACTACAAAAAGAGACTGGTCGATGTGGCTAAGGACAGTTCAAAGTTTTCAAGAATTCAAGGCAGCATCACTCCAAGGCATTTCTAGATGCACTTCAGTGGGACATCAGTATTCATCATGAGATTTGATACATCTTCATCACCAAACCTACCTTCACCAAGTACATAGAAATGGATGAAGTTTATCGAAGGCTACTCAAAGTCAGCGTTCCCAGTCATCTCCGATGGGAAGAACTCTGTGATTTGATCAAGTAGCAGATGAGTTGTCCTAGCCCAGTCATTTTTCCAGTTAGATGAGGTCATGCAGAGGCCTCACCAACGGTCCACCCAGAAAACAGCATGCAATTGTGAGACATCATCAAGCAGTTCCTAGATTTCTAAAATTTTTTAAGTTAGTTAGGCTAAAAATAGATTTACCACGTCCTGATCTTTGATGACAGGATTGTTTGTAATTTTGAGTTATAAATACTTCATCTTTTGAAGTATTGAGGGATTTTGATCTTCACGCCCTGCAAGCTATCAGACTGTAATATTTTTGAAGAGATCTCCCATTAATACAAAGAGGCATTTTACAGGATTCTTGCGTGTATTCACTGGTGATGTTTTTCTATCTAAGTTAAATGTTATTCTCGCTTTGTTATCACACTGTTTTCTAAATCTAATCTTTGGAAGTAATGAACATTGCAGGTTTTATCTCGTATACCCTGTTTCTGACTTAAAAGATTTAAGTGTTTTATCTTCTCATTTTACAATAAATAAATTCTTAACTGCTTCTTTGTTGTAATTGTCTTTCTCATCTTTTCTGCTATTCCTCATTTATGCTACTAAAGAATCCAGTGATTATATTATCTCACCCTGTGAAAGGTTCCTTTGTTTTTCTGGTTCGGATTTCATCTTTACGACACGGACCCCATAGCCCAATGGATACGTAAACTGTCTCAACCAACTCAACAAACACTACGACAACAAAACCGTCTTATTTATTTATCTAGCCTAATATTTAAAAATTTGAAACATATCTAAATCATATAGAGAGATCCCTCTCTAAAGTTGGAAGGGCTAGATCCCAGCTTCAAAAGTGGTTGGATAAAGTTACCTCTCATAGATTTCTTCTTCTGAACAACCTCTAGGAAATTTACAGAGCGCTAACATAGTGGCAACTCCATTGGGGAACAGAACAGAACAAAAAATTTATAGCTTCACGGTTTCTTTCCCTAGAAGAAAAGCTTGTTCCTGAAATATTGCAAATTTGAGAAGAAAGTAATGTTTTAGAGGTTGATTAAAATTTGTACATATTAATTTCAGACTCGTAAAACTAAAAAGTATGTATATAAAAATCAAAAAGAAATCTGGCCCCCAAGAAATTTTATACTCGATCTCATCCAAACCCAGAACTTGTGATAGTAACAGATAACCCAGAACAATTTCTTAGGAAAGAGACTGTTGTTGAAGGTTCAGTAAGTCATACTCCCTTTCATAAGTCCCTTTCCTTTTCAGAGGAGCTCATTACCTTTCAAAACCCTGACTTTGACACCCTCTCCGAACAAAGCCTGGTTAGAACAAGATACAGTAGTTTTGTGACTGAAATAATTTTGGACCCAACCATTTTGCAACCCCAGACTCCTGAAGTTCTATCTCCCACTGCTAAACCGTGAACCACTCCCTCGGTGCTAGCCAGTCCCTCCTTGTCCTCATCTTTGGTTATTAGGTTTCCTATCATCTAGCTTGTTATCCCACCTCCTCCGCCGATCATGGCAGCTAGATATGCTCCCTTGGTGTTGGTCGCGCCTCTTCATGCCATGTTCCAAGACTATCAAACGAGACTCCCACAGTTCAATGGAACGGGATCTTTGAACGCCCAACAACACGTTGATAAAATGAATGATTATTTTTACCTGCACGAAGTAGATGAGGCTGACATTCAAATGAGATTGTTTGCCCAAAGTTTGACACGTGACGTTAAGAAATGGTATAAAGGTTTATGTGTCGCCTCAGTCCTTGACCTTACCGCATTTCAAAGGAGTTTTCTAGACAGATGGGAGGTAAAGAAAAACCCTCTCCAAATATTGTCAGAATATGAAAATATTAGAAGAAATCAAGGTGAGACAGTACAAGATTACTGCACTCGTTTCAATAACCTGTACAATGCAATCCCAGACGAAATCAAACCTCCACAGGGTTTTGCATTGAAAAAATTCCCTGATAGTTTTGACGCCGATATGTCGTACCAGCTAAGGGAAATAAATTCTACCACCCTGGAAGACATGCAGAAAAGAGCAATAAGTGTGGAGGCCAATTTGTTGGCAAAAAGGGCACGACAAAGGTTAGAGAGGAGAGTTACAATAAAAGAGGAACCTTCCATGTCAACCTCCAATTCCAAATTGGATTCCTTGGCCATAGCAATGGAAAGAATGATAGAAAGACTTACGGTATCAGAAAGAAATACTCTGAGAGAAAACCCACCAGCTCCTCAAGTTCAGAATCCTAACTTCAAGAGAAACCCTCCTCAAATCAGACAGAGGGATCCTAGGGATCAAAGAGAGCAGAGAGGTTCGGATCAACAGATCAAACCCCCCCTACAAGAGAATTATGTTGATGAAGGAGAGGAAGTGATTGAGGAACTAGAGGATACTCACATAAATCTTATGGGCATTCATGATAACGAAGCAATTTTCCTTACCTAAGAAGAGCAAGAACTTTTCTTCTTGATCAAACAAAAGTAAGTGAAGAAGCTGAAGATATCGAACAACATGCATTCGAAAATACCATTTTGGAGGTACACCGACAGTACAATCTACGAAGTAAAAAGACTGAAGGAAGTTCCCCAAAAAACATGATTGAAACGAAGAAGGTAGTCGAAACCAAAAAACCCTTTGAGCCATCTGCTGAGAAGATTCATGAGAAGAGTAATGTCGAAGTTCCAGCAAAAAGAAACCTTGCTATTCTGAAAAGATCACCACAGCCCGAAGATTCATCAATTAATCAACCAAGTACTTCTAGCCAGAAGAATGTGGTAGAAAAACCAGAATCGATGAGCCAAAGCAGAGCCCCTACACCTTTCAGCCTCGAAGGGGAATTAGCCAAAGTAAAAATTCCCATTCCACTTTCCGAGTTGATGAACAAATATGCTTATCGTTCACAAGTGATTAAATCGCTGACCATTGAACCTGATATAGGTACAAAATCCTTAACCGTTGGATCAACAAATCATTCAAACATTGTGAACCTTGCAGATGATCAACCCGAACTTCTATTCGAACCTGAAGTAGATGGCCAAGCCAATAATGGTGTTGTCGCTCCTTTTTACATTAGTCTAAATATACATGACCTAATCTTGCATAATGCTATGCTAGATTTGGGTGCTTCCCATAATCTGATGCCTAAAGTAGTGATGGAGAAACTAGGACTAGAGGTCACTAGACCTTACAAGGATTTACACTCATTTGACTCCAGTAAAGTTAGATGTATTGGTTTGATCAAGGACCTATGTATCACCCTGGTTCAGATTCCTGCAAAGAGCATGGTCATGGATGTAGTAGTTGCAGACATACCCCTGAAGTATCGAATGTTGCTATCCCGGTCTTGGGGGACTAAGTTGAGAGGTACCCTACAGCTGGATATGTCGTATGCCACTGTCCCAGTCTTCAGGAAACAGAGAAGGCTATATAGAGAAACATTGATGAAATACATGGTCAATAGCCAAGAAAAACTGTACAACTACCCTCTTTACTCCGTGCATTCTAACTTGGATTCTTTTATCCTGTATAATGATGGTGACACGGAAGAGAAAAAAACTTAGCTGGGAGAAGATACATCTGGTCCAGACAAAGGCCGAGAAATCATCGAAGTAGAAAGGAAGAAAAATGTGATAACTGAAGAATTACCAGCAGATTTCTGGAGCATGGATTTTGATGGATTAGTAAGCAAAGAAGGAGTTCAAGCGGGAGTTTGGCTGTATAATCACAGAACCAGGTATTCAGAAAATCATTCTTACAAATTAAATTTCCAATGCACTAACAATATCGCCGAGTATGAAGCCTTGATGCTCGGTCTGAAAATTTTGAAAAGAGTGGGTGCCAAACAGATTATGGTAAGAGGTGATTCTGAGTTAATAATCAAGCAAATTAAAGGTGAGTATGTTGTGAAACATCCCCGTCTTAGAGCTTATAGGAATTTTTTTCTTGATGCCCTTAGATGTTTCACTGAAGTTGATTTGCAGGTAATGGCTAGGGGATAGAACATTTTGGCAGATGGATTGGCTACGTCAGTAGCCACATGTAAGATTCCTTTTCGCTCGACTCGCCCATACACAGTAGAGGTGAAGTGCAGACCAACCGTTCCTGACAATATTAAGTACTGGAAAGTGTTTGGTAATGATGATCAAATCAAAGACTTTCTATAGTGTAAAAATGATTTTGAATGTACAAATATAGATTTAGAGAATGAAGATGAAAATGTAAAAAGATCTGATTTTGAAAATGATAGTGTAAATAGCATAGATTCAAGAGAATTAGGCAATGATGAGATGGAGACCGATATTTTGCATTTGAAAAGTAATTTTTTACCTAGGGGTTTAGTTCCTTTAGAGGACTTGTTTGATTTTAACGATGTAGACAAAAAACTGAAAATTGAAGCCAATGGACAAGAAGTAGAATATTGTAATATAGGGATAGAAGAGAAACACAGGATGGTCAAATTGTCCAAATCATTACCCCCTGAGAAAAAACTCAAATACATTGAGCTATTCAAGGAATATTCAGATGTATTTTCCTGGGGCTATGAGGATTTGAAAGCTTATGATACCAGCATCATACAACATAAGATTCCAATAAAAGAAGACCAAAAACCATTCAGACAGAAACTTAGGAGAATCAATCCCAAGTTACTCCCCCTGATAGAAAAGGAAATCAAAAAAATGTACGATGCCAAAATCATAGTCCCGTTGTGTTTTTCCAAATGGGTCTCAAATCTGGTCCCAACACATAAGAAATCTGGGGAAATCAGGTTGTGCATTGATTTCTAAAATCTGAATAAGGTCTCCATGAAAGACAATTACCCCTTTCCAAAAATGGACCATATACTTCAAAGGGTAGTCGGATCCAGTCAAATATCTTTGTTGGATGGGTTCTCGGGTTATAATCAGGTCCTTGTTCACCCAGATGGACAAGACAAAACCGCTTTCACTACACCATGGGGAACTTTCATATATGTGAAAATGCCTTTCAGTTTGATGAACGTTGGAGCTAGTTTCCAGAGAGCGATGGGCATCACCTTTGTGGAAGAGTTAGGTAAATTTATAATCATCTATCTGGACGATGTAACTGTGTTTTCCCAATCTGATGACGAGCACCTGAGACATTTCAGACGAGTCTTTGAGAAATGCAGGAGATTTGGGATTTCTTGAAATCCTAAGAAAAGCCTTTTCGGACTAGAGGAAGGCAAACTGCCAGGGCACATAATCTCCAAGGACGGAATCAAAATAGACCCCAGCAGAATCAAATCCATACAAAAATTATAACACCCAAGAAACATCAAATAATTACAATCTTTTATCAAAAAAATAAACTTTCTACGAAGATTCATACCCAATCTGGCTGAGCTCCTCAGAAACATTACAAATATGTTAAAAAAGGATGTAAAAATAAAATGGGACACCGAATCTAGGCATTCTTTCGAACAAGTCAAACGAGCACTCACACAGGCCCCCATCTTGATCAGTCCTGACTTTACCAAATATTTCTATCTTTTTTATTTCGCCTCCGAACATGCCATTGCAGCAATATTACTACAGTAGAACAGCAAAGGGTATGAACAACCCATAGCCTTCTTCAGTAAAGCATTAAGATATGTTGCTTTGAATTATAAGTTAATGGAGAAACAAGCTTTTGCCTTGGTAAAAGTCATAGAAGATTTTAGAGTATACATTATCCATTCCCACACCATTGCATATGTTCTGAATGCGGTAGTAAAAGACATTTTGACCCAAGACAATCCGGATGGAAGAAGAGGAAAATGGATTGCTTTCATTTTAGAATATGATATAGAGATTAAGCCTACGAAACTAATTAAAGGTCAAGGTCTAGCAAAATTAATGGCTGAAACAAATTTCCATGCTCTTGACTTAATTTTTTAGCTGCAGTAGATGAACAGGGCGAGACAACGACTCCAAGCGTGAGAGAGGTATTTCTCAACTCTCCATGGTACGCAGACCTAATATTTGTTTTGCATAATTTACAAGCTCCCCCTAGTTTAACTAATACTAAAGCTAGGTTTTTGAAGTTGAAAGCACTAAAATTTTGTATTCTAGAAGGCAATCTGTATTGGAAAGATCCTGGAGGTATTTTGTTAAATTGTTTATTGAAAGATGAAGCTGACAAAGTGTTACAAGAATTTCATGCAGGAGAATGTGGTGGTCATCTGAACTAGAAGGTTACAGCCAACAAAATCCTCAGAGCTGGATTCTATTGGCCAACCCTATTCATTGATGTACATCATAAAGTGACTTCATGTCATCAATGTCAGTTATTTGAAGGCAAAAGGAAACTCCTTCCTCTACCCCTAAAACTGATCTCTGTTGAATCCCCTTTCCAGCAATGGGGATTGGACTTCATTGGAGAGATACATCCCCCTTCTTCAGGCTAGCACAGGTGGATTCTTACAGCCACAGATTATTTTACGAAATGGATCGAAGAAGTACCAAGCAGGCAAGCCACTGATTCTGTTATTATTAAATTCCTTGAAAATAATATCTTGTCTCTCTTTAGATGTCCTAGAAAGATTATAACTGATAATGCAGCTTCTTTTCGATCGAAGAAACTCATAGATTTCTGCAACCAGTATCATATTGCTTTAGGACATTCCACAGCTTACTACCCTCAAGGGAATGGGATGGCGGAATCCTCAAACAAAACTCTGGTAAACATCATCAAGAAGACGTTGCAGGAAAACAATAAGTCGTGGCATAACAAGTTGGTGTTCGCATTATGGGCTGACAGACTAACCACCAAAACGTCAATCGGTATGTCACCATATCAGTTGGTCTATGGCATAGAAGCAGTTTTTCCCACTTCCTTAGGAGTCCTTGTCATGAAATTGCTTCAAGATATACAAGCCGAGCCAAATGACTCACAAAGAAGGATCAATCAGATGATCCATTTGCAATAGTCTAGGGAAGAGGTATTCAACAAAACTCAGGTGGTCCAAGAAAGCATCAAGAAGATTTTTGACAAAACAACCAAGGAAGATGATTTTGAGCTAGGAGATTTGGTGCTGAGATGGGATGGCTGAAATGAAGACAAGGGAAAGCATGTCAAATTTGATAGTCTATGGAAGGCACCATTCATGATTCAAGCATTCAAAGGAAACAACACTTTCTTTCTAAACAACGCTGATGGGACAGATCTGCTAGGAGGACCTGTAAATGGCAGAAAGTTGAAGCATTATTTACCACCTCAGTAGAGACTCGAGGTTTCACTCTCCATTGTACATACCATATTTATTTTTCACCTACATTTTCTGAGTGAATAACTTTAGTCAGTTGGTTGAAGCCCGAAGAGAAGGCCCTAAGCCGCTGACCACTGTTCTTCCATTTTCTGAGAATAAAACCAATCAATCAACGAAGGTGACTAGGCATAAATTTTCAGAACATCAAGAACTAGGATTCTTGGCACTTCACAAGGAAAGTACCATCCCCGGGTGGAGCCGTTGTTATCACCCTATAAGTTATAGGATCAACTGGTGACTGGAATATTATCTATCTCTAGCGTTTTTTGTTGACAAATGACTTTTCATTCTGCAAACGATTTGAAAAAGAAAGAAAAAGAAAGAAAAGAAAGAAAAGAAAGAAAAAGAAAAGAAAAAGAAAAAAGAAAGAAAAAGAAAAGAAAGAAAAGAAAAAGAAAAGAGGGCATAAAAGAATTTCAATAAAGCCCCATGCAATAATAGTAACTTGGTCCATACCTTTCAAGCATGGCCAAGTTCTTTTTTAAATTGATGTTGATAGGATTAGTGAATACAGTTTGGTTAAACCGTTTAATCTTAGCCAAAGTATCTAGGTTAGGTTAGTGAATAAATCTGGCCAGACTATCTAATCTTGGTCAGATAGCCTCAGGGTAGAGTAAGTTCTTAGCCCAACAGTCTAATTTGGGTTAATTGTCATAGGAATTGATCCAGGTGGATATCGGTGGCCACCCACCTTTTCCAAATGGATCAAAACGACTTTCTGGCAATTTTGGCAATTTACTATTTTTAGCAGGTTTTAACTTTCGAGGCCATTTTGAGGGCCTAAATGAAGGTTTTTAGAGATCGAGGTTCTTAATGATATATAAAGGCATTATTGAGCCCCCAAAATGAATCTCCTAGACGATACCTTTCCAACAAGCTATCACACGCCTAAAACAAAGATCGTATGCAAAAGTTACGACCCCGGGAAGTTGATGTACGAACTTACCCAAACGGGGCCCACATGACTTTTGGCGCTTCATCTCCTAGGATTAGGTTTTTGGATGTCTAGGAATTTTGGCATTCCCTTCTATTGTAAAAAGGCCTTCCGAGCCTCACTGTAATAATCTTCTTTCGAATGCAAGTAGCTGTCACATCTCTTCTCAGAGATAAGCTGCCACCATTCTAGCGAGTCTTTCACTCTATATTTTAACAGTCTCTGTACATTTCTTTGATCAATAGAAATTGTGTATTACTGTATATCTATTTTTATGGTTGCATCTCTGATACATTTATGTTATATTATCAAATATCTGCAATATCTCTGTGCATTTCTTTATTATATCTCCGCTCTCATTTCGTGCCGAATATAATCTGGATCAGTGGTATCAAAGCAAGCTGCTCTTGATCATTTTTTTTTCAGTGCATGTCCCCGACAAGGTCTGAGTATAGAAATTTGGGTCTCGAGCTTGTCTCTCTTGAAGACAATTTCTCTCGCACACCCAAGAAACCCTCAATGGCAGAAGAAAAGAAAAATGACGGAGCAGACGATCCTATCAATCTATTGCTTGAGCAAGCTCTTACACGACAGAGGTATGAAATGATGGAGAATTTTGCCCACATCCTTCAATGCCTGCCGATAGCATCAGGCGCATCTTCATCAAGCGGCCACTTTGGGGGCACCTCTCCTTTCAAGGTACAAGTTAATTTTGATATTCTTGTATTTGAAGGACAGATAGATGCAGAAGCCCTAGAAAAATGGTTAACTCTGCTGGAAGGTTATTTCTCTGTTC
>JZKD02S1981832.1:130436-141943 GCA_000966675.3 Picea glauca | reverse complement strand
GAACTTGAAGAAGAAGTCTACATTGAACAACCGGAAGGATTTCAGTTGTCAGAGAACACAGACTATGTGTGTAAATTAAAGAAGGCCTTGTATGGTCTAAAATAGGCTCCTAGAGAATGGTACTCCAAAGTGGATAAGTATCTACAGTAGGCAGGTTTCAGAAAAGGAAGTGCAAACAACAACCTCTACATCTTGAGGTAAGTCAAGGTAATATTTTATTAATTAAAGTTTATGTTGATGATATTATTTTTGGTGGTGATGATGACAGGTTAAGCCAGAAATTTGCAAAAGACATGCAGAATGAATTTGAAATGTCATTACTTAGAGAACTATCCTTTTTTCTGAGACTTTAGATATGTTAAAGCAACTAAGGAATTTTTATTTCTCAAACCAAGTATATCAGAGAAATGCTAAAGAGGTTCAGAATGGAAGATTACAAACCAGTTATCACTCCCATGCAAACCAGTTGTAAGTTGATCAAAGATGATTATTCAAAGTCTATAGAGCAAAGGCAATATAGGTCAATGATTGGCAGCCTACTATATGTGACAGCATCCAGACCAGATGTAATGCAGGCAATTGGATAGGTGGCATGATTTCAAGAAGCACCAAAGGAATCACATGTATTAGCAGTAAAGAGGATCTTCATATATATCAAAGGAATAGAAGAGTTTGGATTATGGTATCCAAAAGGAAAATATCTATCACTTATTGCCTACACAGATGCATATTGGGCAGGTTCTATTGATGACCAACGAAGCACCTGTGGAGCAGCATTCTACTTAGGTGAGTGTTTGGTATCATGGCTAAGTAAGAAACAGTCATCGGTATCTCTATCTACATCTAAGGCAGAGTATATTGCATCGGCAACATGTTGTACATAGGTTCTTTGGATGAAACAAACTTTGACAGATATACAGGTTGAGTATATGAGCCCATTCCAATATATTTTGATAATACAAGTGCCATCAATATCTCAAAAAACTCGGTGATGCACTTCAAGATGAAGTACATTCCAATAAAGTATCACTTTCTACGAGAACAGGTTGTAGAAAAGAACATCAGAATTGAGTATGTGGGCACAAAAGAAGAAGTGGCAGACATCTTTACAAAACCACCTCCACGAGAAGCCTTTGACTATCTTCGCCAAAGACTTGGAGTTATTTCTACTCCAAACATGAATGCTTTTATAATGATTTTTGAAGGCTTATCTTATATGTCTTATATGTACACAAGGAAGCACCATAAGAGGACGGTCTGTTAGGGGGAGCAGCCCCAGATGGAAAGATACCTTTGCCATTGATGATAAAAGGGGGAGAGATTTATCAGATGCAGAGGACAAAGGCATGGTTCCAGGGGGAGCAGATTTATCAGATGCAGAGGATAGAGGCATGGTTCTAGTGGGAGCATATTTGTCAGATGCAGAGGACAAAGGCATGGTTCCAGGGAGAGCATGAATGATATGATTTCATTATTGCATCAAAGTGTTTCCATAAACACCAAAGGGGGAGATTGTTGATTAAGGTTGGTTGTCATTGATGTCAACCCTTGAAGAAAGCCCCATAGCACAAAGGTTTAGGAAATGGACCCAATATTGTTTGATGTAAATATGACTCATTATTGTTTTTTCATGGATGATAAGAAGTAAATATGGATGAACTCCAAAGTGGTCCCCTTATGGTGAAAGCCCTCATGGCAAGACGCTTTGTGGAGTAAGAGAACCCATGCTTAATTGTGGAACGTCACATAATTCCTCATGGTTAGAGAGTTATGGCCATGAGAAGTTGGAGACCCCAGGTTTGGGTAATGGACCCAAGTGTTTTTGATGGGTAACAATATGAGTTATGATATATTTTCAGATAATACTATTCTATATGGATAGTACATGTCATGCCATTTCTGGTGGTATGTAGAACGTCACAGAACTCCTCACGATTTGAGAGTTATGGCCTTACAAAGTTGGAGGACCCTCATATGTCATCTAGAAGCCCCAAAAGGTCAAAGTAATCAAAGTGGTTTAAGAGAGTTTAAAAGGTAAATAATAAAGTGAAGTGATAAGTGTATCATAATTCAAAGTGAATACAAAATAAATAATTTCAATAATAAATTTAATGGATAAATTAGAAGTGGACCCAACCCTAAAATAAGGAAAGTGGGCCAAGTGACCTAGAATATGTTTTTAAGGAAGCTACTTGGAGAGTATAAATAAGAGGAAAGGCTCTCTCATTTGAATCACACTTGAGAATATTTAATATCTATAGGTTTCTGAGGTAACCAAATGATATCTAAGATGAAATTTTGAGGAAAGTGAAGAAAAGAAGGCCGAAATGCAAGGAAGGATAAATTATTTTGATGGTGCTTTCTAAGGTATGTTATTTATAGGTCATCTCACCATTTTCGCTATAACATTTTTTCTATAATGATTCCGATTCTGAAATTTCTATTAAAGTGAGAAAACATATCCAAGTATCTGTGGTAAATAATTCATCTTGTGGGTCATTTTATTTTGGGAGTTACACTCCGTGGAAAATAGGGTTTGTGGAAAGTCCTGAAACTAGTCAAAATCAGGTGTTTCGAGTAAAAACGTCATAACTTATTCATAACAAATACAAATTCAGTGATACCAAATTTTTTGGTTAGGGTACAGTATGTAGTATGTTTTTTAATAGTTTTAGATCAATTCATCAATTATTTTGTGTGGAGCACGCTCTACAAGATCACTCTCTGGAATAAGTCAGAATTCAACAAGGTATGCAATTTTTGCTATAACTCCTTGTTGGTAGCCATTTCACATTTTTATCCTATCCTTATAATATGCTTACACAAGTGTTTTGGAACCCTTGATTCTCATCGCAATCTTTTGAATAAAACAACACTATTATTTTGTGCATTTGCACACCTGCCTTTTGTTCTTGTTTTCACGACTGCAAGCGTGAAAACTTTGATTTCAAAGTCATGTCAATGGCATTAAAATAGTCACTGGATTATTATGGTTACTCTTGTCTATGTGTTTATTGCATTTCCAATTCAATTATGGTCACACAGTTGGCAAGACACCAAAATAATTACTCATTTGACATTTTTTTGTTGTTAATATGATTTCATTTTTATGAGACCGTGATGATCTTCTAATGATTATGATTGAGTCCTTGATTCAATGATGGTTTGATGTTCTATTGCTTTCGATCGAATTCAATGGGTTCATAACAACACATTAACATGGTGATTAGACCCTTAATTCAATAGTTTCATACAATGCATAAGTTTTATGGTCAAATCCTTATTTGAAACATTGTTTTGATTTTAAAGCCATGCAAGCACTATGCTTGTGCAAATATTTGGGTCGACTTACCATAGATTTCATTAATTGTTGAATGGCATTACTTTTAACACATTGCAATAGTGATCACCATATGCATCGTTGATTGTACATTTGGATATCACTGTTTTGCATGGGCCTATTTCATTCCACCACCCTCGCACACTTGGGCATTAATGCCTGCCTTTTATCCCGGGTTACCTCTGTTGGTTTTGAGAAAATCCCTGAGCTTTCGATCCTGCGTACACCCTTTACAAACCCTTGTCCCTTTACCCGTCTCACTGTGTTCCCTCACTTATGGCACCTATGGTGCACATAGAGCCTAATGGCAGCCAAACACTCCTGTTATTCGACAATGCTCGTGAGGATTTGGAAAATAGTGGTTGGCTGGTTTTTATCCAAAGATTTGAGGGTTTCAACCTTTCGGTAGCCCAACAAATCGCCCTCACGTTTAATGGATGCAGGGCTAAGGTCAGAGACATACACCTCAATCTTAATGAGGAATTCCTCAGCTTGGCTACAGGCTTACCAGCTAGAGGGCAGAGGTGGTTTAAGAACTCCAAAGTGGACGAGGTGTCATGGCCACTCCTATTCACATCGAGAAAGATTGTTAGTTGTGATAGAGGTATGCTTGTCACTGCCCTCAAACCCAGGTGGCATGATCTATTGGAAATTGTTAAGCAGTTTGTGACTTGCGAAGGTCGTTATGGTTTGGTATTTTTGTATCATCTTCGGTTATTGATGAATTTTATAGACTACCCTCTGAACATGCCCCACTATCTCCTACGCAGTCTTTACAAAATGTCCAAACGATTTAAGCGTGAGAAGGCTGATAGCATCCTTTTCCATCTCTGCTTGATCAAGATCATTATCGTTCATCATTTGAAGCTTAGTGGTGACTGTTGGCAAGCCTTCCTATCAAGGAATGGCTTTGCCACTCCCGAGTGTGTTCAGGTAGACAAGGTTGTGGTTACTGAAACTCTAGTTGTGCCTACCATGCCATATCCTACCCTTCTACCCCCTGTCAAAATCTCGAATTGCCCCAACTTTGACCTACCTAATACCATGGTCGACCCGTGTGCTAAAGACAATACTAAGGCCATCAAGAGGCCTGTAAGGAAGAAAGGCAAAGTTGATATTGGTGTCAACAGTAAGGGAAAGAAAAATGCACGATGGATATCGAGATGCACTCGAAACAAGCCCAAACAGAGCATTGACCAAAATCCTATCATCTTGAGCAAGGATTCAGACTCTGAGATTGAACATTTCCTAGCCGAGGAATACCCTTACTCTCATGGCCTCTTCTCTATGGAACCCTATGACTATGTTTCCAACTTACCTATGTGCCTCAAGAAAGATCCTAAATTCTCGGGAACTAAGCTTCACAGTGACACCCCTGGTAACTTGAAAGAACCCTCGCCTATAATGCCAAAGCCCGATCAATCACCATGTACTCAATGCAATTCCTGGATTGAACGTTACTACATGGATGTTCCCCTGTTGCAATCTAATATTAAATCATTGGAGGAACAGGTGACAGTGTTGTCAAAGGAGAACGACAGGATACAAGCCAACGAGAAGAAGCAAAAGACTACGGGTTCAATTGTCTTCAGAAATGTCGAGGCAGTTACGGCCTTTGTCAATTCAAATTTATCCTGATCGAATCATTTTCCTACTGCCCAATTATGTATTTCAACATCAATTTTGTTTTACGAGTTGGTTTGAATTAGTATGACCGATTGGGTTTGCTTTCGATTAGTCCTGTTTGTTTTAATAGATTCAGAAATGGTTTTGTTTACTTCGAATTTCCAGGAATGATTTCATTTTTATTTGAATTAGTATAAAATATTTCGTTCTGGATTAGTATAAACTATTTTGTTTTGAACATTTTTTTGCAAAAATCGAGTATAGCTATGTTCTGGATTGATACGATTTTGTTGTTCCTGGATTGTGTCGGCTCTGAGTTAGCTCGATTCGGTTCTGTTTGGTTTGATTTTGAAACGATTCTGTATGTTTGAATTAGCATAGTATTTTATGTATGTGATGCATTAATATCAAAGATTGGTTTGATAAATACAATGTAATCTATTGATTCGAAAAAACAACTCTGTTAGTTTTGGATTTAAAAACGATTTTGTTAAGTTCTGAGTCAACATAAAATATTGCGTTTGTATTGAATGAATATGAAAGATTTTATTGATCGGTTATAGTCTGTTTCGTTTGATATTGAATCAAAAATGATTTCATTGGTTTCAAATTATCAAAACAATTATGTCTGCTCCGAATTGGTAATAAAAAGTGTTTGACAGATTACATATATCCCTGTTACCATTCAGTTAATTAAACATGATTTATGTTTGTTTCAAATTGGCATAAAGATTTGGTTACTTATGGCATGAACGATTTGCTTTGTTTTCAATTAGTAATTAAAGATTTGTTTAATAGGTCAAATATATTTCTGTTATCATTTGGATTGATTAAGTATGATTTTGTTTGCAAATAAGACAAGCTACAGAATCATGAGATTCTGTAGCTAGTCTTAAAATCTAGATTTTTGTTAATTTTACCAATAAAACATTATCTAAACTTGCTTATTCTTGTCCACCTACAGGTACCTACGAATTTCAATGGAAAATTGGACATGCTGTGGCAGGTTAGAACGTGCTTTTATGATGTAGTTTTGTTTTAGGTTGTTAGCTTAAGTCAGAAATAGAGACTTGGGAGATTATTCCTAGATTTTTTGTAAATTGCTTTTGATAATTCCCACAAGGATGTTTTACCCTGTGGCTTTTATATACGCATTTATTTTTTCTAAGGAACCCATCGACTATTGGGAGAACAAGACTATGGATTTATGATGATACAAACTCGAATGGAAGTGGATCTTTTGTAACAACTTTAGCTTTCAATTTATCATACTTTCACTCAGGTTTTGTGCATTTTAATTTGTGATGAAGTCATTGACTACTTTAGATATCAAGACTTATTACAGGTTAATGCGTTGTGATTTAAATTATGCCCATGTCTTATGTATCTCGGTTTTAATACAACAATTACTCTGTTTCGATTTAATAAATAAAGGTTTATCTTCTTCGTTAAATGAATCACTTTGTACAAATCTTCGCATACGAGTTTATATAATTGTGATGGTTTGCGAATTATAAGATTGTTGTCATTTTATGTCTTGTTTGTTCTGTCATTGATATTCAAAAGAGCATTGTTGCTTCCTATTTACAAGAAGCTTGTGGAAAATCTGGTGCGGGTTTCCTCCCATCGAACAGCTGAATCAGATACTTTGCACGGGACAAATTGGAAAGCGTTATTACAGGTTAGTTTATTAGTGTTATTTAAGCAGTTTAGATAGATATATATAGTTCAGATTTATAGTTAGGATTATTATTTTAATTGCTCAGCTTAGATAGTTTTCATTTTATTTCTTTCTCATAAAATTATAAAAATAAAAAATAAAAAACAATAGTTTTGTTGTCATAGGACAAATTACAAATGATTTTTGCAGGTTTTCATTTAAAATCTGTAATCTGTAAATATTGTACATTTTTTATTAATATTTAATTGTGTTGATAGATGAACATTTGATTTCATAGAATTATTATTATATAATATTAGACAGTAAATTGTTTATAGTTTGCTTTAGTTTTGTTTTCATTTAGATTAGCTCCTTTAATTTAGTGTACTTTTTTTTTTTAGCAATTAGATCAACCAACGGAGCCGCTAAACCTGTCAGAGTGGATCATCCAAAATGGCTTGGGTTATTTAGAAAACACCAGACTGGATCCACTTCTCTAGTTGACGAGCGTTCATTTTCGCCCGCCAACAAATGGTGCTAGAAGGAGGGCATGAAATTTATTAATGGCACGAGGTGATCGTAAGACTCCTCCACCACCCAACTGCTCACCTATAGTGACAAGAATCCATTCAAACGACAACATCCCCCCTCAAACATAAACCACATCAAACGACGATCTATGGCTCACAGTTGAACCAGCAACCCCAAATTCTACAAGTGTTGACGTACAAGAGATTGTCTGCCAATCTCTCTTAAGAACACATAGTGCCTTCGCCCGTTTGAGGCAACCAAATCGACCTTTGGACCAACCTTTAGACTTCTCTGATATCAGAGAATAGCTTGGAGGCCCTAACCTCACTTTAAACCCTATAGATCCAATCCTCAATCTTGCTGCAGGGGGATTTGGAATACCACCCTCACCACCTCCATCATCTTGTTCTTTCTCTGGATAAGACTCTTCTGATGAAGGAAGTTCCCCTTATCAGCCTTCCACACTGCCTACACCAATGGCCAACCAGAAAAATCCTGCCAGACCCTGGCTCGACCAGGATGTTGTAGCCATACCTGGGCCTCAGCATCCCTTACCCAAACATCCAGAGAAGTGGCTTCCCAAGTTTGACCCTGACTCTAAACAGATCGTTGAAGATTACATTAAAAATTTTATGTTAGCCATTAGACTCTGTAATGTCAAGCACAAAGACATAGTCTGTAGGTTGTTCCCCTATACTTTTGAGGGAAATGCCTCTACTTGGTACTTTGCCCAGCAACCACATACCATCGTGTCTTGGGAGAAGTTCGAATCCTACTTTCTTGAGAAGTTTGGAGACGATAAGTCTCCAGAAGTTCTAGTTATGGAGCTTTCTAGATTAAGAATGAACCCAAAAGAGAAAATTAAAGACTTTAATCAAAGATTCTTAACACTTAAGAACCGAATCCCTACAGATTCGATGCCTACCGAGATTCTTATCCTAGCATACTATACTAAAGCCTTGCATCAAATTATAGCCATTTGGGTAAAATGTCTAAGAAAGTCACGTTGTTAGAGGCCTTCGAAGAAGCCAACCAGATTGAAAAAAACATCCTTAGTTTAAAGGACACTACTAGCAAAGAAACAGAGACTAGTTCATCTTCCAAAAAGAAGATCGAAATCCTCCCTCGACCTGTTCAAAATAAAACACAACCTGAAAGCTCGGATTTAGAAAACCTAACTAAAGTCATTCAAAAACTGTCAAATCAAGTTATAGATTTGAAAAGGACAATCGAATAATCTTCTTCGACCAAAGGGCCCTACAAACCCCCGTTCAGGAAGCCTTTTCCCACCAACCAACCTAATCCAAATACCGAGGGCTTAAATATAGAAAGTCTGCAATTCGCCCTTCAAACAATTCTAGAAGCCTAGGATAACTTGATGCCTCCTTAGATTCCTGAGGAGGTAGTTGAAAAAGAGACAATTCAAGAAGAAGAATCTTCTCCGAACATTTTTGGACACTTCTCGGATAGTATTTTTCAAGCTAACTTCGAGACAGTACATCCCTACAATACTAGGAGTAAGACAATAAACAAAACTTCTTCCGAAAACTCTATGACTTTGCCCCCGAAGGAGTCTAAACCAGCTAAGGCTAAACAGAATCATGTAAACCCCAACTTAGATTATGATTTAGTTGAATATCTTAAAAAGTTAAGGGCTAACATTTATTTTTATGAGTTATTAAAATTTATGTTTCTGCTACAAAAAATGTTACAGAACATCGCAGAGAATAGCAAAAATGGTAATTCAAGCAGTAACAAGGTTCTTCAAAATAAAGTTCCTCAGAAGACTTTCGCTAATAATAATCATGATCCTCATGATAAAGGAAGCCTTCCTATAAATAATGTAACAAATGTAGATAAATTAGCTTTAGAAACTGCGAGTAAAAAGCCACAAGCTTCCACACTTAGTACTCACAAAAATGTACCTCCATTTTTGTTAACTTTCGAAATCTTTAATAGAAACATGCACAATTGTATGGTAGACTCAGGAGCGTCATCCAATGTGATGCCATGGTTTGTATGTCAGAAGATTAACGTTGAAGTTGAACTATCCACTTTAAAAATTATCCGACTTGATCGAACTAGTGTTAAAGTCATAGGCGAATTAAGGAATGTGCTTATAAGATTATCATCTAACCCCAAGGTTCATCAAGTTATTGATATTATTGTTGTGGATATTCTAGAAGTGTATGGTCTGTTTTTAAGAAGGGACTAATCAGAGCAGCTACACGGCTACTTCGCGACAAATTGGTCTCACCTGTGGCTTCCCGAGAATGGCAAGCCCAACAAAATCAAGGTAAATCGTGAACACTACCTTAAGTTCATGGTCACAGATTTGAATGATTCCAATGAACCATTTACACCTTCTGTTGATTCACCCGAAATACAAGGGATGGATACCTTTTTCGGCAATTTCATGTCCGAGACTTCAGCTATCACCAACCCATAATAGCAGTCCAAGATTGTAGCATATGTGTAGCCAGCAGCTTCTACACAATGGTCTCATGCACCCGATAAAAATCAAATTTGGTCTCTTTATTTTGACGGGTCAAATTCCAAATAAGGAGAAGGTGTAGGATGTGTTATTATTGATCCCTCAGGTAACAAAACCTTGATTTCATGTAGGCTAGAATTTGAATGTACTAATAAAACAGTGGAATATGAGGCTTTGTTACAAGGCCTCAGAAAAGCTTTGGATATGAACATTCAAAATTTGACTGTCTTTGGTGATTCCGAAATCGTGGTTAGATAGGTAAGAGATTCTATCCACTATCTATCCCCGCATCTTAAAAGCTACCAATCCGAGGTATGGAATTTGATGAATAAGTTTTCTGCTTTCAATATAAATTCTATTCCTAGATTGAATAATTCTAAAGCTGATCTATTAGATAACGTAGCTTCCAAACTCTTTCCTGCAGAAGGCTTGTCCCCGAACGCATTCTTCGTCAAACTATTGTTCAGACCATCTGTGCCCGACAACATCACGAATTGGAGAGTCTTCAACGACGATCAGCAGATTATTAGCTTCCTGCATATGGAAGAAACTTTCCAAGGCGTGGTGATCGACGAGTGCACTCATGACGACAATTTGCACGATTTCACGGTAATACCAGATCCGAGATCTCCTGAATCTTCATCGGACATGGTAAATTCGATCCCTAAATATGTAGTTAGATTAGAGAAATTTTAGGATCTTCAAGATAAATTCAAAAAAACGGTAAACTGTAAAACCAATAGTTCCTTGTTATCTTATGAAAAATTAAACTTGGGAACTAATGACAATCCACAGTGCATTAAGTTAGGGGTGGGGCGTTCTAAACATGAAAAATCCGCATTTATTAAATTGTTTAAGGAATTTAAAGATGTTTTTTCATGGACGTATGATGACCTTAAAACTTTCGACCCTAACATCATAAAACACGTCATTCCTATGAAACCCCAAACCTTACCCTTTCAACAAAAGTTAAGAAAAATGCACCCTAAGCTCGAACCGACCGTCAAAAAATAATTAAATAAACTCCTAAATGCTAAGATAATTTTCCCAGCTAGGCACACGCAATGGGTTTCTAACCTTGTCCCTGTCTGGAAGAAAAGTGAGGAAATCCGACTATGCGTCAATTTCCGAAACCTTAATAGAGCATCTGATAAAGACAACTACCCCGTCCCACCCATGGAAAAGATCCTTCAACAGGTATCTGGTTCTAAGAGGCTATCTTTATTGGATGGTTTCTCAGGGTACAACCAAGTCCTGATTTTTCCTCCAGACCAACTTAAAACTACCTTCCGCACTCCATGGGGCACCTACGCTTACAGGAAAATGCCCTTTGGACTGATTTGCTGGTGACACTTTCCAGAGAGTGATTGACATCGCTTTCTGAGGCTTAATCAATCAATCTGTCATAGTTTACTTAGATGATGTTACTGTATTTTCAAAAAACAAAACCAATCATCTAGCTCATTTAAGAGTTGTTCTACAATGATGTCATAAATACGACATTTCCTTGAATCCTAAAAAATCTATCTTCGCAGTAGAAGAAGGTAAACTCTTAGGATTCATTGTGTCAAGCAAAGGGATAATTATCGACCCTGAAAGGACACAAGTCATCTCGAAACTTCCCCCTCCTACATCCAAAAATTCTATGCAGTCTTTCTTAGGCCAGATAAACTTTGTCAGGAGATTAGTCCCCAGTTTCTCCGAAATGGTCAGACCTTTACAAAATTTAATTAAGAAAGACTTGGCAGATGTCAACGGAGTCTTCAGTCTACCTAGGATTCACAAATGGAGCCAGTCATCATACATGAAACTTGGCTTCCTCCTATTGGGTGATTTACTCACCTGATGGTCTACTG
>JZKD02S1981832.1:111722-130386 GCA_000966675.3 Picea glauca | reverse complement strand
AGATAAACTTTGTCAGGAGATTAGTCCCCAGTTTCTCCGAAATGGTCAGACCTTTACAAAATTTAATTAAGAAAGACGTACAATATCATTGGGGACCCTTAGAAAATAAAGCTTTTAATGCAATAAAAAAGGCCATAATAGACGCTCCTTCTCTCATGAGCCCCGACTTTTCGCAAGACTTCACACTCTACACATTTGCTTCTGACCGCTCCTACGCTGTTGTCCTAACTCAAAAGAACATTGAAAACAATGAAGTACCCATTGCCTTTATGAGATCTTCTTTCAAAGGCGCGAAACTTAATTACCCGGCAGTAGATCAGCAGGCCTATGCTGTTTTTAAAGCAGTCAAACACTTGAAATCTTATCTTTTGAAATCTAGGACGAAAATTATTGTTCCTTACCCAGCCATCAGGAATCTGTTAGTGTTGAAAGAATTAGGTGAAAAGAGGGAAAACTGGGTTACCTCCTTACAGGAGTATCACATAGAAATCACCCCAGCTCAAATAGTGAGAGGCCAAGGGTTATTTAAGTTAGTTGTTGATTCAGCAGCAGGACAACAAGAGAAAAACGATACGTCAAACCTAGGACAACACAATCAAAATGCAATCTGTTGTGTACAAAACTCTGTCAGTCCATGGTATGATGATATAAAATTTTGTCTTGAACATGGGTCAGCCCCCCGTCACCTGGATCCCACTAAGAGAAGAGTGTTAATATTAAAATATGCCTCCTTTCATTTGATTAATGGTATTCTGTTTCGTCAAAATTTTGATGGAGTACTAATGCGTTGTCTTGAGAAAGATGAAGCAGAGAAAGTCTTACTTGAATTGAACGCAAGAGAAGCTGGTGGGAATTTTCGTGGTGACACCACTGCCCATAAAGTCTTGAGAGCCGGTTATTACTGGCCCACACTTTTTAATACGCCCATGCCTTGTGCCGCAAGTGTATTATTTCTCAAAAAGCATTAGGGCGGTTACAGAAACCAGCCTTTCCTTTGCAGCCTGTCTCAATAGACTCCCCTTTTCAGCAGTGGGGCCTTGATATTATAGGTCCAATCAATATTCCATCCTCACAGCAGCATAATTTTATCATAACAGCCACAGATTATTTCACCAGGTGGTCTGAAGCTCCCACATTAAGAACTGTGAATACCAGTCAGGTAATTGCCTTTTTAAATTCAAATATTATTACTCGTTTTGGTATCCCTGACTGTTAAGTATTCGATAACGCTTCTTATTTTTCATCTCTTGAGATGAGAAACTTCGCTCTAGAAAAAGGAATTAAATTGAAGTATTCTGCCAGCTATTACCCCCAGGGCAATGGATTGGCAGAATCAACAAATAAGAATCTGATTAAAATTATCAAGAGAACGGTATCTGATAATCACAAAAACTGGCATAATGAACTGTTAAACGCAATCTGGGATGATAGGGTAACACCAAAGAATGTTGTAGGTAACTCTCCCTTCTTTCCCGTCTATGGCAGAGAAGTAATTATGCCACCACATATTCTTCTTCCCTCACTACAGCTATCACAGAAAATACAAGAAGAAGACTGTCCCCCTTTGGAAAACTGAATTAACGCTTTAATGAAACTAGAAGAGGTAAGAGCTCAAGCTAAACGTAAGTTAGATCAACATCAACTAGTGGTTAAAAGTTGGTTTGATGCCAACTCTGCCTCTGATAGGAACTTCGAAGTAGGTGATCTTGTCTTGAAATGGGACAAACCGCATGAGGGAAAGGGAGAGCACATGAAGTTTTAGAACTTATGGCTTGGACCGTTTTTAATTGCTAAGAAATTGGGTCCCAGCTCTTTCCGATTACAAACTTTAGAGGGATAGCCAGACACCTATCCGGTGAATGGCCAAGCTCTGAAAATATATTTCGCTTGATGACAATCCTGTGTATACTATGTAAATATTTTTCTTTTGTTTGCTTTTCTTTTACTGTTTTGGTTTTGATTTTTCCCCATGTACTTATTATTTTTTATTTTTGGAAATACACATACCTACATTTTGAACTGTTCAAACAAAGAAAACAGAAAATTATTTCACTAAAATGACCGCTGAAAAATTGTATAAACATCAATTATATACTTCTGAAATTTACATCTGTGTTGAGAAAAGACTGTTGTTTGAAAGAAGTTAATTGATTTCGATCTGTGAATAAATCCCATCACAGTCATATATTATCTTCTTACGCTGTCCCTGTTCCTTAAGGAAATGACTCAGAAGATGTCTCCCTGCCTTAGAAGATTGGTTTTGTAAACAAACCATCTATGAATCTTAATGAAGGACAGTTTTAAAAAACTCTTTCAAGGTCTGTAAAAAAAATGTCAAAATAACATAATTTTCAGCGTCACCCCACTCAATTATATATCTTTAAAAAAGTAAATCATAAAAGAGCTGTGGGAAGTTCATGTAAACCCGTCAGGATGCTGAACAGGTCTGTTGGCAGCGGGTAAATGCATGCATGACGCCAAGACAACTTCATCGAGGTACTGAACAGGCCCGCTGGCAACGAAGCAATGTCAGGTATATGAAAATTTGCAAATATGGAATCTCTTGAACTTAAAATGTCCTTTATTCTGATACAGATATCAGATTGGGTTAAATGGAAACCCTGTCAAGGCTATGAATGCCTGCTGGCAGCAGTGGCCCTTTCAACAGTATTGGAGATTTTATCTTTAATATCGTGGCTCGCTTGTCTTAAGACTGTTATTAGTTTTCATCCTTTAATCACTACTGGAATATTTGATTACTGATGATGTTTAAACAATTTTTTGGTTATTTTTGAGTTAGAATTATTCTCATTATCATAATCTGAATCTATTCTTTTAGCAGAGATAACTGCTTCTACCAGTGTGTTGCCATTGTTGACAGCCATTTCACATTTTTATCCTATCCTTATAAGTTGCCTACACAAGTGTTTCCAAACCCTTGATTCTCATCGCAATCTTTTGAATAAAACAACACTATTATTTTGCGCATTTGCACACCTGCCTTTTGTTCTCGTTTTCAAGACTGCAAGCGTGAAAACTTTGATTTCGAAGTCATGTCAATGGCATTAAAATCGTCACTGGATTATTATGGTTACTCTTGTCTATGTGTTCATTGCATTTCCAATTCAAATATGGTCACACAGTTGGAAAGACACCAAAACCTTTACTCATTTGACATTTTTTTGTTGTTAATAGGATTTCATTTTTATGAGACCGTGATGATATTCTAATGATTATGATTGAGTCCTTGATTCAATGATGGTTTGATGTTCTATTGTTTTCGATCGAATTCAATGGGTTCATAACAACGCATTAACATGGTGATTAGACCCTTAATTCAATAGTTTCATTCAATGCATAAGTTTTATAGTCAAATCCTTATTCGAAACATTATTTTGATTTTAAAACAATGCAAACACTATGCTTGTGCAAATATTTGGGTCGACTTACCATAGATTTCATTAATTGTTGAATGGCATTGCTTTTAACACATTGCAATAGTGATCACCATATGCGTCGTCGATTGTACATTTGGATATGACTGTTTTGCATGGGCCTATTTCGTTCCACCACCCTTGCACACTTGGGCATTAATGTCTGCCTTCTATCCTGGGTTACCTCTGTTGGTTTTGGGGAAATCCCTGAGCTTTCGATCCTGTGTATACCCTATCCAAACCCTTGTCCCTTTACCCGACTCGCTGTGTGCCCTCACCTATGGCACCTGTGATGCACATAGAGCCTAATGGCAGCCAAACACTCCTGCTATTCGACAAAGCTCGTGAGGATTTGGAAAATAGTGGCTGGCTGGTTTTTGTCCAAAGATTTGAGGGTTTCAACCTTTCTGTAGCCCAACAGTTCTCCCTCACATTTGACGGATGCAAGGATAAGGTCAGAGACATACAACTCAATCTTAGTGAGGAATTCCTCAGCTCGGCTACAGGCTTACCAACTAGATCACAGAGGTATCTTAAGAATTCCAAAGTGGACGAGGTGTCGTGGACACTCCTATTCACATTGAGAAATATTGTTAGTTGTGATAGAGGTATGCCTGTCACTGCCCTCAAACCCAGGTGGCATGATATATTGGCAATTGTTAATCAGTTTGTGACTTGTGAAGGTCATTATGGTTTGGTATTTCTGTATCATCTTCGGTTATTGATGAATTTTATAGACTACCCTTTGAACATGCCCCACTATCTCCTACACAGTCTTTACAAAATGTCCAAATGATTTAAGTGTGAGATGATTGATAGCAGCCTTTTCCATCACTTCTTGTTCAAGATCATTATCGTTCATCATTTGAAGCTTAGTGGTGACTGTTGGAAAGCCTTCCTATCAAGGAATGGCTTTTCCACTCCCGAGTGTGTTCAGGTAGACAAGGTTGTGATTACTGAAACTCTGGTTGTGCCTACCATGCCATCTCCTACCCTTCTACCCCCTGTCAAACTCTTGAATTGCCCCAACTTTGACCTACCCGATACCATGGCCGACCCGTGTTCTAAAGACAATACTAGGGCCATCAAGAAGCCTACAAGGAAGAAAAGAAAAGGTGATACTGGTGTCAATAGTAAGGGAAAGAAAAATGCACGATGGATATCGAGATGCGCTCGGAACAAGCCCAAACAGAGCACTGACCAAAAGCCTATCGTCTTGAGTGAGGATTCAGACTCTGCGTTTGAACGTTTCCTAGCTGAGGAATACCCTTACTCTCATGGCCTCTGCTCTATGGAACCCTATGACTATGTTTCCAACTTACCTCTGTGCCTCAAGAACAATCCTAAATTCCCAGGAATTAAGCTTCACAGTGACACCCCTGATAACTTGAAAGAACCCTCGCCTATAATGCCAAATCCTGATCAATCACCGTGTACTCAATGCAATTCTTGGCTTGAACGTTACTACATGGATGTTCCCCTATTGCAATCTAAGATTAAATCATTGGAGGAACAGGTGACAGTGCTGTCAAAGGAGAACGACAGGCTACAAGCCAACGAGAAGAAGCAAAAGACTACGGGTTCAATTGTCTTTAGAAATGTCGAGGCAGCCACGACCTTTGTCAATACAAAGTTATCCTGATCGAATCATGTTCCTACTGCCCAGGTATGTATTTCAACATCAATTTTGTTTTACGAGTTGGTTTGAATTAGTATGACCGCTTGGGTTTGCTTTCGATTAGTCCTGTTTGTTTTAATAGATTCAGAAATGGTTTTGTTTACTTCGAATTTCCATGAATGATTTCGTTTTTATTTGAATTAGTATAAAAGATTTTGTTTTGGATTAGTATAAACTATTTTTTTTTGAAGATTTGTTTGCTAAAATCGAGTATAGCTATGTTCTGGATTGATACGATATTGTTGTTCTTGGATTGTGTCGGCTCTGAGTTAGCTCGATTCAGTTCTATTTGGTTTGATTTTGAAACGATTTTGTATTTTTTAATTAGCATAGTCTTTTATGTATGCGATGCATTAATATCAAAGATTTGTTTGATAAATACAATGTAATATATTGATTCGAAAAAACAACTCTGTTAGTTTTAGATTTAAAAATGATTTTGTTAAGTTCTGAGTCGACATAAAATATTTCATTTGTATTGAATGAATATGAAAGATTTGCTTCATAGGTTATAGTCTGTTTCATTTGAGATTGATTCAAAAATGATTTCATTGACCTTTCAAATTATCAAAAGGATTATGTCTGCTCTGAATTGGTAATAAAAAGTGTTTGACAGATTGTATATATCCCTATTACCATTCGGTTAATTAAACATGATTTCTGTCTGTTTCAAATTGGCATAAAGATTTGGTTACTTCTGGCATGAACGATTTTCTTTGTTTTCAATTAGTAATTAAAGATTTTTTTAATAGGTCAAATATATTTCCATTATCATTTGGATTGATTAAGAACGATTTTGTTTGCAAATAAGACCAGCTACAGAATCGTGAGATTCTGTAGCTAGTCTTAAAATCTAGATTTTTGTTACTTTACCAATAAAACATTATCTAAACTTGTTTATTCTTGTCCACCTACAGGTACCTACAAATTTCAATGGAAAATTGGACATGTTGTGGCAGTTTAGAATGTCTTTTATGATGTAGTTTTGTTTTAGGTTGTTATCTTTAGTCAGAAATAGAGACTTGGGAGATTATTCCTAGATTTTTTGTAAACTGCTTTTGATAATTCCCACAGGGATGTTTTACCTTGTAGCTTTTATATACTCATTTATTTTTTGTAAGGAACCCATCGATTGTTGGGAGAACAAGACTATGGATTTATGATGATACAAACTCGAATGGAAGTGGATCTTTTGTAACAGCTTTAGCTTTCAATTTATCATACTTTCGTTTAGGTTTTGTGCATTTTAATTTGTGATTAAGTCATTGACTACTTTAGATATCAAGACTTATTACAGGTTAATGCGTTTTGATTTAAATTCTATCCATGTCTTATGTATCTCATTTTTAATACAACAATTACTCTGTTTCGATTTAATGAATAAAGGTTTATCTTCTTCATTAAATGAATCATTTTGTACAAATCTTTGCATACGAGTTTATCTAATTGTGATGGTTTGTGAATTATAAGATTGTTGTCGTTTTATGTCTTGTTTGTTATGTCATTGATATTCAAAAGAGAACTGTTGCTTCCTGTTTACAAGAAGCTTGTGGAAAATCTGGTGCGGGTTTCCTCCCATCGAATAGCTGAGTCGGATACTTTGCACGAGACAAATTGGAAAGCGTTATTACAGGTTAGTTTATTAGTGTTATTTAAGCAGTTTAGATAGATTTATATAGTTCAGATTTTTAGTTAGGATTATTATTTTAATTGCTCAACTTAGATAGTTTTCATTTTATTTCTTTCTCATAAAATTATAAAAAAAAAAAAAAAAAAACAATCGTTTTGTTGTCATAGGACAGATTACAAATGATTTTTGTAGGTTTTCATTTAAAATATGTAATCTGTAAATATTGTACATTTGTGATTAATATTTAATTGTGTTGATAGTTGAACATTTGATTTCATAGAATTATTATTGTATAATATTAGACAGTAAACTGTTTATATATATTTCAGAATTGTTTATAGTTTGCTTTAGTTTTGTTTTCATTTAGGTTAGCTCCTTTAGTTTAGTGTTTTTTTTTTTTTTTTGTTTTTTTTTTTTTTTTTTTTTTTTTTTTTTTTTTTTAGGACTTAGATCAGCCAACGGAGCCGCTAAACCCATCGGGGTGGATCATCCCAAATGGCTTGGGTTATTTAGACAACCCCAGACTGGATCCACTCCTCCAGTTGACAAGCGTTCATTTTCGCCTGCCAACACTCCTTTTTTGAGAGGTTCCAAGTAGTGACACTTGGAGGAATTGCATAAAACACACTAAAGAACATTGTATATCAGTTTCAGATATTTATACATTACAAGTTCAATTTTATGATTACTTCAAGTTAGGGTTGTTGACTAATCCAAAACTAGGCATGTGAGACTAAAGAAAAGTTTGATGAAAATGCTAGTCGCTTGTTTTTAAAGTTAAGGAAGGTTTGCAGGAATGTGATCATATACACCGGGTCTATTATAGAGCTAAAAATCAGATTTGGATGATGAAATTGATGAGGGATTTTGGTTGTGGTACATGTTGAGTACACGGTTGAGACAAGTAGTTGATGAGTTGGTGCACATATATGACATGTATAGTTGATGACGTTGGTACATATTGATGAGTCATAGTTGATGAGTAGTTGACACATGATTGGTACATACTTTGTACATGGTTGGATGCACTTGTTTATGGTACAGGTTGATTACAGGTTGGTGTATGGTTGATGCACTTTTTAAGGTACAGGTTGATGCATGGTTCAGATTTATTGGTATAGGTTTACAACAGTATATCTCATAGTGATAGTGTGAAAATGGTTCCATCATTCTACTTCTACTTCAGGGTGGCAGGACGAGGCAAGGACAGGTGGTTGTAGCCACCTTCTAGTTGTAGCCGAAGAACATTGAGGGTTGTTGCCTCCTTTTGGTTGTACCCAGAGAATTGGGGAGTTGGAGCTTCCCTCAGGTTGTAGCCTGAGAAACTAGGGGGTTGGAGCCTCTGTCCAGTTGCAGGTGGAAAACAAAGGAATTTGGTGCTTCCAATGAATGTAATTCTTCAAGACATATAAGAAAAATCATTTCGTGGTTTTCTCCCAATTTGGGTTTCCACATAAAACACTGGTGTACTGTGTATGTGTTTGATTTTTTATTTCTTACTGCTCATTATTGGATAATAATTCTACATTGATATAACATTTGAAGAGAAAGGATTATAATTACGTTATTACTGATTCACCCCCCCTCTTAGTAATCCAACATCGATTATGTTTACCATATATGAAATGTTCACATAAATAAAAACACAGAGTGCAATTAGACATACCTTCAACCATACATTTACCGTGAAGTGTTCTAAGGCCCTTTTCTCCAATATGACCCAG
The DNA here is from genome assembly GCA_000966675.3 of Picea glauca. Lineage (NCBI taxonomy): Eukaryota > Viridiplantae > Streptophyta > Pinopsida > Pinales > Pinaceae > Picea > Picea glauca. Next base: position 121,920 of record JZKD02S1981832.1, on the reverse strand, counting down.
TCTTTGATGCCACAAGATGATCTTCTTTCTAGGGACAGTATTGGTCTTGTCTTCTTTATTTCTCTTCTCGAGGACAAAATAAATATTACTCCCATTATTATAAGTGCATCCCAACAACTTGTACAGAGTTCCACACTGAACTCCCCTCATCGACACCATTGCTCCTTGTACCATCTTGCAAGTTCCCTTTCCTAATAAAATATCCACTCCTGCATAATCCAAATTGCTTATAGATATTAGGCTCTTGGCTAGTTTTGGAATGTGCAGAACCCCGGGGAGAGTTCTAATCCTTCCATATTTTAGAAACAGCTTAACCCTTCCATGTCCCATGATTTTGGTCATTGATTCATCTCCTAGGAATACATCACCACCATCGTATTTTTCATATTCACAGAACCACTCCCTATGAGGAGTCATATGATATGATGCACATGATTCAATCAACCATACACCACGGTCTACATGTGTACCTGTATATTCCAGGTAAACATCACCTCCTTCTTCAGTGGAGGTGTTTGCCTCTGTGTAAGAGGTATTATCAGATCCCTTTGGTTTATCAACCTTCTTATACTTGCAATCTTTCTTATAATGCCCTGTTTTTACCACACTTCCAACATTTCCTCAAATATTTTCCTAGATACTTAGATCTACCTGTAGATTTAGATCTCCCCGCTGAAGACTTACCAAGATTCTTGTCTTGGGTACAACCTTCTACAAATAAAGAATATGTTCTCAAACTATCCATGCTTTTCTATCTCATCTCTTCAGATAACAAGGATGAAACTACATCCTCATACTTCATTGTAGATTGAGTGATACTGCCAATTTTTACAACCAGATTAAATTAAGAGTCTAGAAAAGAACATAACAAAGTAATACACTTATCTTCTCATGCAATCATAATATTAACAGAGACAATTTGACTTACCAGAGTATTAAATGCATTTAGATGTTTTGTCATAGAATCTCCATTTCCATCCTAATATGATACAACTTCTTTTGAAGAAACAAAATGTTTACCAGGGACTTTGATTGATACAAATTCCCTAACTTATCCCATAGTTCCTTGGATGTAAATTCTCCTGAGACATTCAACAACATCGAATCTTCAAGGTAGAGTCAAATAATACTCCTTTCTCTTCTATCTAACTTCTCCCAATCTTCCTTCGACATACCAGTAGGTTGTGTACTAGTAGTTTGTGTAATAGTAGGTTGTGTACAAGTAGACTGTGTTCTAGTAGACTGGATACCAGTAGGATGTGTACCAGGATCCACAATGATCGATTGTTATTTGACTACAAGAAGGTCCTCCATATTGAGCTTCCATAGCTCAAAGTTTTTACCATTGAACTTCTCTATCTTGATTATATAAGAGCTTTCCATTCCTCTTTCTACACTCAAATCACCATTGCAAAATCTCCCACTAAACCCAGGTTTATCATAGACCCAAGATAAACTTGATCTATCAAGACCAATCCAAACTCTCAGCAACAAAGGCATCCCCCTAAAGCCAAAAATGAGATATGATACCACATGTAAGTTTTAAAACTATGAATTAAATCAATCCATACTGATTCTTAATCAAAACAAAAATTAATCAATGGCTCATACACATAGTACACAAAGATTTACGCTAGAAACCCTTAACCAAGAAAAACCAGCCTTCCTTGGTGCCACACCTTTCAACTCTTCATTGTATTAATTCCACCATTAATCCAAAATGTATACAATATTTTAGGTATTTCGTAGCTAACAAAACCTTAATCCCTTAATCCAGGGTTAATTTAGAAAACCACTAAAAATAGCAAAATCCGCTAAAATAGAAAAAACTACCCAGACGAAGGAAGTTGGGATCGTCAGACACAGTTGTTGAATCTGAAGCACCCACACACACACATGAAAATAATATAACACATACCCAACATATATTAATCATATTGTTGAAGGTGTACTTAGTTGGCGAAGTATCAGTTCGTGCGCGTCAGATTTGGAAGAATCCTTGGAACATTGGAAACATAGGTTACAGAGGTATCTACAAGGAGATGTGCACATATTACCCACTCATTGCATTGGATCAAAGATGAAGAACGTGATCCCTTGAAGTACGATCGAATAATAGATGTGGATCTTTTTGTAAGAGAATTTGAGTTGCAGATACTAGAACAATGAATATTGCTAGCTTTAGATATTGCACTAGAAGTAACTCCTGTGATATGGTGGGCTACGCATAAGGATAGAAAAGATAATCGGAAGCAACACAGAAGACTGTTACATGTCAGGTTCGGAACAAAAACTGAATATTCCATGTAGAAGTATACTAGGTTGAGTTTTCTTATAGAATAGCTTACACAGTGCACTACAACATGGAGCTTGATACCTAAGCAGGAATGAACACACGTGTTTGTACACATCTTGCATATGATCCCGAAGAATTGGTACTTAGAACTATAAGTTCGTAGAGTAACAACAAATTGGGAATACTTGACTCGCAACTTTAAGGTAACTTTCAAGTTTGAAGATGATACCCCTTTGATAGACACAACTCTGCAAATTATCAAGACCAAGATATTTACACCAGAAGATTTGAAGATACAATCAACCTTATGTAGTGCGCCCAGATATTCTACGATTTTTCAAGAGTTTTTGGAATGTTATAATATTGTTGGAGAGGACCAGGAATACGAAGACCCAAGAAATTTAAAAATATCGGAAACTAAAGGAGAGCACACAATAGAGGGTCCCGAACTTGAGTTTGTCGAGTATGGAAATGTTGGTTGTGGAGCCTAATTATCTTCTTGATTTAGAGGTTTGTTTCAGTCTTACTTGGAACCCATTCCCTAACAAGGGGTGTGGGGGGGTGTGGGGGGGATTTCTCCCCCACAAGTTCCTCCAGGGGGTTCCAGGGGGGGAAGCGATCGTTCATTATAAGGTTGCAGATATAACAGTAGAAGATATTTTAGTGCCTTTTTCCCTAGAAGGAAACCCTCTTTTATGAGGGAATTGTATTGTGGTGGTGTCTGGGTGTGATTATTGTATTCTAAGAGAGAATCATGTGAGAGAAATAACAAGAAGTTACAGTGGGTGTGTTGTAGGTTGTATCCCTTCATTTTGATAGATAATAAAAGGAAGGACCTGGAAATTTCTCTACTGGACGTAGCCCACACTGGGTGAATCCACACTGGGTGAACCACATATATCTGTGTTTCTATTGTATTATGTATCTTCTTTGTTTTATTTATGAATTTTTTTTATTTGATTGCTCTACGATCCTACTTTTCTAACAACTGGTATCATAGCGAAAGGTAACTCGTAGGAAAAGAAGGTTCCTAGTTCAAGTGGGAGCAATGGTGGAAGTTGGAAAGTTTAGGATCGAAAAATTTAATGGCCAAAACTATCAATTATGGAAGATGCAGATGGAAGATTATTTATATCAGAAGGATCTATTGCTACCATTGGGTGGAATAGAAAATAATTTGACGGTCATGAAGGAAAAAGAATGGGATGTTCTTGACAGAAAGGCACTAGGAACAATATGGTTGAGCCTGGCAGCATCAGTGGATTTCAATATTTCAAAAGAAAAGAAAACGAAGGAGTTGGTGGACACATTGGCTAAACTGTATGAAAAAACCTCAGCATCCAATAAGGTATTTCTAATGGAGATATTATTTAATATGAAGATGTCATAAAGTGGGTTTCTTCCAGATCATTTAAATGAAGTTAATACGGTTACTAATTAGCTAATTTTTGTAAAAGTGGACTTTGATGATGAGGTCAGGGCTCTTCTAAAATTTTTCTCATTGCTAGAATGTTGGAATGGTTTGGTCATGGCTGTAAGTAACTATGTCTCTGGTTCAAACACTCTAAAATTTGATGATGTTGCTGGTGTTATCCTTAGCGAGGAAATGCAATGAAAAATAATAGGTGAGACATCAATTAATGCATTAAACATGGAGAACATGTGAAGACAAAAGGATAGAGGAAAGGGCTCAGAGAACCGTGGGAATTATAGGAAGGGAAGATCCAAATCCAAACTGGGAAAGATAGAGTGTTGGAATTATGGGAATAAAGGACATCTGAAGAAACACTGCGGAGCTCCAAAGAAACAAAGAGGTGGACAACAAGAGAAAAATCAAGAAGCAAATGTAACATCTGATGTGTTACAAGATGCTTTGATTCTTTCTGTAGATAATGTTTATGAGTCTTGGGTAGTATATTTAGGGGATTCATTTCATGCCACACCCCATAGGAAACATTTTCTAGATTATGTTCAAGTTGATTTTGGACAGGTTCATTTGGGTGATGATGCACCATGCAAAATTTTTGGAATGGGAAAGGTACAAATAAAGAAAAAGAATGGAAACCAATGGTTTTTGAAAGAGGTAAGACATGTTCCATATCTAAGGAAAAGTGTAATTTCAACTGGGTAGTTGGAAAGTGAAGGTTGTATATCTATATTTACATATAAGGTGTGGAAGGTCACCAAAGGATAACTGATGATAGAAAACAAAGAGAAAGTAGGTACATTATATTTATGTACTGGTAATATTGTTTCTTATATCTCTTTAGCTTCTATAGGAATGGATACAACACTATGGCATCATAGCCTTGGACACATAAGTGAGAAGGGAATGTAGATGCTTCACAAAATAAATGTTTTTCTAGATCTTAAACAAATTGATTTGGATTTTTGTCAGCATTGTGTTTATGGAAAACAAAAGAGAGTCAAATTTCTCAGAGTTAGAAAAGAAAAGAAGAGTGAAAGGTTAAAGTTTGTGCATACAGATGTATGGGGACCAAATCAAGTATCATCTCTTGGTGGATCTCGTTATTATGTTACTTTTATTGATGATGCAACTAGAAAAACTTGGGTTTATTACATTCGACAAAATTATGATGTTTTTAATACTTTTAAGAAATGAAAAGATTTGGTTTAGAATGAGATAGGTGATCCAGGTGGATATTGGTGGCCAGCTGCCTATTCCACTTGGACCCACACCATTGTTTCTTTCAGTTTTTTAGTTTCCTTAACTATAGCAAAGTTTACTATTTTTAGCAGTTTTTCGGGTCCTGAACTTCTAGAGCCGTTTTGAGGCCCTAAACGACATTTTTTGGCATCAAATGCTCCAGCGAATATGAGTTTGTTTCAAACTTGAAATTTGTTCTCAGTAGTGTATTCCTCGGATAGATATTTCTAACAATGTATCATGTGCGTCAACCGGAGATAGTATTCCAAAGTTACAACCCTGAGAAATTCATGTACCAATTTACCCCGACGAGGCTCATATTCTGGCGTTTCATCTCCTAGGGTTAGGTTTTTGGATGTTTAGGGTTTTCTGTTGTTTCTAAATAATATATAGGCCTTCGAGCCTCATTATAACATAGATTTTAGAGGCCAATAGCTACCACATCTCTTCTCAGAGATAAGCTACCAGTGCCCTAGCTATTTTATTTCCATTCTGTCTGTAAGCATATTTCAGTCATTTGTTGTTAATGAAATGAAGTTTTATTTCTGATGTATCTCTGCGTTTATGTGTATTTATGTATTTCATTGTGTTCCTGCATAAATCTGGATCAGTGGTATCAAAGCAGTCTGCTCTTTCTCGATCCTTCTTTTCATGTCCCCAACGAGGTCAGGGTATAAGGAGTTATGGCTCAATCTGGTTGAACCGTTGCCAGATCAGCCTCATAAACCCCGACAGTCACCGATGGGGGAAGAAAAGAAATATGAGGGAGCAAGAGATCCTATCAAATTATTGCTCGATGAGGGCCTCGAGAAACAAAGGAATGCGATGATGGAAAAAATTTCTCATCTCCTTCAACGACTGCCCACTGGCAGTGCATCTACATCCAACAGCCACTCTGGAGGTGCCACTCCTTTTAAGGTACAAGTAAAATTTGGCATTCCTATATTTGAGGGACAAATAGATGCAGATGTCATAGATAGATAGTTGAATCTATTAGAAGGATATTTCTCAGTTCATGACTTTTCCGATCAAGAAAGGATTATTTTTTCACTTCTTAAAGATGCCCCCCATGTCAAGGACTAGTGGGAAATCTACTGGGAGAAACAGAGCAAGGGGGAACCCTCTCTTTTCTCAATCACACCCACTTGGAATTATTTCTGAGATGCCATCAAGGAACAATATTATCCCATGGGGAGCTATGAGGACAAATACATAAAATGGACTACACTACGGCAGCAAAGGGACCAAGATGTGCATGAGTTGATGAATCTGTTTCATACCCTACGCACAAAGTTGGGTATCAAATATTCGGAGAAACATTTGGTGTTAAAGTACCACATTTTTTTGCATAGATACATTTAGGAGGAAATGGAGTTCCTCAACATCTCCTCTCTTGGTGCGACATACCGATATGTTGCCAAGATTTAGCAGAAGTTCAAATAGAAGAAGCGAGACTTTGGGTGTGTGAATCAGAAGCAAGGGAAAGGTACCCCCAAGCCGTCGAACAAAGGACCAAGCCAAGGTAGGGTGTCCCAAGACAACCTGCCAAATCCGTAAGCAAAGAACAACACCACGAAGCCAAAAAAGTGTTGGAGAAATTTCTATTTTCGACACACTAGTTCAATGGGACTTAACTGACTAGTTCTATTTTAGACTTTCTATTTTTACCATCACTATTATGCATGCATGCATTCCTAAGGAAAGATAATTGCTTGATTGATTTTCTTAATTATGGATTGCTTTTCCCTATATATGAGTGTATTCCACTCATTCATTGTATCATATTGATCATGATCTATGTATCAATCATCATCTCATTGGAGTAGTATGAATATATTTTTTCATTCTTCTATATTGAATCTCTCTTCCTTTCTTGATAAGATTTGTTTGTACTTGCTTTATCTAGATCTCCTATGCAGGTTTCCATGAAACACTGACATGGTATCAGAGCTATGCTGCTTGGAGCAAGCCAGACAAGCCAAAGAATAAGGAAAATCAGGTTTCGGCGAGCTAAATCCGTGGTCATATCTTTCAGCAGTTATTCCTCCAAAAATATTACTTTTTTTATGAAGCGACCTACTTGAAAAGTAAATCGACCCATTTTGGAAGTGGGTTTTCAATTGTTTGGTGATATTCTTCACTGTTTTCTTAGAAAGTAAGCTGCAAGATAGCATTCTGAAACTGATATGAATCAGTGGTCGTACCTTTCTACAGTGATTGCTCCCAAAAATAATAAGTTTTTGAGGGAACGACCAATGTAAGAAGTAAACCGGCCCATTTTGGAAGTGGGTTTTCAACCATTTAGCGAGATTATTCACCGTTTTCTTAGAAAGTAAGTTGCAAGATCATCTCCTGAAACTGATACGAATTTTCACTTAAAGTGCCCTTTCTATCGTGATTTCTTAATTTTTCACTTCTAGATTGAGAGTAAATTTTTAGGGGTTCTTAGAAACAGTGGGAGATATGGATAGGACAACTTTTATACATTCAAACTTGGTGGTAATCATCACACCATACAATTATGTTGATTGGAATCCCAAGGAAGAATTTCAACTCAAAAGGAAAGGATTGTATATATTGACGATGGCGAAAGAAACATAACCGACATCAGCGATTGAGAAGATGAGATGGGCAAACCGTAAGGATGCGGCCACAAGACTACTTCTTGAGTTAATCTCCACTGATTTATGGTTTCATGTTGTTGCATGAAAGACTCCAAAAGAGATTTGGACCACCTTGGAAGGACTCTTTGGAAAGCAGGATGAGATGTGAGGTCATATGATTGAGGTAGAGTTGAATACCTTAGACCCTAAATTTTTTGATAATACACAAGCTTTTTTTACTAAATTTAAATCTTTGTTATTGAGCTTGGGTGAATGTGGTATTGAGAAGTCTACACAAGAGAAACAACTTATTCTAACAATCTTGGTCAAGCTAGGACTGGAATTGTTGTATATGTCTCCAATTTCCATTCTGGCAAATGTCTTTTTGGAGCAAATTGGAAAATGCCTACGTTGGCTCAGTTCATTGAATCTCTTACACAAGAGAAGACAAAACTCATACATATGGGCCTCATGAAATATCCCAAAGCACATGCACTCACCATGCACGATGGCAAAGGGTCATCCAAATAGAATGGGAATGAGGGATATTCCTAACCCTTTAATGATTCTTTAGGTTCCAAAGACTCTTCAGATTCCAAGAAGAAGAAGAAGGGAAAGTAGTGCACTTACTGCAATAAACTGAATCATAAAGAATCTACATGCATGAAGAAATAGATTGATCTTATGGCACAAGCACTTCAGCAGAACAAACTTGGAGACTTCAATCCTAAAGGAGCCAAGAAGAAGAAGGAAGAAGTCCATGCGCCTAAGAAAGGTAATCATCATGCTTTGGTTGTAATCAATTCCTCATCTGATTCATGGATTATAGATTCTGGTGCATCCCATCATATGGCAGCAAAAGAGGAAGCTTTCTCTTGATTGAGTCCATGCTCAAGACCCCCTATTCTCATGGGGGATGATACTCTAGTAGCAGTAGCAGGAGAAGGGAGAGTGGAACTCCACAATGGCAATTTTGAGAATGTTTTACATGTTCCAAATCTATCTATGAATCTTCTCTCGATTTATTAGATCACTTATAAAGGCAAAAAGGTTGAATTTACATCAGATTCAGTTTCAGTAATTGACATGCATGACAATTCCATCACTGCAATTGGTGAGGTGGATCACAAATCAAGGTTGTATAAATTCACTAAGTTTTTTGACGATGACTTCTCTATTCTACTTACACATAAGGAGAGTACTTTGCGTGCACATCCAATGCAACATGCATATACTTTTGTTTTTCCATCAGTTTCAGACATCAGGGATGATTCCATACACTCTGATTCTATACACGGAAATAAGTAGGTAGTACAGCCAGATAAGAAGCCAACGTCGAAGCTTCAACAGATGCCCAAGAAGTCATAGACCACACTTTAGACAGTAGGCAACCTTGTAGGGAATCTATTGGATTCAAGGATGACTTAATCTCAGCATGAGGAGCCTTCTCATGTACTTTTATCTTCAGAAACTGCAATGCTCATGCATTGCTATATGGTTCAATCTACTGGTCCACATAACTACAATAGGGTTGTGGGAAATCCATTATCGAAAGCAACCATGCAGAAGGAGTATGACTCACTACTACAGAACTAGACTTGGAATCTAGTTCCACATCCACCAGAAAGGAATATCTTTAGGTGCATATGGGTCCACAGGATCAAGAAGTACAAGGCCCGATAGGTTGCGAAAGGACTTCATTAGATCCATAAAGATTTCTACATTTTCACGAAGACTTTCAATGAGCAGAAGTTTTAGACTTTGCGAGATCGTCTTGCAGTGAAGAACACAGTTGTCTAGCAGCTGTTATTTTATTCTTTTGATACATTATCTTTTGAGGGGGGGGTTGTTCCCACGTGGTTTCCCCTCTTTCCTCACTTTTATTCAGTGTTCATTGGTTGCATTGTACATGAGTACCTAAAATGGACTAGTAGTCGTGATTCATTTTTTTACTCCATAGTGTAAGGCCTGTCCAAATAAAGCCTTATAAAACATAAATTTAAATATATAAATGTTATCATAATTTCTTTTCTGTTCACTAATCAACATAATAACAATTCATTGTTCAGCAGAATTTAAAAATGAGCAACATGATAATTGAATAATATGTTCAGCATAATAAAAATGAACAACATAAAAATAATGAACACAGTATAATAATGATAATAAATACCTCAAATGGATGTTGTTCTGAAGCTCTTCCCAAGCTGAAGCTTTTCCCAAAAATGATTAACCTCCCAGCCAGCTAGGAATAGCCTATCTGGCTCCCTAGCCCCATGATTCCTTATGGTTTCATAGCCCCTGGTCCCAAAATTCCCAGCAATAGGTGCCCTCTATGAAATTCCTCATGTCTGTAAGCACAAAAGAACTGTAGAACAGATACACAGTCCCAACTGCCTCCTCCCTTCTCCTTTCCCCCTCCAATGTTTCTCCCCTTCCTCTAATATGAAAATATTACTCAAACCAATAACGATCCCCTTCCCAAGTGCTCTCCCTTGCCTTATCTTCATTTCCCCTCATTATCCACTACCTTCTCCCCCCATTAAACCTCAACCACCTTATCCCCCCCCTCCATAAATGGGTGCATCTATCAACACAAATATATTATTAACTAAGTCTTCATAATTTAAA
>JZKD02S1981832.1:76629-97982 GCA_000966675.3 Picea glauca | reverse complement strand
CTAACCCCAATTTTACTCCTGCGATTTCTAATTCTAGCACACGGGATTTTTTTTTTATATTCTTGCTTCGCTCTGCCCGTGGTCTCTCTCTCATGGCTTCTCCTTTGTTGGGCTCTTGATTTAGGGTTTCGACCTCTGAGATGTTGGATACGGAGTGCTAGTGTAATGAATAGTCTCTCTATTTGATGGCCTTGGCACTAGGATGCATGTTGTTACAGCTTGGTGTAAACATTGGGATTTTTTATGGTTAATGTGTGGATATGTGTGTTGCACTGACTTTATGCTGTGGATGCAGGTGCATATTGTAGTAATGGCCAACTTCTTCGTTGAGCATCATCTGTAAGGCTCTGCACGTGTCTCAGCCTAGCCCACTACGGACGCCAAATGTTCTCCAAAGCTAAGACATGCTCTCTCAAGCATGCGATTTCTACTAAATTTGTCATGGGGACTTTCCTCAACCATTAATCTTAGAGTGACCATAATGGAACTCCCCTTGTGAACTCCTCCTTCATGGTTCAACACACTAGTATTTGGTTGGTAGCAACACTTGGGCACGTTGGTGAGGGGACTATGTCCAAAGCTTGGCCGCTCTATCAGTCACTAGACTTGTTGTGAAAAATGAATGCCCCTTGTGGGCTCATCCTCATGGTTCAACGCGCTGGTATTTGGTTGGTAGCAACACTTGGGTGCAATGGTGAGGGGACTCTCCTGAAGGTGCTTGGGCTTGGCCATAAGGTAAGGAATACAGTGGCGTGTTGGTGATAGGGTTCTCTCCAAAGTGCTTGGCTTGGCCATAAGGTAAACAGGTTTCCTTCTCATGGCTCCTACATTTTAATTCATTTATAATTTTTCCCATTTCTTCCTCTGTAGCCACTGTATGTGAGTTTTTTTTTTTTTTTTTAGTTAGTTTTTTTTTGTTTTGCAAGTTCATGGGGCAACACCCTTGAGGGAACGACCATGGTTGCTAGGTCAACCTGCCCCTTTTCGGTCCCTCTGCTTCAATGCCCTGACTCGTATCATCATCTCATGGAATAACTTAACTTGGTGGAGGGCGAGGATTTGAAGGTGTCTTACAGTTTCATGTATTGTTCTGAAAGAGAAAGGTTTGAATCCCATCCATGACGGTATTGTTGCCAGTTTTATTTTGAATTTTTAGGTTTGTTTATGTGCGAGGGGAGAAAGGAAAGGGTTTGTTGCATGGTCTCATTCCTTTTTTGGGGGGTTACAGATTAATGTGCCCTCTCTCGTCATCTCATAACCAACCCTCTGGTGGGATCACAACCATGGCCATCAAGGTTGGCGCCTAGGGTTTACAAAGTTTTCGTATATATACATACATTAAAAAAAAATACATTAATAATTATATATACATTTTTTTTTATACATTTAAAGTGGTTTCTATTTTCGAGTGTTGAAAATGCATTTCACACAATAATGATAGGAAACTTTTAATTTGGTAGATATCTAATGCTTCTTTTATGATGTCTTTCTTTGTCCTTTGTAGGTGAAGGTTCTTACAAGTAAACATGTGGTTTGATGGTTGAAACCAGAGATGGGAGGATGGAACAGAACTCCAAGACTCCTTCTTGCTACATCTTAATATATTTCATAATTCTTATTACTGTTTTCAGGGTTATTCAAGGGTTTATTAGTGGAAATTTCAATGTTTTCTGGGTTGTTTCAAGTTTATTTCTAGGGCTTCTCATTTATAATTTTAGGGTTTTCTAGGTTGATGTAAGGGGTTTTAATAAGGGTTGTAGGTTATGAGTTGTTTGAGGGAACGAATTACATAACCTTCAATCATGTGAGTGGTTAAGCCTAGGTTTCAGTTTCAAAATTGGGCTCTGATACCATGTGTAAGGCCTGTCCAAACAAATCCTTATAAAACATAAATTTAAATATAGAAATGTTATCATAATTTATTTTCTATTCACTCATCAGCATAATAACAATTCAATGTTCAGCAGAATTTAAAAATGAGCAACATGATATTTGAATAACATGTTCAGCATAATAAAAATGAACAACATAATAATAATGAACACAGCATAATAATGATAATAAATACCTCAAATTGATGTTGTTTTGAAGCTCTACCCAAAACTGATTAACCTCCCAACTAGCAAGGAACAACCTATCCATCTCCCTAGCCCTAGGATTCCTTACGGTTTCCTATCCCCCGAGCCCAAAATTCCCAGTAACAGGTTCCCGCTGTGAAAGTCCTCAAGTTTGTAAGCACAAAATAGTTGCAGAACAGATACACAATCCCAACTGCCTCCTCCCTTCTCCTTTCCCCCTCCATTTTTTCTCGCCTTCCTCTAATATGAAAATATTACTCAAACCAAAAAAATCCCCTTCCTGAGTGCTCTCCCTTGCCTTATCTTCCTTTCCCCTCATTATCCTCCACCTTATGCCCTCATTAAACCTCAACCACCTTATCGCCCATTAAACCTCAACCACCTTATCCCCCCCTCCATAAATGGGTCCATCTATCAATACAATTATATTATTAACTAAGTATTCATAATTTAAAAAAAAAAGAAATAAAATCTATTTTAATAGTTTATTAAACTAATCTTTATTAATCTAATACTTATTAAACTAATATTTATTAAAGGATTAATTAAGGTTGTTACACATAGTGATGTACAGGGGGGTTATTGGAGAAATTTATATTTTCGACACACTAGTTCAGTGGGAGTTAACTGACTAGTTCTATTTTAGACTTTCTATTTTTACCATCACTATTATGCATCCATGCATTCCTAAGGAAAGATAACTGCATGATTGATTTTCTTAATTATGGAATTATTTTCCCTATATATGAGTGTATTCCAATCATTCATTGTATCATATTGATCATGATCTATCAATCATCACCTCATTGGAGTAGTGTGAATATATTTTCTCATTCTTCCATATTGAATCTCTCTTCCTTTCTTGATAAGCTTTGTTTGTACTTGCTTTAGCTATATATCCTATGTAGGTTTCCATGAAACACTGACAAAAAGGACATGGATAAGTGCTGTGAGTTCCATAAGATCTCCACTCACAACACAAGTGAGTTTCGGGCCAAGCAGTCACTCGTATCTGAGTTGAAGGCTTCTGAATCAAATGCAGGCTCCAACTCGGAATCAGAACCTGACAAGGGGAATGATAGGGGGAAGAAAATTATTGATGTGGAGCCCAATGCCACCATTGCCACCACAAAGATCCAAAAGAATGAACCAAAATATCTAGAGGAGGCAGAGCGCCTCTTTCATTCCCATATGTGGGTAAAGGTTTCCCCATTGTAGTTCATTGTCAACAGTGGGAGCCAGAAGAACCTCATCTCAGTAGAGGTCGTGAAATGGTTGTGCTTTCTGACCACAGCACACCCAACACCATACACCATTAGGTGGTTGCACCAAGGATGAGACCTCTGCGTGCCTCTACACTGCTAGGTCAAGAACCCCATCGATCTGACCCCAGGTGCATTGCTGCCCAATGGACCAATCTATCGACGCTATGTTCTAGAGAATGATGAAATCAAGAGGCAGGTTTAGGAGTTGTTACAGAAACGTCACATCTGGTGGAGTTCATCGACCTGTGGGAGCCTGATAATGCTGGTGCAGACGAAGGATGGGACTTGGAGACTCTACATTGACTATCGAGCATTGAACAAGATCATTGTCTGGAATAGGTACTCGATCCCATGGATTGATGACCTTCTGGACCAACTCAAGGGGGTGAAATATTTCAGCAAGATCAAATTGAATTTTGGGTATCACCAGGTACCAATCGAACCCTCTGATGTGTGGAAGACTGCCTTCAAATCCAAGGAGGGCCTTTTCGAATGGTTGGTCATGTCTTTCAGGTTGACGAATGACCCTGCAACCTTCATGAGGATAATGGACGAAATCTTGTGACCTTTCACCAACTCATTTGTAGTGGTGTACTTGGATGACATTCTGATCTTCATCTAGACTTAGGAAGACCACCTCCACCACATCCGACAAGTCCTACAAAAACTATGCCAACACAAGTTGTCTGCCAATTTGGAGAAGTGCACTTTTCGCATGACCTAATTTCAGTATCTGGGATAAATTATTGATGAGTGGGAGGTGCATGTGGATCCAGCCAAGATCCAAGTCATTCGGGATTGTCCAGCCCCAACCACCCTAACATATCTCCACATCTTTTTGGGTCTTGCCAATTTCTACCGCAAGTTCGTGTTGGGATTCTCTCATATCACTTAGCTCTTGAGTCAAGTCACCAAGGGATGAGCAAAATAAAAATTCTTTTGGTTTGAATCTCAACAGAAGGAATTCAAAGAGCTGAAGCATCGCCTCTACTCTGCACTAGTGCTCACATTACCAAACTTGCAACAACCATTTGAGATCGATACAGATGCCTCTTACTATTCTATTGGGCTGGTCCTTACTCAATAGGGGCATCCAGTGGAATATCACAGTGAGACACTTTCTGACATAGTCCAGAAGTATCCCACTTATGACAAAGAGATGTATTCCATTGTGAAGAATTGTTGATAATGGAAGCATTACATTTTTGGAAAGGAAATAGTCATCCACACATACCACTGACCCTTGCAATTCATACAGACACAAGGGAAGTTGCATAACGATTGCCATCAGAAGTGGTCCACATACCTGCAACAGTTTCATTTCAACATTAAGTACAAGAAAGGAAGCACCAATAATGTTACAAACTACCTCAGTCGACCACCTATCATGGTGCTAACCACAGTGCTCAACTCTTGTGGGCATGCGACTTCTAATTGGCAGCTTCTCTACAAAAGTGATCCAGAATTCAGCCACACGTACAATATGCTCTTGGAGGGTAAGCAAGTTCTTAATTTTCACCTCTAGGATGCCTTGCTATGTCACCTGGGGCACCTTTGTGTTCCTTCAAGAGAGCATGCTAAGATTATTTGGGATGCGCACTACAGTTGGGTCATTGGGCATTTCAAGATCGAGAAAACCATGGCAGTACTACAAAAGTATTTCTATTGGTCGAACCTTCGACAGGATGTCGGGAAGTACATCAAGTCCTGCACTTCTTGTGCCATTTCCAAATCGACCATCAAGAAGAAAGGCCTCTATACTCCGCTACCTACCCCTAGTCCACCTTGGGAATCCATGTCCATGGATTACATGTCAGTCCTTCCTTCTACTAAGCATGGAAATGACTATGTTTTTGTGGTCGTCAACAGAATCTTGAAGATGTCCATTATGATGGCATGCAAGAAGAATATCACAGCAGAAGCCACTGCTAAACTCTTCTTTGAATGGGTGTGGGTACACTTTGGGATCCCACAATCTATCATCTCATATCAGGACAACAAGTTCCTCAGTACATTTTGGTCCAGCCTCTAGTCGATGTTGGACACCAAGCTCACCAAGTCCAGAGCTTTCCATCCGCAAATTGATGGCCAGACAAAGGTCGTCAAACGGATGATCGTACACATTTTTTGCATGTACAACTCAAAGAATCCACACACATGGGATGAGAGCCTCCCTTATGTATAACATAGCTACAACTGGGCACTCCATAGCTCAACCAGCCACAGCCCCTTTCAGGTGGCCTTAGGATTCCAGCCACTATGTCCCATTGACATAGCCATACCATTTGCGGCTACTTAGACAGATTCAACCCATGTCCAGTCTTAGGCTGACAATGAAAACAACTTCATTGAGAGCATTCAGCACATCCTCCAATAGGTTCATGACATATTAGACAGAGCCAATGCTAAGTACAATCAATGACATGATCAACATCGGGTGCCACACAAATTCCAGGTGGGTGACAAAGTGTGGCTACATTTGCAAAAGGAGCGCCTTGCTGGACCCTACTGAAAGATTTGTCCGCTCAGATATGGTCCATACACCATCACCAAGGCTATAGGACAATTCCTTTGAGCTCAGTATTCCTCCATTCCTTGGTCTTCACCCAATGTTCAATGTGGACCACCTTCAGCCCTACTTTCCACCTCTATTGGACACATCTGACATGGTAGAACAACTCAAACCAACAGATTTAAACCCAGATTGCATGGAACAAGCCACAACTGATCAAATTATGGACACACAAATCAAGAACACCCACTAGTAGAGGATCTAGCTATATCAAGTTGTCAAAGCAGGCCAACTCCTTCACCAAGGAAAGTGGCTCACCAAGGACCAAGTTTAGCAAAAGTTTCCTCATCTCATGGAGGAACTCAATGTAATGGGGACCATTTCTTCCTAAGGGGGGAGGAATGATCTAGATGGGTATTGGTGTCCACCCGCCTATTCCAGTTGGACCCACACCATTGTTTCTTTCAGTTTTTCAGTTTCCTTAATCGTAGCACAATTTACTATTTTTAGCAATTTTTCGGGTCCTAAACTTCCGGATCAGTTTTGAGGCCCTAAACAACGTTTTTGGAATCAAATGCTCTGGCTAGTATGAATCTGTTTCAGACTCGATAATATTTGTCAACAGTGTATTCCTCAGATATATTTTTCTAACGATTTATCATGTGCATCAAACGAATATAGTATGCCAAAGTTACGACCCTGAGAAATTGATGTACCAATTTACCCCAATGGGGCCCATATTCTAGCGTTTCATATCCAAGGGTTAGGTTTTTCGATGTTTAGGGTTTTCCATTGTTTCTAAATAATATATAGGCCTTCGAGCCTCGTTGTAACACTGATTTCAGAGGCTAGTAGCCGCCACATATCTTCTCAGAGATAAGCTACCAGCACCCTAGCTATTTTATTTTCATTCTGTCTGTAAGAATATTTCAGTCATTTGTTGTTAATGAAATGAATTTTTATGAAGATGGAGGGAAAAAGTGGTACAAGGATAGACTTGTTGTAAAGGGGTTTGCACAAAATAAATGTGTTGAGGAAAAGATATGAAATGATCTTATTCAATCATTTTCAGACATTACTTGGCTAAAGAAAAGTAGACAGGAATATCACCCTATGTTTATAGCCAAAAAAAATAACATCATAACTTATAAGTATTAATTACGAGTGCTTAGGCTAGTCTTTTATCAACAAACAACTTGCTGGAAATTTACTTTTTATGTAATTTTCTGAATATAACAGTTGTTGAAATAAATGTAAGAACATAAGTAAATACGCCAAGATGGTAATCAATACAGATGAGACATAAAGAAATCCTTTATTTCATTCCAACTCACCAAAGAGTCATTTTCTTTACAAAACCCCATACAGAAATCTTGGACCAAAGTAAAACTTAGACATCCCTGATGGATAATACAAAAGGACCTCTGACAGAAAACCAAAATTGAACTCTAAAAGCTGGATCAGCTTGCTACAGATTGTTGCCCACTCAACTCTTCACAATAGCCTATATCATTCATGAAAACTAATTCACAAATAGACAAGTATACGCAGACTATCAAAGATAGATCAACACCTTTGAAAAACAAGTGTCTAGATGATTTGATTTAGCCCTGAATATTGTTGTCTACAATAATACTCTTCTATCATAAAAGAGAATTAGGCTTGTGATGAATATATGAATGAATGAAAACTGAATTATCTCAACATAACTCAAGGAGAAAACCTTAGTATGCTTCTACTTCTATCCTCCTACGTTCCTCTATTTCCTTTTTCTTTTGAACAAATTAGAATTGGTTGAAGTAGTTGAACCAACTCATTAGTTAAGTTAATTAAAATACTCAACTAAATTTAGTTAGGGGAAAGAGTAATAATTATAATAAGGGTCATAAATAAATAATAACTAGTAGGTGGGACCCCTTGTGACTCCCATTAGCTTATGATAATCATAGCATAACTTTAAGAAAATCACACCTCCTTGTGACTCCCATCCATACATTCACATTCATTAATTTAGCTCATGATATTTTGAATTATTTTCAAAAAAAAACATTACTCATATATCCACAATCAAAACATACTGTCCAAACATTTCTAAAGTCAATTGTCAACAATAGATAAAATAAAACTCAAACACTATATTTTCCAGTTGTGAGTCCTTTCTTTTGTTGATGCTATCATCTTTAGTCCTTGTCTTTGACAGAGGCATAATAGGACTCTGTTTTTATCCTTTTACTTAAATAGCTCATCCCTGCATGTGTGATTGATTAGCAATGATATTTTAATTAACCATACATGACAACTCTTTTAAAATATGAAATGGATTTTGGCTCAGCAATATATCAGACTCATGCAATCTAATCCATACAAATTTTTTTACCGTTTATCAATGAGCAGGGGGTGAAAAGGGTTCTGGGATATGCGAGGGGCTTGTATTGAGCGAAAACATGATTCCATGAGGGAGAAAAGAACACGGTTACTGCTCAATGACAACAAAAATCAACGTTAAGAAACCCAATAAAACATCATTGTAATCCATGCAAGACACTTCCCCTTCCAACTGCTTTAACACCTAAATTCTCTTGACTGTAATTAATCTCAGAATAGGGAGTGGAAAAAAGAATATGGGAGGTGACAGGTTTTGTAATTAGAGAAAAATGAAATAATGGAAGGGAAGAAAGATGATTGTTGTTCATGAAATTAATTAAGTGATCTATAAAACATTATGCGAAAAGAGACGCATCAATCATCGATCATTTTGACCAAATAACATATTTTGTGCATTTTAACTAGTTTACTGTTCATAATCAAATATCCAACACAGTGCCATCACAAGACAATATGCATTCCACACAATCTGAAAAGAGGATTTTGTTCCCTTCTTTGCATCTTATAACAATTTCCAAATAGTAGCATTTCCACTCTGTTAACCATTGAAATCAACCACTACCCATACATTACTTCAATCAACAAATCTACTCAAATTCATGTTTCTAGAATTCACAATGAAGTCACATAATCACTACAATTGGGCATGTCATTTAAATGCCCTGGTATTCGTTAAACATATGTATAGGTAGTAAACCCAATAATCTGGGTTAAATTGAAAAATATGAATTGATATTTAAACATATAACCAACAACCACCATTTAGACACAAGCTATACACAATGCAATGTAATTCATCCAGGCAATGTAATTCAACCACTATAAAAAAAACAATTCAATGTGACTTAAAAGGTCGAGCCATCCATCCAACACGATGAGGTCTTAGACAACATGCCCTTTCTTAACAAAGGGTCGATTGCAACAAATAAACAAGCTTAAAACTCTATGAAACCCAATTTATCCATGTTATACACAGTGCGCAGTCATCAAAACATTATGATGCAATATCTCCATTTAACAAAATCAAACACATAGTTACAGTAATAACTCAATCCATCATGTTGAGTCCTTAATAACACAATATTACTTCAATTTAGTCCAACTGTAACCGACTATTTTGTGCAAACTTAAGTTTATACAATTGAACGATCATAAGGATACAGTGGTTATAGTTTCTGCAATCGTCCGATTCCATAATCATTCGGCCCCAAAGAAAACCATAGTTACCATGACTGTTATTTCATTGTGAAAAAACCATACACACCACGTGACAGGCGTGAGAAACATCAAGCATTTGTAACCAATTCCATCTAAACCTCCAAACAATCCTTAGAGAAAAAATGCCAGTGATTGTGTATCATCCAACCAATTTGCCATTTTCATAAAAAATCAATCAACCTAACAAGTTGTGGTAACTACGCATACCCCCGCATCCAATCAAATCAGGGCAAATACCTTCTCCATTAAGAAATACTAAGTTATTAATCATAAGGAGAGCGACTGTGTAATCTAAGTTGTGCCAATAACAATGCAAGATTTTTCATTATTATCACAGAGGCGGTAACTAAATTCCAACCAACACGACTGTCATATGACCAACTGGGAGAGTCTGCAATTAAAGTCATCGACCACACATTCAATCTACAATAACCCATAACAAAATTGACAGGCCTGACAGTCTTCTCTATGAAACTCCAGACTGGAGGGTTAAGGGTTTGCTCAGTAGCCATCACAGGAGGAACAGAGCCAACTCCTCGTAATGGTGAAAACCTCGATAGCAAAGGTGTACACACAAAGAGAGTTATGATTTGTTTGTGGAAAAGAAACAATTCCATGACAGGGGCCATAGTAGGAGATGAGGCTTTAACTTAGCATGGAAATGCTATTTAACACATGCAAGGTATAACCCTCATTCATTTTGGTCCAACAACTACCACACAGAGGTGAAGACAGGGCCGAGTAAGAAAAGGAAAACCCACTTCGTGACCTCTAGTGGTGAAAAAAACCAACTGCCCATATGTATAATGCGTGATGACATGAACGCTTTAGTCATTAAACCCCATAAAAACCCACAGACTGGATATAGCAACACGAAAGCATGAAGAAATCCCACCAAGACCAACAAGAATATTCTAAGTAAACCAGCAAGGATAACATAGATCTCTTGTGACTACTAATGCCCCAGGATAACTAGTAATGCTATGAATTCAACATCATTTCAAAGAGAATCATCAACGTTTCATTCACAATCACGATTTACACAATTGCAATACTTAAGGAAAGCACAACTAATATACTTGAGGCAATATCCATTTCATAACCAAAGTAGACTCATGAAGGGCCAAAAAAAAGAACATACTTGTAACCAAATGTCTTAAAATGCGAATTGGTCGAGCGGTTCCTCCCCACTGATAAATTGGAGCATAACCACATCAGTAATGCTTGTAAGATAGCCTAACTAGGGTGGCGTCCAACAGTAGGGGTAAAGCAATGTGTTGTAAATGCACATCACTTACCTACTTCAAGTTCATTCAATTCTTAGTATGCGCCAGCTACTAAATCAAAAAAATCATCCACCTTGAACCAACAACCTTTAATTTCAAAGAGCGCCACCCGTATCACATAT
Organism: Picea glauca; assembly: GCA_000966675.3. Classification (NCBI taxonomy): domain Eukaryota; kingdom Viridiplantae; phylum Streptophyta; class Pinopsida; order Pinales; family Pinaceae; genus Picea; species Picea glauca. Next base: position 87,116 of record JZKD02S1981832.1, on the reverse strand, counting down.
TACCATCTCTACTATGTAGGAATACTTACCAATTATGCTATATACAACCTCGATAACTCGCATGGTTATCCTATGTTAGTTAGGATTTGCGACAATCTTTTTTCAATGCATATAGTATAGCATATTGGCATAGGACAATTTCTTCTTTTAGTTTCTTTTCATTTGTTGTTACTAACATGTGTTTGTTGCAGGTGTCACAAGTAATAGATCCAAGAACAGTCAACAATGATAACCATGAAAATTTTTGGTATAACTTGAGCTTGGAACAGCGAGGGAGCCCTGTATAATATGCCTGATCCATTATCCAATAAAACAAGATATCGTCAACCATGAAATTAGTGTCGAACAGTAACATAACATTGAATAAACACTAGACTTGATCTCCAATATACGAGGGGGTCCCACCTACTAGTATTATTTATCTTTTATACTAATAGGCTTTAGCAACACTTTGCGGGCCAAACTTCGTTGCGAATTTAATCGTCAGCAAAAGGTATAGATTTTGATGAGATATTTTCTCTTGTTGTTAAGATGACTTCAATTAGGACTATTTTAAGTCTTGTGGAAGTAGAATATTTTCTTTTTGAACAGTTATATGTAAAAACAACTTTTCTCGATGGGGATTTGGAGGAAGAGATTTATATGTAGTAGCCACAGGGGTATGAGGTCAAAGGGAAGGAAAATTTGGTATGCAGGCTGAAGAAGCGATTTTATGGCCTAATGAAAGCTCCAAGGTAGTGGTATTTGAAGTTTGAAGGTTTTATGACAAAACAAGGTTATAGTAGATGTCATTCTAGTCACAGTGTTTATTTTAAAGGGATAGAAAATGGAAGCTATATTATCTTGCTATTGTATGTAGATGACATGCTTGTTGCAGGGCCTAATATGAAGGATATAAAGGTGCTCAAGAAGAAATTAGTTAATTCATTTGCGATGAATAATTTGGGTGCTGCAAAGAAAATCCTTGGTATGAGAATAATAAGGGACCAGAAAAATTGCAAATTGTCGTTGACTCAGGGTGAGTACATAGAGAAGGTGTTAGAGAGGTTTAGAGTGAAGAATGAAAAACTAGTTAGTACATCTTTGGCCAACCATTTCAATTTAACTAAGGAAATGTGTCCCAATACGTAGGAGGAGATAGAATACATGTCTAGGGTCCCTTATTCATCAACAGTTGGCAGCTTGATGTATGCGATGGTTTACACAAGACCATATATTGCACATGCAGTGGGAGTTATGAGAAGGAATATGAAAAATCCAGGTAAAGAACATTGGGAGGTAGTAAAGTGGATTCTCAAGTATTTGAGAGGTACTTCTACTCATGCATTATGTTTTGGAGGTTCAAACATTGTTCTATAGGGATGTGTTGATTCAGATATGGCAGGTGATAAATATAGTAGGAGGAGCACCACAAGGTATGTTTTTACTGTAGGTGGAATAACAATAAGTTGTATTTCAAAACTACAAAAGGTTGTTGCACTTTCAACAACAGAAGTAGAGTATGTTTCTTCTATAGAAGCTAGTAAAGAAATGATTTGGTTACAGAGGTTTATGGAGGAATTGGGAAAGAAGTAGGAGAATAGCAGGTTGTACTGTGATAGTGAGAGTGCCATTCATATTGCAAATAACTCATCCTTCCATTCAAATACTAAGAATATACAAATCATGTACCATTTCATATGATTTGTCTTGGAATATGGACATTTGAATTTGGAAAAGATACATACTAGCCAGAATCCTGTAGACAAGTTAACAAAGGGAGTAACCAGGGAGAAACTAAGTTCCTACTCACTTTCAGTTGGTCTTCAAGAATGAAGGTGAAGATGATAAATTTTCTAGGTCCAAGGTGGAGTATAGTCCAGCAGGTACAACAACAATGGAGTTGTTTTGATCAGTCTCCAAGTGGGAGATTGTTGGTTGTGGAGCCTGATTATCTTCTCGATTCATAGGTTTGTTTCAGCCGTACTTGGAGCCCATTCCCTAACGGGGGGGTTTAGGGGGGTGTTGGGGGGGATTTCCCCCCAATAAATGTCGCCATAGGGGTCTGGGGGGGAGACAATTTTTGTATCCCCCCCTTGGCGGGGGATTCAGGGGCAGTGCCCCCGAAGTGAAATAGGGAAAATTTGCCTTGTAAAATATTTTAATTTCATATTCAATCTAGACCATTCATTATAAGGTTGAAGATATGACAGTAGAAGTTATATTAGGGTTTTTTTTTCCTAGACAACAACCCTCTTTTATGAGGGAATTGTATTGCGGCTGTGTATGGGTGTGATTATTGTATTCTAAGAGAGGAGACTATGAGAAAAAGAAGAGGAAGTTACAACGGGTGTGTTGTAGGTTGTATCCCTTCATTTTGTTCGATAATAAAAGAAAGGACCTAGAAGTTTCTCTTGTGGATGTAGCCCACACTAGGTGAACCACATATATATATGTGTCTCTATTGTATTGTGTATCTTTTGTGTTTTATTTATGAATGTGTTTTATTTTATTGCTCCGTAATCCTATTTTTATAAAAGGAAATCCATTGAGAATGTGAAAAGTGTATATTGTTACAAAAGATAATCCCAAGTTCGCAAACATTGGGGATTACTGGAATGAAAAAAATGTTGAGAAGATTGTTGATTTACTACGTGAATACCAGGACCTTTTTGCGACTACATTCTCATATATGAAAGGGGTTTTGGGGGAGCTAGGGGAGATGAGGATTCCTTTGAAGCCAGATGTCAAGCCAATAAAGCAGAGACCCTATCGATTGAACCCAATAATATATAAGAAGAAGGTTAAATAAAAAATATATAGGATTTTGGAAGCCATGATTATTGAACCTGTCTCAGAGTCAAAATGGGTCAGTCTGATGGTGATTAAGGATAAGAAAACAAGTGGAATTAGAATTTGTGTGGATCTATGGAAATTGAATTATTCTTTCTTACATGACCCATTTCCTACTCCATTTACAGATGAAGTTTTGGAAAATGTAGGAGGACAATAAGCCTATTCATTCATGGATGGATTCTCCAGGTGTCAACAGATTAAGATTGTGCAGGAAGATCAACATAAGACAACATTTGTGATAGAATGGGGATGTTATCAATATACAGTCATGCCTTTTAGTTTGAAAAATGCACCAACAATGTTTTCCCGAGTTGTTGTCACAACTTTTAAAGAGTTTTGTTGGCACAAGGGTAGACCCAGGGTTCAACGCTTCAACAATGCACCAACAAAACCATAACTACCGGCCCTTTCAGCAACACCTATGAAGCAGATGAAGTCTCACCCAAGGTAGAGACAGGGGTGGTTGCAAGACTCAGGTGTATGCAACCATAGATGGGACACAGATATATGATTCTAACACTTAGCAAACACTTTAGCATAGATCATTCATCAGTATTTAACCCTCATGGCACTCCGCAGATGGCGCAGAGCATTGCAGCATTAACTTATATCTAGGTTAAGTTAGCACTTAGCAACAACAAAATAGGTCTAGTACTCAGGAATTTCATATATGTCATATCTACATCCATACATCTAAGAAGCACAAAACAAAGTAGATCTATCTAATTATATCGTAGAAAAGCACATAGCATAATCATATCAAAGAACAACACATGGAAAGAGACAGATGCATTAGGTTGAGGCACCAAGCACAACACACAGGTTGATTGTGGTTCACCCCCACCTTGGGGCTACGTCCACAAAGTCTTCTTCTTCTTTATTAGCTTTGGTCAATATGATTACAGCATAGAGCTCAAACTTGTACTCCGCATAGGATAGGAGATCTGTGAGCACCTCGTGAGATCCTCCTTCCCCGAGTAGATCTAGCATAGAGTGTTCTTACAATCCATGAACTCAGCACTTACAACACTTGCACTCAGCTCTATAAGTTGGTCACACAGTATACACAAAGCCTTTACTAGAACTTAGCTAATCCCCTTCTCTTACATTGCCTAGCTACTTATTTATACTTTACAAAATAGGCCTAAACATGGGTAAACCCATGGGCTGACATCCCATACCCATTACATTATCCCCAAATACCCAAAAAGGACCCAAGATAGGGGTCTAGCTTCCACGATCTCCGCTTCACGTTGCGCTCCATATTTGACAAGCTATCGAAGTTCCAAAAATGATCAAATATAACCAAGTGTTTCCTCAAAACTTGTTCAAGAGACAACAGGCCCCCAACATTCACCTGTGACTCGTCTCGAGTCACTTATATCTGGGTAAAGTTTCCTCAAAGGTCTTGATATTGTCTTGAGCTACTTCGACTTGTCTCTGTGCTACTACTTCCTGCTCAGAAAACTCTTGAACAACCACTTCGCTGATAGGCCCTTCTAGTTGTTGCTCAACTATAACAACTACTTGTTCCAATAGTGTTCCTTGGCCTTCAATTTCTTCAAACAGTATATAGGCCTCCTCCTGGCTCAGTCGGAGTTTTTGGGTGACTTCCATCACTCTGTTCTGCATGGTAAGAACAAGTTGTTGGACAGTTCATTGTTCTCGGGATCTCTTCATCCTCTCAATAGGTGACAGGAGCTTGAGTTGTGCCTGTACTGTATCTACGTGTTGCTTCACTTCCTGGAGTTGGGACTCCAGTTTCTTCAACTCTGGGTCTTTAGATAGTTTCTCATATATCTGTGCGTATTTGTTACTTAGTTGTTTGCATTCTGTAATAAGTTTTGTAACCCTCTCGACTGCACTCTGAGCATCCAATTCTCGTTGGTCGTGCACTTCTTGCGGAGTCTGTGGTATGGTTTGAAGCTCTAATTCCATGACCCTTTGTTGAAGTTGTTGAATAATTTCATCCATCTTCATCACTTGACGCTCTATGGGCTCTTCGGCCTTCTGCTCTAATCCGATCACAAAGCGAAATGCTATGTTGACTTCTTCTTCAATTCTGATCTACTTCACGAGCAACTGCTCTTTCTCTTTTTGGACCTTCACTCGATCTTCTTCAAATTTTTCTTGGATAACATTCTTCTCTTGTTGTGTTGCTTGACGTTGCTCAATAATTTCTTCATGTGCTTTCTTGAGGGACTGGGTGGCCTGTGCTTTTTCTTCCTAGGCACGTCGAAGGCGTACTTTGACTGTATCAACAATCTTGCGGAGCTAGACTGATTCATATCCTTCTTCTACTATTCCTTCTGGCAGAGGCGTAGTAGAGATTGCTCGGTTAGACTGGAGTGCCTGTTGTACTCCTTGGAGCACGATCTCAATCTGGCTATACATGTGGTCCTACTTCGCTTCCTTCTTCTCTATTATTTCCTTTGAATCATCATTGACTGTTGCAATAATGAAATCAAAGTCATCCAACGTGAGGGCAATTCACATCTTAGTTACATGGGTTCTTGGTTTCTTTCTAGAGGAAGATTTCAAAGTATAAAACTCCCTTTTCTTGGATGAGTCTGCTTCATCCCTGGGTGGCGATACTTTGACTTGTTTTTGCTTAGATTCTGCACATTCTTCATCATCACCTTCTTCATTTGGCATGATGGAAGCCATCCTTAAAGATCCGTTATCTATATACTGAACCTATTCAGGCTTCTTCATCTCCTTTTTCTTCTTTGTTCTACTGGTCCCAGGTGTATCTTGTGCATCTTCTAGGTTGTTGATGTTTGAAATTTCTACGAGGTCTACTGAAACAAGGAGGTTCACCGACCACTTTTTGGTGATCTCCTCTAGGTCTTCTTCTATCATCTTGTAGTAGGACTGGAGTTGTTCTTGGTGTTCATCAGCACATGGGGTTAGGTATATAAAATGGTGTTCCGCACTGAACTTTATCAAAGGTCAGAACCTTTGTAAAGTGTTCGGGGTTATGAAAGCTTCACTCCTTATGGTTTCTTTCAGTTGATTATAATATATGTGGAAAACAACACTCAATTGCCATTGCTTTCTCATGTCGTTCAAGTACCACAAGGTACTGAACTTCGCAGCTAGTGGATCAAAAGGGTCAAGGTCCAGGAAAGTTGCGCCTTCTAGTAGCTCCCATGCAACAAAGGAGATCAGTATCAGGAGCTAACTAAAATGGAATTTGTGCCCCTGATCCTGAGCTTCTCTGCAGTCAATCTCCAGTTGATTCACCAGGTACTTCACCCAGTTCATTTGTAGTCCCTCTGCGCACTTTCCTGTGAGGTCAACTATGAAGCCTGATACTTGTGTTGGTTGATTCTTACGTACCAGGTTCCCTATGATTAGTTGGCATGCGAGGCGCACTGCACCACTTTCAATAGAAGCTACCTTACAGCCTCTCATGCCTTTCTCAACATCACCATAAGCCTCTTTTATCTTCTGTGCAAGAGCACGGTCTGCGTTTTTTCCAGGATAGTACTCATGGGCATCAGGGCCCTGCATGCTAAGCCTGGTGATCCTATTGATTAGCACTGGATCAACAGTTATGTGGTGATCTAACCATAGGTATCCTCCGTGGTAACTTTCTAGTAGTAAATTTAAACAAGCATTCACCTCCCGGTGTCTGCCGAAGTGCGGTATTTTCATAACATTTAACAGAGTATACTGTGCAAGGTTCATCGTCCATTGTTGCAGGAGGAGCTTAGATTTCTTTCCCTTAGTTCGTTTCAAGTACTTATACAAGGAAATCATGTTATAAACTTTACGGTCCCCCAGGTTGAAGTCGCAAAACTTCAATGTTGTAAACTTGTCTTGATCTACGCGGTAGGTGCGTACTCCCTTTAGTAAATATGCAGTTACTAGGGTATATTCAAAATATCTAGGGACACTATCCCTGTTAATATCACCGCTCAGAGGGGGTATGTAAGCTGGTAGAATGGATGGAACTAACTTTGCATTGGCTATGTCATCCTTATGCTTAGTTCTCCTCTCTGCACCAGCTCAAGTAGTCGATAGGGAGGCTTGCAATCCTCTCGTTGATGAGGCTTGGACTCTTGTGGACATTCTTCTTTCTTATATGACTCGCTCAATAATTAAATTGAGAAGGACTTCTATGATGGATTCCTCAAGCACGGTGAGCTCATTAGACATACGCACTCGGGAAAGATAAGCGAGGTCACGATGATCTCAAAACACTGCACTAGGGTGAACAATCTGCTTGCAATGATCACTGTATATAATTACGAGTTCTGCAGGCTTCGAGTTTTCAGTTGGAAAAGGTGTTCTTCATGTGCGGTGTGACGAGCTAAATAGGAAATTCATCAATGGTCTAGTTGCAATGGGTATGAATTTTTTGTGAACATTGATCCATCCTTTATGGTGTGGTCCAACGGTCTGGTGGTGATCCTTTAATAATTTTATGTTCGTTCGGGGAGGAATTCGAACGGGTATATCGGTCCAATGGCTATATTGTTGCGCCATGGAGAAGTTCCAGATGTTGTTGTTCTGATATCTTGGCGAAGCTCAATTCTTGTGATTTTTACTTCTGCGAATTTTCCTCCGGAACCTTCTATAACTTTTCGATCTTGGCTCTCTTCTTACTTAGCTTCCTAGCCTTCTTCCTAGTGAGCTTTGTCTCGGTCATCCTTTTTCCATTCTGAGTCTTATCTTCTCTCGACATAGTCCCTCTGCGCTTCTAAGGTCATTTCTTCAGATCCAAGGGTAATACTCCTTCATCATATGGATTAGGTATTTCAATATTCTATGGTTCCTCTAACGCTCTTATAGCTTTGACATCCAGGTCCCTGGTGTTCAACAAATGAGATCTGTTTTCTTGTTCTTCCATCAAGTAGGTGATCCTTCTAGTCATAAATTCCATGAGTTCTTGCTTCTTCTGTTTTAGGGCTTCATTTTCTTCTTTTCTCCGGATCTGGTCTTTTTCAATCCAGATATTGCCTAACAAAGCTGGAAATGGGGCATGGTCCTCAATAAATCTAATGACTTCAAACTCTTCCTCTGTCGAAGCTCCATGGGTACTCATAGTTATCTGGGTAATTCTGGCACATAGGGTTACCATTTTTCCTTTAAACAACCTTATTCTTCCTAGTGAAAGAACCATAGCAGGCCTTCCTAGGGTTTCCCAAGTACTTTCTGTCATAATGTTCATCTGTGTTCCCTCATCTAGAGCATAGTCGATGTCGAAGTCTCCTATTCTTACTTTGATTTTCTCCTTTACTTTGAATATTCTGACAAACTGGCATATTTATGTTCATCCAGGGTTTCTTTCATTTTCAGTAACATAATCTATGATTCTTTCTGGGGTTCTTCTATAATATTAGTCTCTTGACCCTGCTCCATATTTAGATTTTCTAGTCTAGTAATCATTCTCGGGAAATCCAATACTTCATGGTGCATAGCCTTACAATAGAGGCAACTAGGGTTTCTCTCAGGGCATTCCTTAGCAAGATGTCATGGTCTTCTGCAACTATAACAAATAGTTAATCCTCTCTTTCTCTTCCATGATTCCCAACTTTTCTTGTACTGTGCGCTAGGATCATAATGGCTATCCTGCAAAAATTTCTTTCTAGGATCCTACATCCATTGGTTAGTCCAAAAATTCTTTATATGCATAGGTATAACATATCTTTCATTATTCTTATCAGATCTATTCATCTCAAATGTTATTTCATCTAACAATGCCCTAGTTTTCAAGCTAGGAAAAAATCTATCAAGCATACCTAAATCCATACCTTAGAAACAAAAAATTTCACTTCATTTACTTCTATAGATTACAAAGCTTCCAAATCTAAGAACTTTTAACTATTCTTACCTTTATCAGAGCACAGATCTTACAGATCTTACCTCTTTCTGTAGATCTGACTTAGAAACTTCCACTTTAACCTATCTTAGAGCACAAAGCGTTCAGATCTGACTTCTTTTCTTTAGATCTGTCCTTCCTTCTTCAACACAGAGATTTTAAGATCAAGTGGATCACTGCACACTAGGGCAAAGGTCCATGCATAGAACTTTTACAATTTCAGGATGGACTTTCTGCACAAAACTTCTTCTTCCTCAGTTCCTAGCAATCACAGTTTCAAGTCCCGGCAACGGAACCACTTGTTGGCATAGGGGTAGACCCAGGGTTCAACGCTTCAACAGAGCACCAACAAAAACCTAACTACCGACCCTTTCAACAACACCTACGAAGCATATGAAGTCTCACCCGAGGTAGAGGCAGGGGTGGTTGCAAGACTCAGGTGTATGTAACCTTAGATAGGACATAAATCTGTGATTCTAACACTTAGAAAACACTTTAGCATAGATCATTCATCAACATTTAACCCTCATGGCACTCCGCATATGGCTCAGAGCACCACAGCATTCACTTAGATCTAGGTTAAGTTATCACTTAGAAACAACAAAATAGGTCTATCACTTAGCACTTTCATATATGTCAGATCTATTATCACTTTGTCATTTTCCCAAGGCTGAGGAGGAAGTCACAGAGGCAACATCAAAACCACTTCGAGTCTTGGATCTAGCCCTCCGAGACTCGGAGAGGGATATCTCTATTTGATATAGATTTGTTTGAATAGATATTAGGCTAGTTATTCATAACATGGGTTTGTTTATGGATTTGGTATGTTTGGGAGATCAAAAACTTGAATTTTCATTGGGCTGTGGGGTCTACCTTTCTGAAAATGAATCTATCTCAGATGTAAATATTGTCACCACAGGGCAGGACAGAAAGAATGTTGGATCAAATTGAAATAAATGAAAGTGCAGGAGAGGAAAATAAGGTAAAATCCACCAAGCAGAGGAGTAGATAAGAAATCCTATGCTCAACTTCAGACGAAAACATGCAGACCATTAAAAGACCAGAAAAAGAGTGAAAAAAACAAGTTTTGTTCATAATATTTCTTTAAATGATTGGATTAGGGAAAACATCAAATGGATTAACAGAGAAAGAAAATAGTTACTCAGAGAAAAACATCACTAGGGAGTCTAACACAAGAATCTTGCAGCTACAATTTTTATTTCTAGAAAGTCATTAAGAAAATTACAACATATCCCCTCTAGGGCATGAATCCTGAGCTCAATCATCAACCCTTTTACATTAAAATCACATAAATAAATAGGAGAGATCCCCCAATAAGTTTTTTGAAGTCGTATTCAACCGCCTCGACCAAAAATAGCAATAAATCCCCAAAAATCCTGAACTGTCTGTCATGAAAGACGAGCTGAATTTCTACAAAAAAGGGGTCCGCAGAGACATATGTTTCTCTTTAATGCTGACACCTGGGGAAAAAATGAATGATTTTATTGTATATTGTAATGTGTTGGACAAAAAACTCCTTTGGTTTCGCCAAATTCGCCTCCAGCTCCCGCAAAATTAGGATTGTAACAGAAAAATGAAAAACTGAAAAAACAGGTCTCAAAGATGGCTTCGATTCTCCCTGCTCATGGAACCTATGAAAAAAATGAGAGATTTTTTTGTTCTTCATCCCGTTATGGAGACAAACCTCTCTCATTTTTTAAAAAATTGTTTTCATTTCCCCATAATCCACTTCGGAAGAAGTCTGGTCAAAACTGGAAAAACAATGGTTTTGTGAAAATTGGGGAGGGCGGTTTTGGAGGGG